>VWZW01005336.1:137288-209284 GCA_013397115.1 Edolisoma coerulescens | reverse complement strand
CCCCCCTTATTAGTTCAGATATAAACCATTAATGATTTTGTAAATTTGGACCAAACTCTATAACTCTTCAGACCGTGATTTCAGAGGGAGATTTGATGGAGTTTGAGCTGCAAGGTTTGGGATGGAAGAGGACTTCCATAAGTTAAGAAGAATAGTTGTGGACTACTCTCATGGTGAGCTGGCTGGGGAAAAAACCTAGCGGATGGGACTGTTACAATGAATTGCATGTCTTTTCACAAACCGTCAGTGATATACGTGATAGACGTTATACACAGGAAGTTGAAAGATGTACTAAGAGTAGATATAGTTAGAGCTCTTGCATCTGGTAGGCAACTATTGCAGTATAGTACACCTAAAACTGACAAAGTCATACCTACCTCAAGTTGACCAAACACATGGATTAGATGTAAAACAGAGGTTTCAGTGGCAGTCCTAGGGACTGATGTACTGTCAGTATGTCAATACTTTTGCCCTAATCCACGCTGACAGGACTTCACATGCCTCCTGTGGATGAGTAGGGTACCTCTTGTTCGCCCTTTGAAACAAAGATGGTCTCTTAGGGATAAGGATAGAGTCTTTGCCACTTAGCAAACTTCTAGGAATGAAGTTTGGTTCGCAGTGTTTCTTCTTTGCCTTTGAAAACCAGTGGTAACTAGATCTGCATGTTTTGAAATGGATAAGGGAGAGAGACACATTGGCCAGGGGGAAGAGAGGAGAGGACTAACACTGGGAGTCTGGGAGTATTGTTCAGTTTGGCAAGACAGTTAACAAATCCTTGGTCTGAGTGTGAGTCGCCTTGAGTCACTGGTCCAGACTCTGGTCAGTCACCTGGAAACAGCTGGTGTGGTGCTATGGGTATGACCTAGGGTCCTGGGTTTTCCATGTTCTGCCCACAGACGGCTGCTTCAACTTTACACCTCCTACAGTGCAGGCTTGCCTGTAAGGGTGGCTGTTTGGCAAGCCCCTCGTGCTCATCTCAGGGAGGGTGCACTATATCATAGTGCAGCCCACGCAGAAGCAAGGTGCAGCCCTTAGCTGGGAGTTTGCCTTCTGCACCCTGGCCCTTGTACTGCGTGAAATCCACCACGTTCTTGAGACAGAAGAAAATTGTTTGTTATTCCAGCTTAGCTGGCTGTAAAGTTCCTTCTTATTCTTCTCAGGAAATATCTTACTAGACTTCGCCTTAAGAGACAGACAGGTGATGAGTCAAGCATATCTGTATCTGGGACACTTTGTGCTTCTCATCCTAAAAAGTCAGCATACTTTAAAATCAGACTGTCTCAGCAAGGCATTAGACATCCTGGAAAGAAAGCATTTGTGTTTCAAGTTTCTTATCTATTATCACTGCTGAGGTCAAGCTCTACCTTTGTGTCATTGTACCCTCAAGAAATATATATCTGGGGGAATTTCTCCTCACACTCACAAAGGCATTTTGATGGTGTGCGGTTTTGGTGCTGTCCTTGTTAGCAATAAATTCTCTTACGGAGCATAAGTAATACATATCTGAAAGAGAGATCTGAAGCACTTTAACAGCAAGTGATAATTCTTACATTAGTTGGCAGCTTTTGAGAAAAATTATGTGTGCTTTGTGCCTCCAGCACCTTCATTAGTTGTGGGTACAGTGGGAGGATGTTTGTTCTTATAACTGAGGTACTGTATTGTTTGGAATTTTGGATTCAAAAAACACTCTCTGTGACCTTGAGCAGCCATTTACCATCTCTGTTCCTCACTTCCATTCCATAAATGGATTGCAGACTCTATTCTCAACAGGATATTACTCTTTTTTGAAAAAGCTGGTTTTTTTAAAGCACCAGTATTATACCCCTCATTTATGATCAAATGTTCAACAGAAATAATTTTGAAGTGCCTGTCTTATCAGTACTTCGTAATGAGAGAAAAAGAGGCAAAGGATCTAAATTAAACCCTTGATATTTTCTATCTGAAAATGCAGTTTTCTTTACCACTGCATTTCCCAAAGGCTTTTGAAAGCTTCAGTTTTGTGTCAATTAAGAATAATAGCTTTTGAAACATCATGACCTCTACACAGATCAAAATTATCATCCTCTAATCCATTCTTAATACCATGTTTTTCCCACTCAGCCTGTCTTGATATTCTTGACTGGGAGCTCTCCTCCCTAAAACAGTCCCTGTCTTTCACCATAGTCCAGATTCTGATAAATTGACATGCCCGTTTCCACATCTCTTCCAATAATCCCATTTCCTTCAACTTTCACCTTACTTTAGGAGTCAGATCATTTAACATGACTGAAAATGTTTGGAAATATACTTCTACTGTACATATGGAGGATGTCAGTAGGAGGATAGTACTATAATAAAGCTCAAAAAGTCTACAGTCTTTGAAGAGAATTTGGGTTTAAACCTGATTGATTTTCTGATAGCTGGTAACTCTATTTTTATACTGGTTTTAAAATCACTTTTATTTGTGTTTTAACCTCCACTGTTATTTGCCAAAACTTCTAAATTTCTCTTTGTATGTTTACAAAACACACAGCCATTATGTTAGGTCATCTTTAATGCTTCCCTTTAAACTCCAGAAAATATGAGATAAAAATTAAAAACACATTTCTGAAAAAAGTAAAATCAAAACAGAGTGACTATTTTGAGAGGAGTATTTCTAGAAATGCAACATCTGTAAAGAATGCAAAGGAAGAGGAAGCAACACAAGCCACATATGGTTTATGTTTGGAATTTGAAGAAAATATGGTATTGTGCAATAGATAGTGCCCATTCCTTCAGGTTTTTTGTTAGAGTGTTATGAGAGAAAACCTGGTAGGAGTTTTCCTCTAAGAATTTCTGCAGGGTAGGCAGACATTCTCTACACCTTCTTTGGTTGATGTGGTTCAGGTGAATGTCTGCATGAGGATGGAGAAGCAGTGTTAGTGATAGTTCCTTTCTCTTCTATCTTGTCCATTCAGCTGAAAAGTACTTTGAAATACAGGAGAAGCTATGACTTTCAAAACCTGATTTGGGTAGTAGAGGCTTTTCTTTCTCAAAAGTTTCTACTGAAGGGGAAAAAAAAGCAGAATTGCTCCACCTAGACCATCCATATTGGAACGTATTTTCAGAACTCTATATTTCATTTTGTTTTTGGAAACTCTTTTCCAAAGGTGGCTACTGAAGTATCATCTCTGAAGTCTATCCATGTTTCTGTCCTGCAGATAAACAACAAAATGGCATGCACACACACACATATTAGTTTTAGGATGAGATGTGTGGTGTTCCTGTTTCTCTGATGACAGATGTAGTAATTTCTCGAAAGGGTCCTACTTGCCTGTGTTTCTGAAATGTCCAGTGAAGGTTATGTGCATGCCATAGTGCTTTTAGATCAGGCAAAAATCCTTTCTCTCTCTTCTTAATGATATTCTTTTCAACTCTTTGAATGACAACATCCACACTATGTGCATGAAAACACTTCTATCAGTTTCTATTCAGGGGTGTTGAATATCTGAGACATTTACACTGCCTAAAAACTAAGCCAGGACTGAAAAATGGACGAGCAGCTTCTTTGGATGATGGACTTGAGATCCACCCGAAGACAATCGTTGCTGCAAAATCTCTTGAAATAGCAGGGTGGGCTCTCAACTGGTATAAAGCTTACGTGCTGGCTTGCAATCTGGCCAACTGCAGTTTTTATGTTCGTGTGTGGTCAAGATGTGCTTTTAAATTATATGTGCCACTAATTGACTGCAGTTGGAGGTTCTTTGTGCAGCACGTTTAAGAGTCAGTTCACTTTTTTTTTCTTAATGCCTAAATATAACCTGGAATAGTTGAGGCACCTGGGTTTTCATAAACTTTGCCAAGTGTTTAAAATCATAAATTGAACTTAGATCATTTATATATACTACCAATGAAGATGGCAGCATCTTATACAGCTCGTCATATAGCTCTTTTATACAGCATAGCTCCTACCAAGAACCCTTACAGTCTCATTGTTGAACACAGAATATGTGTGACAATTTAAATTATGCATTCCTGACCAAATTATCCTAATAACTTTTAAGTGTGTTTTCTGTGATCAGCTTCAGTGGGAAACTGATTTGCAATTTTTCAGTGGGAAACCGATTTCCAGTCTCAATTTTTGGACAAAAATTACTGTCTAATGTTACTTAGTCAGAGCCGTACTTCAAACCTAGCTTATTGCACTATGGATGGGTGTTGAATTATGTAACTCTCCACTTGTAAAATTCTTGCATAGCTTAGACATGGGAAATTCCTATCTTCTCTAGTGTAGGCTTAGAAGAGCAGCTTTACTTAAGGAAGCTTAAGGAAGTGTCAGGCTTTTTTGCTGTGGCCTGTTACTAATAATAGATTATAATAATATAATTATATCCATTTGCACAGAAATAGCAAGATGATACTCATTTGCCAGTGAGGTAGCCTCCAGTGAGGAGTGCTACCATCATATTCACAGTTCCATATGAAGGGAGGGGCCTTAGAAGTATTAACACAAAGTTAACTACTGTTTGGAACAAACTCAGATCTGTTACTAAGGGTATTGGGAGAGGGAGATTTGTCAGCCATGTGCCTCCCCCAGTCTATCTGTGGTCGATGCACTGAAACAAACCTTGCTCAAAAATTTCCTGAAGTACAGTGTGGGATACATGCTCAGAGAAGTGCAACTGGAAACTCCCTAGGATGTTTGCTGGTTCTCAGCCTGGGAGCCAGCTGGCAGCTATAAAATTCCAGTGGAAATTAATAATAAATAAATAGAAACAAAGGAAAAATAAACAGAGATAAAGAGGATAGTAAGTCCATATTCCCCTCAGTCTAATTGCTTTGGCTGTTCTTAATGCTGCGTGGTGAGAAACATCTTTCAAACAACGTGGGCAGGCTCTAAGTGACCCAAGAAACTTGCACTCGAATGGGGAATGTGAAGAAGAGGTGGGGAAGACAAACACTAGTAGGGGCAGGCAGCTCAGCTGACTTCCTGGTTGTGTGGGCAGATAACTTTGGTGGCAAATCTTGGAAATGAGAGGGAAAAGACCACCTCCTTTGTCTCAGTAAGGCCATAAAAGACTTAGAGGCTGGGCTGAGATAGACAGGAAAGTGTGAGGGTAATGGAGAAGTAGGCAGTGCTGACCATGACACCCCACATCAGGGATTGGCGCAAGTCTGTCTTGGCTGAATGTGACACAGAAGCTTATGCCATCTCTTTTCCTGCTCTTGCCCTTCCCCTCTCTTGGGCATGTAGGGATGAAATGGAGGGCTGATGGCTAGAGCATCGCTTCTGGGCAGAAATTGTTTTTCCTTCCTGTTCCCCCTAATGAGAAAAACTCTGCTGAAGGAGTAGCAGACGTAGCTTGTCTCCTCCTTAGCCAAAAGGAGACATCTGAATGAAGATCTCACTTGAAGACCTCAGGCATCTGTGTGTAAGTCCCAGCCTTGTGAGCACTCTGTCTGCATCCCAGCACACCCGCTGGCAGTGTCTGGCCTTACCAACAATCACTCAAACATCATCTTAAAACCTCTCCACTGGCTGGTGAACTAAACCACGCTGTTAAAAATTCTCCGTGGTGAAATGAAGAATTACCATGGTTGGATCTGGGGTCATCCAGTGGGGGACTCAGTAGTGCCTTTTACACAGGTTTGGGAACCAATACACCATGAAAGTTCCTTCATATGATCCCGACATTTTGATAAAGCTGAGGTCTTGCTTCCCATTGTAACACCATTTCTACCAGAACGGTTATTGGATGCCTTTGCTCATTATCAAGAACAACAGATGGAGATTCATTCTAAGAGAATCAAAATGTGTCTGAGAAAGAAAGGAAATTACTTCTGCATCTCATCAAATGTTTGAATGATGTCACTCTCTTTAAGGAATACAACCTTGCCATGTGTGAGCAAAAACCTTCCCAATCAAAGAGGACATAATGATAGTCTGAACTACTCAGTGTTCTCAATCAAGTTCAAATTAGTGAGCATCAATTTATTTGATGCCTTAGTGCATAGCAATTTGCTCCTAAATGAATAATTACTAAAGGAACAGTCACAATCATCACCTTTTGCAGACTACTGTTCGTTCTTCACAAGTCTCTGCAACTATGAGTTTAATGATATTTTGAATGAGTACCATAATATCATAAAGTCATCAGCATATTCCCAAATAATATTTAAAATTCTTTCTAGACAATGGGAGGCTTGAGTCAGTTGCTGTTCTTCTACTTAGAACATTTACTGTTAATGCACCTATAATTCTACTTTAGAGAACGAATAATATCAAAAGAAGCCTAGAGCAAATTATTCTGGTAAGAAACAATAAGTTTCTACCCTGTTCTTTCTGCTGTCATTTCTCAGAAGGGAAATGTTCAAGACCAGGTTGGATGGGTAGCTCTGGTCCCAGGTAGCTACCTGGTCTAGTGGAAGGTTTCCCTGCCTGTGGCAGGGAGGCTGGAACTAGGTGATCTCTAAGTTGTCTTCCAACACAAACCATTCTATGTTTCTATTGGTCTGTGATTTATGATTTATGCTCTATGTTTCTTGGATTAAATTCTTATCTGTAAGTAAATTGGCAGCAACTCTTTGGTGGCTGCCTCTGGCTTACTCCTGCTATAGAAACCTCTTTTCTTGTGAGTTATTAGCTGTAGTTCTGAATGCTCATCGTGTGTTTTCTGGGCCTGCCTGAGTTGTTGCTATGTGAAGGAATTGGTAGGTACAGTGGCAGATACCATTGGTTCAAAGCCCTGAAATAAGGAACAAAATGCATTTTAGAACAGTTTCCTCTGTTCTCAAGTCACTTTGCCACAGTTTTGCTAACATTAGCAAGTCTGATTTGACCCAAGGATTTCTTTTAGATTCTACATACTAATAGTGACTCCCACCTTTTACACTATCAGAACAGATAAAAATGTGCAAGATAACCAGAGGGGTAGAATGAAAAGTTATTTGACTGTTGATCTCAGCCTCATTCTGACACAATATTTCTTCCTTTCTTTCTTTTTTTCTCCTTCCCCCTCTCTACTTTCCCGGGACACCTGAGAAGCCACAGAGGTCAAATGTTTCTATTCCAGTTAGAAGCTGCATGTGCAGTGTGCAGAAAGGCTCTAAATCACCTGAACATCTAACAAATCCTTTGGCATGCCAGCAGTTAGATCAAAGACAAAGCCATCCAGCTCTGAGCAGCTATCCATTAAAGGGCTTGATATTGTAGATGAGGACAATGCGAAAGGAAAATACATCTAACACCCATTCCCTTTCTTGGTTTATGCTTCCTGATGAAAAGTGAAGTTCAAGCAACAGTGGGATGTCTGCTGAAACCTAAATTGTGTTGTCAGTGGTGCTTTCAATGCTGACAGAACATAGCCTGCAGCCTCTTGCCTAGAATGTGTTCCTGGCTCCACAACTCAGCTGCAGCTCCAGAGAAACCTTGATGAGAAGATGTGTGGTGAAAATGTGAAGGAACGCTGTCAGAGAGGAGAGCACGCCCAAGGCATTCTGTTTTGGTCAGTCTGACTCTTTCCTGCTTGCAGCTACTGAGTGTGACTTCCTGTCCTGTCCAGGGCTCTCTCCATACAGAAATTTTCTGACTGATGGTCCTTCCAAGCAGCTGTGTTCTTTACAACTACTTTTACATGCAATGCTACCAAGAGAAACTGCAAACAGTTGGTGCATTCCCATCCTGCATAACATGTTCCCTAAGTGGATTGGCCATAGAATCCCTCTGATACTGAATAACATCCATTCACAGCTAATCCATAATGAAATAGTTGGTTGCTGTAATGCTGATTAGAAGGTGACAGGAACAGCAGAGCTTGAAAAACCAACAGTGTTTGAAGTGTTTGAATGTATTCATTCCTCTTCTTGTGAGAGGTGGATGGAAAAAGTATTAGTCTTGTGGGGGAGGTTGACTCAAGCTCAGTTTGTAAGGTTCCCATCAAATATGTAGTAGCAGATGGCAGCTGCATATAACTGCAGTCAGAAGGACAATTTCAGCCCTTACAAGCCCAGCTTTGCTTGTTTTTCTACAGGCAGCATGGATTGTACAGCACCAGAGACACTGGTGCAAGCTAGCGGCATAAATAACCACTCACAGTCTATAGCTGACTTGCACTGCCTTTGCTGAAGTTCATGCTAGTGCTCCTAGATTAAAGTGAATCTGCCTAGTGTTTCTATTCCTGCTGCAGTCATACCTTTGATTGCAAAGCAGACTTAATAACATGTTTCTAGGGACGGCAGGGCCAGCCAGGAGAATACACGTTTTGTTTTCAGCTTTGCATTGGTTTTATGTGGTGACTTGGGACATATTCTCTCTCTCAATGTCTTTATTTCTGTGATTAGGAGAATGCTATAATTACTTTCCTGAATCTCTGGAATGCTGTAAGGTGAGTGCTGGTGAGATGCTCAGAAAAAAGTTTGAGGGTGCAAATAAATAAAACACAAATTATGTGCAAGTACAGTAGTATGGAAATGAGAGTTCTAAACAAAATTTCCCATGAGAATAAGCACCAAAGCTACAATGATACAGTCATAGTCAGTCCAAGAACTATTGAGGGAAGTTGATATAGCTGAATAAATTGATACCTGTTATGATTGTGCATTCAGAATCATATTTCTAAGTAGAAGGAACATACTGTATCTGTTTATCAAGATAGGCACCTTGAGCAATGCCTATGTGCCAAAGAACTCTATAGTTCCTGTTCTTCCTCAGCTATATTCGTCCATCCAATAAAATATGCTGCTTTTTGTCTGTAAACCATTCCTTGCTAGGACACAGTATATTATTTTAGCAAAAACCAAAAGGGACTCCATTGTTTGAGTGCTTGGAAGAATCAAGGGCAGGGGTGTTAATGAGCAAGAATATTGCACAGAATCCTTTTCCGAGATAAACTGTGGGTGGGGGTATGTGTTTTATTAAAATTAGTAATGTCCATGGTTATTACACACACACACACACACACACACACACACACACACATCCCCCCCCCAAAAAAAAATAAGGCAACTTAAAGCTGCCTAAAGAGTCACAAGCTGGAGAAGACCTTTTTTTCAGTGATAACAGGTAGCCTAAGAAAACACTTACATAAAATCCTATTTTTGCATTTCCTTTGGATCCTTGAGCCAACAGAACAACTACAATTGAGGTTTATTCTCATGACTGATTAAACCACAGTCATTGAGTTACTCAGTGGTAGTTGCCACAACTGACTCGGGTTTGTGTGCTGTAGTGAGCAACTCTGGGTAAGCACCTACTGTAAGAAGGAGGCTGTTAATAATGCTATACCACATTGCGCTCAATAGCATTACGGGTCTTTCTTAAAGAAAATACTTAAAAACTGGAATAACCCACTTGCCCTGACCTGGGCTGCTGGATGTACCACTTAAAACATGAGCACTTGAAGCATAATGCAGCAGACTGCTGAGGGAGCAGCAGTCCTTCAGTGGGATGGATTCTCTCAGGACAAAGTAAGTGGGGCAGAATCTGAACGGCTGCACACTTTTGAAGACAAGCCTGTCCTTTCAGGGTGGAAAGTGCCTCCCATTGCAGAGGCCAGCTTAAACAAAAGAGAAGCTGGCAAGTCAAAGATCACAAAAATCAAGCACAGGAGGTTGTAAACTGATTTCAGTTTACAGAATCAAAGAACCACAAGCTGTTTTGAGTTAGAAAGGATCCACAAGGTTCATCTTAGGCCTGACCACCTCAAATGCTATCATCTCACACTGAAAGAAGATTCTTCTGTAGAAGTATTAACAAGATTTACAATTTTTTTCCATTCAAAGAGTATGGTAAAGCATAACATCAAAGATTATACAATACAATAATGAAATTATATGCCTGTGTGTGTTTCTGTGATGTCTCATGGTGCTTCTGAGATTTCTTATCTGCCTGACCCCTTAATGCTTAGTCTAAGTTATCATTCCCACTTACCTGTTAATTTTATATTGCTCTTTTTAAGCAGCTGACACCCAGACATCAGTTCCGCTGGAAGAAAGCAAGATACGTGAAGGAGTTGGACACTGTGGCAGTCTGTCTTTAGATGCAGATTAATAAAAATGTACGTTGTTTGACACAATGATGTATGCTCTTTCATTTATATAAAATAAAACTCTGAGGATAGTAAAAGCCTCTGGGTTTAGAGCCTTCTGAAGTGATCATTTCTTCTAGCAGCTGTGGAGCAGAGCAAGTATCCTTGTAAAGGCAAAATGTGAGTGTTTTTCCAGAGCATTGTCAAGAATAATGTTAGATCTTAGTACACAACTGTGTTTGTGAGGTACAGTATATAGATACTTAAATGTTGCTGTAGACTCCTCTCAAAAATAAATAATTACATTTGAGTGACGTCACAGTCAAATCTCTTTTAATTGGACATCATTATTGTGCTGAATATTTCCATGCTGTTACTCATGTGCCTGTGAAATCAGGTAATTCTTAATGGGGTGAACAAACAGAAAGGTTTGTATTAGGCTCCACAGAGATATTTTCTCCTTCCCCACTAAAACTTGTAGCTGCTTTTTCACTCTTTTACCCATCTGAAGCTTCTTTGTACTCATATTGGTATCTTTCAATACTGTTATGTGGAATGCTAACCAAAGTTAATTCAATTAGTTCATTTTCAAAAATGCTCAAAACTCATTTTGTGAGATCATTTTTTTAAGGGCTGGTTACCAAAATTCAAGAAATAAAATATTTCTACAATTTCTGGCATATAAATATAACTTCCTTATTTGTAGTATACTGAGATAAACCAAGACAAGGCAGCTCAAAATTACTTCAGAGTAACCTTATATACTTCAAGTGAAAGTACAAAATTTACTTCCTGTTTGTCCCTTTGTTCTCATATGCTGTGTTTGGGTCCAAAACCCCTCTGCTCTATTTCTCCAACAAACTTGCTTATCAAAGAAAAATGTCAAACGGTCCTCCACAGATGCAGGCGTAGAAGTGATCTATGGTTCTTAAATTTCTAACGTGCTTTAGAAGGAAAACTGTCCAAACCTACCATAGAGCAGCTCCATGGAAGCAGTTCAACATAGAAATCCTTCAGTTTAGCAGTATTCACGCAAACCAGAATGAAATGTTAACATTTTTGTGGCCTGAAAGTCTGCCTTTTGGGAAATGTCATCAGCAATAGTCCCATTCAGATAACAATCTTATCTTCTTTCCAGGGTTTTTTTCCCTGTACTGCTAGGTACTTTAATTGCCTTTGTAGTTATGTACTTGTCACTATTTATCCTGTTCTTGTTCAGGTCATCTGTTCCTTAATGGTTTTTTTCATGTAGTTCTGAAACTCTGGAAATACTCATGTATAGTCTCACATCCTGCATTCTGACATCCTATACTAATCAGTGATGAACTTTCCTGAAACTTAGTTTTTATTATACTAGACTCGATTTTGGTGGAAAAAATCTAATAGGCTTTCTTGTTCTTAGCATTGAATATGAACAACAATATGAATTGTATACTACTCACCTTTCATTTTTTGCCCTTTTTTTTTTGTCCCACGGTATGTATTTCTGCAAGGTAGAGCATGTGTGTGTCTGTATCTCTTTGTGTGTGTGTGTTCTTGACAGAGCACAAAGATTCAATGAATTTCATTTAATTTCACTTCGTGGGGTTAGAATCTCTGACACTCTCAAAATGATTTTTTCAAAAGCCAAGAGCTAACTGGTTTTGGAATATCACTGGAGACATCAATGATACCTCTTCTCTGAGAAGAAAGGAAAATACATATAGGTTGATGGAATTCCCTCAAACTGCACTTTTCTAAAATACGGGATGGTAGAGTAAAGAATAGTTGGAAGATCAAATGTCACAGCAAGTCTCTCAGTCCTTTAGCAACTGAATACTTCTGAAGAAATATGTATGCATCTTAAAGGAACATGATTTGCTTTTCTCCTCCTTTTATGTATTCTTTCCTTCTTTTCTTGCAAAACTCCTTATTCATTTCCTAGAAAAAGCTTTCCTTATAAAGACTCACTGGAAAGCAGGTAGTTTTTCTTAGAGCTGTCAGCGACTGCAGCTCTGAAATAAGGGTTCAGAAATTCAAAGGAAATAGCAATGGAAACTGCTGGAAACCTAGAAAAAAATTCATCTAAAGTTATCTTGTTTCTTTAAAACTTGCTTGGGCAAAGTCAAAAACATCAGTTTTTTTCTCCAGGAGAGCACAGTATTTCCAACTGTGATTCATGATTTATTTCTCACTGTACACAGGTTTATTTATTTCCCTTTTCTCCAAGAATACATCCCCCGTGTTTCTTCCTCCCTAATGTTCACCAGATGTGAAAAGCAGCCTGAGAGACTCTGCAGCACTCCTCACCTCACTTGCTAAAGCCATTAACCAGATTCTCAAAAGGCAAAGAAGTTGCAGTAGTCAAGACTACCTGTGATAAAACGTTGTTTTTCTTTCTCCTCCTGGTTTTCTGGGGGTAATACGTTAATTCCAAGAAGGATTTTTGCCCTGTATTTACCAACAAACTTACAGCAGGGAGCCAGGATGAGCTGTCACACATGCGTTGGGTTTAACTTATGTGAGGGAAGGGACAACTGGAAGTCACAGTGTTCAGGCTGGCCCCTGACCACTATGCCCACTTTCTCTGTCTCCAGCTCTCCCAGGTGTTGAGGGGGTGCTCAAAAGCATCATAAATATCATCCAAGTCAGGAGAGAGCAGAGTGTTTCACAGAGACAGAATTTTGCATAAAGCTATGGTTTGGTTGGATGGATCATTCCCAAATCTGTTTAGAACTTCAAATACTCTTATTTTTGGTCATGGCTGTCCTGGTACTTTTGAGATGCACTGCACTGTGATCTTACAGTTAGTAATGAGAATTTGCTGTGGCTTTTGCTTAGAAGCTGAACTACACAGACCCAGTGGGCTTCTTATAGCCTTTAAAGCAGTGAAAAAAGGTTTTTCCCTCATTTCTTCTGAAAGACATACCTATTGTTGAGGTCAGCTTTGGCTTAGGTTTTGGCAAGCTGCAGTTCCATGGATAAGTGCAGGAAGGCCTACTTTTTAGAATTGCACTGGCAAACCTGGGGGGAAACGGTCCTGTCTTCCTCCTTTCAGACTTGTCTAATCAGCAAGCCGTTTATCTTTTGTTTTTTCTTTAATCATTCCTCAGTCTTCTGAAGACCAATCTAATAAATTCCACTCTTCATTTTTATTTCAAGTTGTTGAAGTTTTTCCTTTAAGTAAAACTTGGGCTGAAAATTTGCAATAATGTGGGTGGAGAAATTATGAAGGCAATCCTGTAAAGTTAAACAGATGTATAAGTCTCAGTTTTTCATTAAACAAACACTTCTGTCAATATTCAGCAAATGGATATCACTTCTGTAGGTGCTTAAACAGAAGCAAAAAAATTCTGGTTTGCTTTATCTCCTCTCACACACAGTTCTTCTAGATTTCAGTGCTTATAATTGTTTATTTAAGACAGATTTTTTTTTTTCTTGAAACTGAAACTGGATTTATTTCCTACTGATCTTGGAGGAAAGAAGGAAGGATATCTTACATGTTCATTTGCTTCTTTCAATTCATAAATCAGGTTTCACTTCAGAGATACAAGTTCATTGCAGTCAGGAAAGTGTGTGTCTCTTTCTACTCTTGGTGTTTAAGAGTTGAGAAAATAGTGGGAAACCTTCTCCCACAATAAAAAATGAAAAACAATCCATGCCCTTAAACTTCTGTCTAATGTCCAGCGGTTAACGCAATCTAAAGGCTACAATTATTAATAGAATTTTAACAGAGCTACATTGTTCTCACACAGCTTTTCTATTTCTATTTATCTTTCTTTATGTAAACCCAGGATTTCTGTTGTGTTCTTGCCAGCCAAGTGTTGCAATGTGCCTGGAAAAGAAATAGGCATCACATGGGGAGCTTTTATCCTAATCCCACTACCTGTACGTGGCCCCAGCGAAGGAGCTAGTTGTGGTAGCACAGCCAGAGACAGCAAACTCCACTTACCACACAGAGGCAATTGCCAGTTGTGTGCCGCCATGCAATGTGCCAGGTAGCGGAAAGTGGCACGCAGGGACAAGCATTTCCCAGCTGATGCACATTGCAGTAAACTGTTTTTAACAAAGCGTGTTCTTTGCAGGTGGAGAAATGGATTTAAGTACGGAATCACAGAGTATTTTACGTTGGAAATGACCTTTAAGATCAGTCTGTGCAGTGGTCCTCTCAAAGAATGAGGAAATTTTTGCATTTTTCTATCCTTGTTCTATTTTAAATTGATATTCTGAGTTGATCGGGTGAAAATTCAGATATGTGAATCTTTCCCACATAGAGGATGTATTAAAGATAAGCCTTTTCCCTTCAGAAGAACTATATTGGGATTCCTCATTGATTTTACATTGATTTAGTATTCCAAATTTCCTGGGGTCCCCAGCAACCTACGGAGGTAATCACAGAGCTAGAGCCTGCACCCCCAGCTTTCTTTCTTGCAGTGTACTTGGATTTCGTAATATCTGAAGTCCTGCCAACCTCTTCTCAGACATAGCCTACCAGGTGGGCTGCAAAAGGCCTAGGAGCATTGAAAAAGGTGCTGTGAAAAGAAAACTGACAACTTGATTTCTAGCATCAGACAATAAACAAATAGCTACAATGGAAATAACGACAAAAGAAATAGCTAAAATATTTTCATACAGATTCTTGTCTTTTTCCACGTACCTTTGGTAATGGCCATGCTATCTTTTTCTAATGTGTGAAATGCAATACTCTTCTAAAAGCTTTGTTCAGACTTGAGACCATAGACTTTCTTTGTGTCCCTGGAACAGCTGTTTTAAAGTGTTTTAAACCATTGGGCTGCTGCCAGACCTCAATGTTTTTCTGGTTTCCAACACAGTTTTTACAAATTTTAAATTTAAAACCTTTTAATATGTTTCTGCACACGGTTCACCATGACCTTAGACCAATGTTTCAGTGGAAATTTTGAACAGGAAAGGATTGTACTCTGTGAATCTCTGCATTGAAATGCCTTTCAGGCATAAAATAAATAACAAAGAAACAAATTATTTGCAAATGTTAATCCTTTGCAGGAAACAGACTGGGTCACAGCTTGTTCTATGTAATTGATAGTGGCAGCTGATTCAGTTAATAGAATTAGCATGAAAATTACTGATTTACCTGATTGTAAAGTTATCAGTGATCAATACTCTATGTGTTACTTAAGTTGCTCTAAAATCTGTTCATAGGATATCTAGGACAAGTATGAAATGTGAATGTGATAATATTTTTAACCAATGTATTTTTAATTACTTCCTCTAAGAAAAGCAAGTGTCTAGGACCTGAGTGACCATTATGTTGCAGAATGACAGTGTCTAGAAAATTTCTGCACTATTTCACACTTTTTAGGAATATATAAGAGTTCAGACGTGGTGGTTGTTAGCCTCCTGTAGGTAGTTAAAATCAAAAGCTAAAAATATAAGTTTTTCTTTGCCGATGCCTGAATTCATTAGTGAAGAATGAAATACGAGGAGGTGCAGCCTTTCAACTCTTACTGTTGAAAAGTTCTGTGTTCTCAAGTTGTTTTAAGTGAATCCTACTGGCACAAGCCCTGAACTGCTGAAAGAAAGGTGCCTACCTTAGCAGTCTGAGGTGTATTTAGATGGCAACATTTAAAAACTGTCTGTAAAATGCTAATTGCACAGTGAGGTTTGCCAAGATTGCAAGAAAGTTCCCAGTGCATGTTACAGCAAATACCATCAAGACAATGAACCAGTGACTGGATCACAAGCACAAATAGGGTGACATTTTGTTACGTTACTCACACCATTTGCTGGAACTAAAATGGCCTGTCCATTTGCTGTTCCTTGCTCTAGTGTACAATACCTGTGCTCATCATGGGAGCCAAACTTCCATCATGAAAATAGAGAGAATGTTCACCACTGGTATGTTTGTGTGCAATCCCTGCCATTGTTTCACTATTTCAGTTTCTGCATACGTGCTTTCTGCTCCCCTTCCATTGTTGCCAGCAGCTTAGTGAAATACATGAAGCCTTTGTCCTCCATGCAGCTCTGTAGGAAGTGCAAGTATGACATGGAACAACTTTTCTGATTAAAAGAACAGAGCATGAAAGGAGTTTAGACAGGTAAACAAAAAGACTTGGAACAATCTCCATCCCTGATGGCTTTCTCAAAAAGCTTGAGTTCAGCTTTATCATCATTGCCATGGATTGCAGCCCAGTGTAGAACAAAAATCCTGAATTCTTTGCCCGGTGATGTCGGAGCAAGTTACCTGACTCATTTAGCCAGAGATCCTTTACTACCTCCACACAATGTGGGCAATGCTGAGAATCCTTTGGTCACTACGACTGAGGGAGAGCAGAGCCAAGTAATGAATCATTCTTCCAGTGTTTACCTAAATCACGATGATAAATCCATGCAAATAGAAGCAGAAAAATAAATTAAAGATTTTAATAAGTATGATTAGTTAAAAAAAAAAAAGAGAAAACCAAGCAAATGTGCAATATCAAAGAACACATAGTGCTCTGGCTCAGGTCAGAACCAGATTAATTTTTTGCAGTAGCTGGGACAGGGAGTAGCCAGGACACGGAGTTTATTCTGTACCACTTCATGTCAGTGCCAGGGGTGGGGGAAAGGGATTTTTTTCTGAGTACAAGGGGTCCCCCTCTGTCAATAAAAAGTGGTGGAGGAATCTGTCTGGTACTTTCTACTATTGGTTTTTTCATGTGCATCTTTTTTTTCTTATACCCTCTGACATTAATATTGTTGCTGTTACTGTTCATTGCTGTTTTCAGTAAATTGCTCTTATCTGAGCCCTTTGCCTTTTTTGCCTCCAATTCTCAACTCCATCCCTCTACAGTAGGAAGAAGGAAGGGAGGGGTGAGCAAGAGAGTGGTGTGTGGTTTTGGACAGTCTTAGTGGGGGCACTGGTTTGGGGAGCATCATTCCTAAGCCACAACACATAGTAATCCTGACACTTGAATTTTATTATCTTCAAGTCTTATTTACTTGTCATACTAGCTGTCTATTGATGTCTTCTGTATGCCCCATTTGAATCTGATGTGATGTGTGCTTGTCTCTGTTCTCTGTTTCATCTGTGGTGCTTCATGAAGAACCGTGTTGTTCAGCATGGTATGTCATGATACTATTCCCAGTAATTAATACTTTACTCTGCCTACAGATTAAATGAACTGCTTTGCCCTGATGTTTCTACTTTCGGTCACCTGTACTATGTGCAGTCCTGATAATGATTTTAAATATAATGAACCAAAAAAGCCTCATTGTGTCCTTTCAGGAAAATATAATTTGAAAGAAAAAACCTACTAATTTTTATTCTCTCTGATTATTATTCCTACCATCAGCTCATCAGCCCACCTCACATTTATTGTACCCCTTCTCTTCCCATAAAGCTAATCTCTAGAGAGGTAATGGAATTCCAAGAGACGGAAAAGGGGAAGAAAAAATAAAACCAGACAAAATTATGCTTCATGTCTTTATTATGCTATCTAATGATGCTGCGTTTGACTTTTTTTCCTGTAGCACCACCAATGTTATCAAATGGATTGATTTCTAAACCCTTAATCTCTTCTTTACATTGATGTGCCTTCCTTTGCAGAGTTTGGAGAATCAGGTACACTATGACTTGCAGCAAACAAAAAAGCCAGTCATTTGACTTTGCTTTATCTGATGGATATTGCCCCTCTTCTGCAGTGTAAGATGGTTGTTTTCAATGAGAATCAGCTTTTGCCCAATTTTTTTTGTGGTCACTGTTGTAGTATCTTCCATAATGTTTCTCTCAGTGTTTTCCATAAAGAAACTCCTTATTTGAAAACTATGATAGCTCAGACAAGCATTGAACTTAATCCTGGTTTCGATGTAATCAAGAGAAAACATAGAACATCGATTGACAACACCAAAGCAGTGATTGTACTGAAATTGCTTACCACTGATTTTACTCAGAGGAAGACCTTGCCAAGGATCTCCAGCATATACTTTGCAGCTGTTTCTCAGGAGGCCTAGAATTTCTGTTAAGCTGTTCTTGGCAGAATGTAAGGTGTCTGGGAAGCCTAGTTTTTAAAAAGAAGATTTAACTGAGTGCTTTCAAAAATAAATTGACAAATTCAAGGTGTCAATCTCAAAAGAAATTGTTTGTATTGACCTCTTCGGAGTCGATTAAACAAGACCCAGAGTTTTGATCTAGCACTACAAAGAAAGGATCAGCAATAGAACTTCCAATGACCTTTGTCAGTATTTGATGAAAGAGTTGCTTTTTCACAGACTGTGGTATCATAGACAGTGGTATCAACCCGGTACCAGACAACTGATGATATTCTGTCCTTTTGCTAAAAGATTCTTCCAGCACTGTAGAAGTCATTTTCTGGCAGATTGTGAGCTCTTTGCCATCTCTGTGACCACTGCCTTGCCTCAGGGGAAACTGCAGGGCAGCTGCAGTCAAAGACAATCCAAAAGTGGCTGTAGATGTGGAGATGCTCTAGGACATGAGAAGCAAGGGGAGGTGAAAAAATCCAGATTAGGAGAGATGTGAGGAGTACATAAAGATACTTATCTAGGTTATAACTTTGTATCCTCTAGTCTCCTGGTATTCTCCCCCTCCTGTGATTCCATGAATAGCTATGAACCTTGGTTCTAGTTACAAGTTGTCTCTGGCCCAGAGTTTTTCCTCTTCATAGTTTTGTCCATGCTTCTTAGAAACAGGTAAAGGCAACTACAATGACTATATAAACTTCTACAAACATTTCCTAGAACCATAGAATATCCTGAGTTAGAAGGGACCTACAACGGTCATCAAGTCCAGCTCCTGCTCTGCACAGGGCAGCCCAAGAATCACACCATGTGCCTGAGACTATTGTCCAAATGCTTTTGAACTCTGGCAGGCTTAGTACTATGGCCACTTCCCTGGGGAGCCTGTCCCAGTGTCCAGCCACTCTTTGGTGAAGAACCTTTTCCTGATATCCAGCCTAAACCTCCCCTGACACAACTTCAGGCCGTTCCCTCGGGTCCTGTCACTGGTCATCACAGAGAAGAGATCAGCGCAGGCCCCTCTGCTTCCCCTTGTGAGGAAGCTGTAAACTGTGATGAGGTCTCCCTTCAGTCTCTTCTTCTCCAGGCTGGAAAAATCAAGCAACTTCAGTCAGTCCTCATAGAGCTTCCCCTCAAGGCCCTTCACCATCGTCATGGCCCTCCTTTTCCTCATTACCCTCAGTGCAAAGAGGATAAAATACACTGCACTGCAATACAGCTTTGCTGCTGTGATAATCCAGGGCTGGCCTTTCACAGCCCATTTTCCATGGCCCGTTGTGAAGATGTGTCCTTACCCAATCTTTCATTAAATGGATTATCCAAAAGCAGGTAAAGTAAACAGGGTTAGGAGTACACATAATTTCAAGGCTGCTCTGTCCCCAGATCCACGCTGGTGAAGTCAAGGACCAACACTGATATTCCTATCAGTTGACTCCTCCAGTGCTGCAACTGGTTCACATAGAACCATTTCAATGATGAAGATCCCCCAGGCCTGTATTTGTATATGATTCCTCAGCAAATGTCTTCTCTGACTCTGAGGCCAGATCTATTCCCACCTCATCCAGCACAGGAACTGACTGTGATGGCATATGAACAAATCTTTAACTGTAGCAGATTATCTTTCTGTTTGAATTTACCAGGCTAATGTTGACTATAATTCATGCCTAAACAGTTTTCCACCTCTGTGTGACGAAGTACATGACCACAAAAGACGGTGATGACTATCTAACAAGGAAAACTGAGGCAGAGAGATGATGTGACACATCTCACTGGCACTGAAGCTGACCATGTCTCCCACACCATAAGTGGACTAAATACACAGCTTCCTGCTGCAGCAGTAGTCTCTTGGTCAGAGATAGCCACTCCAGTACGTGCTTTGGTGTAGCATATACTGAACACTGAAGGTCTTATCACAAGCCAGCTAGAAATTGATGGGAAAACCTCCCATTGATTTCCATGGCTTTTGAACAAGTCGTAGCAGGCAAGGGGGGAATATTAAGCTACTATACATGCAGCTCTCACTTGTTTTATCAGGGAGGGTAGGAGTGTATTGGAGAGTGCAGTTCGTCTCTGACAGATAGCATCAACACTGCAGCAATGTTTATTTTACTATGGCAACATAGATCTTATTGCTCCATTTAGAGAATGAAGTGGGAACTGCCTGATGGCTGCTTCAGACCTAAGGTTTCCCACTGCTTTTATGTTGCATGGAGGACCGGGGTGTGCACATTTTATTACATCACCCCATTGGGCCTACTTAAAACAAACATTTAAGTCTGATTTAAGTTTTATCTTGAAGTATTTCTCCAAGGCTTACAGACACAAAATAATTCATCTTTGTGGGGCATTCTTGAGAAAAGATGTTCAGTGTTCTTGTTCAACGGTGACACATTGCCACTGAGTTTAATTAAAACCAAATGCCTTTTCACTGTGGTCATCATACCAACTGCATCTGTCTATGTGTGTGAGAGTTCCTGGCAATTATCAGAATGGTACAGTATTCCTGCTACACCTGTACGTGTGCAAGACATTAGCAGAGAAAAAACAGAGCACAGAATGTCTTCAATTTCTTTTCCTGTGCTTGTGAAAGACTCAGATATCTGTGCAGTGTCTGTCCTGATAGCACAGCTTTATCTCTGAAAAAGGAGGGCTTTCTTTCCACCACTGCTGATAAGGTAAAATTAGTTTATGATACTCACTGCAGCAAGATACCACTAAGAGTAGACACTTTAGTAGGATTAAATGGACAATGAGAAAGTTTCTAGTTTCAAAAGATAGGAAATGAATGCATCTGTATATGTGTCAAGAGAGAGAGAACCTCCCCTACTTTCCTTGATTTTTAGCAGAAAATCTTACCATGAGTACGTTATGCTCCAAAATTATTTCTGTCTGCCTCCAGGATAGCCACTGCCACCTGCAATCAAAAATAATATGTAGGTGATGGAATGTATGATGTAGTTCTCTTTGTGATGTTAAACATGAGAAATGTCATACATAAAAATCCTAGCTGGTCTTTTGCTTGAAGGTTTGCCCATCTGTGACACCTGTCCCCAGTTCACTGTTCACGAGTTAATGTGTATGTTATCAGTTTGCTGTTTAAATGTTAATTGTTAATTAATTGTTAATTGTTTAGTTAATTAAGGCTACTCCACCAGAGCACAAGTCAACCCCAGACATCCCCCAGGAATAGCCTCCTTTCCCAACATTTTAAGGTTAAAAGTTAATAAGGTCATTTCTCCCAGAGCATTGCTGACCCTGAGCACCCCCTAGAAATGACCAAGTTTTCCCCAAAGTTATCAATTTTATTGTTAATGTTGTTATAAACTTTGAAGTTCTAGTGTGTGTGATAGCATTCTCGGTATATTTTCACTTACTTCAGACATTGTAATTTAAGTTTTATTGAAAATCCTAAGTTCATCCAGTTAAAGATCCAAGCCAGCTACACTGGGCTTACAAACCCTCACTTGCCAAAAATAGCCCTCAGCTGCCACCCCTGTAACTTGCCTCCATGGCAACGATGCATACTAATGAGAAGACTTCCCGCCCTTTCTCCTGAGGCGATGTCACCAGCCTGCTGTCCCCTAGCAGCAAGAGCCGATTGGCGGGAAGGCCTTACCTCATCCAGATCACTCACCAACCAGCAGGAGCCATGGGGGCCGGACAGGGGTGGGCAGCTGAGGAGACCAGACTCTCTAAAAGGCACTGCACAAGAGCAGAGCCGAGCTCTTTGCCTCTGACTGGAAGATGGTAGTTCCCGGTGTTGAGGGGCCTCAGATCTCTATTATAAGGACAATTCTAATTTCCCTTTTGATTTCAGACTAGCTGAAATCACCTCAACACCATAGCGCTCCCGTCAACGGGCAGCCGTGCAGTGGCCTGGGTGTCCAGTCCCCGTGGACCCGGTTCTTTATATTTTATTTTCCAAACTTGTGTTTATTATTTAATTTCCTTTTATTGCTTTCCCTTTTTTTCTTTAATTTTCTTTCTTTGGATTTTCAGACGCTCCACTGTAGCACTTTCAATAAACTTCCATCTACTTCGCAGTGGAGTGAGTTGTCTCCTTTTTATGACAGAAATAAGAAAAAACCAATGATCCTAATAAAATGTGCCCAGAAAAAAATGTGCTATGAATACTTTACTGTTTAGCACTATAAATATGCTAATTGTGGGCTAAATTAAACAGACTTAGCTTGCAGTTGACTTAGATAACCTTCTTACAGAAAATCACAAAGCAGATAGATCAGCTGAGGTAGAATCACAGCCCAATCAACCCTAGTCTCTGGAGACACCACATAATTTCAAGAGATTTCTTTTCATCCAGTATGTGGGCAAGTTACATACAGTTTCACAGACTGATATAATTAAAAAAGAAATTGAGGCAGTGGAGACTGAAGGAGAGGACAGTAAAATGGAAAAGTGGTGAAGATGGCGCAGGTTTCACCACAACAGGAACAGCATATAGTGAATGTGTGCAGGGAGTTGCATGAGGATGAGAGGATGTGGGCTGATCCAAGGTAGAGTCAGCTTGAGAACTGGGTTTCTCCTGAACGTTGAACTCTGAACATCAAGTCAAAGTTATGAAGATTCTCTTCCAGCCCCATTTCTTTCCCTTCACACTCCCCGTAATTGTGTTTTTGAGTCACCTCTGCCGTTGCAATATGCAAGTGCTTGACAGAAGGTTGTACTCGTGCAAACCTCACTTCCACTGCTAGTGAAACAGCACTGCTGGCAGCTCAGATTTTCTCCTTCCTCTTTCTTCCTCTTAAATCATGTCTTTTAATGAGAAGAATAGTTCTGGAAAAAAAAAGTAGAAATAGCCATGTTGTACATGGACACATACATTTCTGTACATGGTCTGCTTTGGTTTGGTTTTGTTAACTTCTATTTATCATTGTGAAGTTCAGAGCCTCCAGCTGGGAGTGGCTTATCTCTGACTCACGTGAGCTTTACTCAGTCCCTTGAGCTGACAAATGTCTTCAGGATTAAACCTTTGAAGGAGAAACCTGTTCACTTCAGATGGCATAAACAAGACAAGCATATGAAAAGCAAGCTTAGAGAATTTTATTTCCTCTTGTCAAACATCAGAAATAAAGATATCCTGGCACCACTCTTGGAACATCAGGCCAGTACCATGGAGGTGTCTGCCTATGTAACTGGACTGACAAAAATATCTGTTAGGGACATGATAGATGTCCCTATGCACGGTGATAGATTCTCTGCTCATCAAGGTGGGACAAAGCTCTGCTCTTATGTTAAAAAGTCTCAGCAAAGCGTCTCATAAGTGATCTATAAAGGCCCGAAAAAGTTTCTGCAGGAATTCATGCTCACCCTTTCTTAGTTTGGAAGCTTTTATGGAGCAGCCATGGGTCTGTCAATATTACTGCTGGTTTAACATTGCATATAGTATGCAGTGACAGCTAAGAACTTTCCTATTGGAAGGAATTTCCCAGATACACAAATCAATTCAGACTACTTCCTTCTCATATCCAGTTGATTTAGCCTTCTGTAGATTGCTGCCAATAAAGTGATACATGTAGTTTACTCTGACTTTTCTTCCCTGAAACATTTATTGTAAAGCATTAAACACTGCAGGTTACCCCCTATATATCAAGTTGTTACTACACAGCTCAAAGGGCTAATATAACTCTCTGGGCCACTCTAAAAAGACATACCAATTGCCTAAGAATGTAATTACTACTGAATTCTCTTGCTTATGTTTTTAATGTATAAAAAATTGTCCCTAAGAGGACCACAGACAACCAGTCAACAGATCAAAGATTGACCATAACACTTCATGTGAAAATCACAAACCAATATGGACAGATTTTCAGTTTGTAGTATACCTATGTTCCCTAAAAACTCTGGGTCTGTAGTCATCAGGGATACATACCTAAGAGTAGATGAACATCTAAATATGGTGAAAAGGCCTTGATTTGGGAAAAGGGGTGGAGTTTTTTTGTTCTCATTTTTTGGACAGATTTTTGTTTCTCTTTTTATCTTCAGTTTTTCTTAAGGACAAGCTCTTAGCACATTGGACTTCCTGTTGCAGTTAACTGAGTCCTTCTGTTGCTGGTGGTCGATTACATGGCTGCTATATGCTACAAACATAATTTCGGAGGTCATGGAAGAGCAGTGTCACTACTGTTAAACAAAAATGATAGCCACTATTTGAAAACAAATGTTCACTGTCACCAGTGAAGTTCAAGAATGTGAAACATAATTTTAAAAGTAACTGGAAAAGGTTTGAAGGGCTTGGGGACTGAAAAATAAGAGTGGAAATGAGGAAATAAATGTAAATTGTCTTCTAAATTAGGTGCAGATGTTTATAATATAGGCACTGTGTTTTTAGTATAGGCTGTATAATCTGATTTATAGTAACTTGTCCTGAATGAGGTATCTTGCTCTGTAATTTTCAAGACACAAGGAAAGATGGTGCATGGTTAGGCAGTTTAAATATAACCAAATTTGTGCCACTTTTGGTCTGCCAGCTAAGTAGATCAGTGGAACATGTTCACACAAGGCTGCACACATGTATAGGGAACGTCCACCCAAAAGCTGGATGGAAATGGGATGTAAAAATGCCATGTATTAACCTGCATCCACTGAGGCTGATGGGAATTTTGCCTAGGTAACAGGAACTGCTGTTCAGCATAAGCTTGGCATGTATTTCTTCAGTGCCTTTGAGAGCTAAGATGACTCCTAAGAGCAGTTTGTAAACATCTTTTCATTTTGCATTCCTATCAGTTTCCCCGAATGATTATCTGCTGCCTTGGAAACCAGATGTGTATTTCACAGTTGCATGGAAAGGTAGGCCTTTACTAAACATTATTTCAATGGGAAATTTGGGATGCAGATAATTAAAGTGAATCCAGAAAACCAAGGCAACTTGACTGATTGAAAAACTATTTCTGGTCCCAATGGCTTTGCTGACATTCCCTGTTTCCACATGGCTTTTCTCATTGCAGGGCTGTTGGTAGCTGCGACCTGGAGGTGTCGAACAGAGGTGATGTCCCAGCTAACTGAGTTCTCTAGGAGCAGAGAAGGATTGTCAGGTGACCAGGGCATTGGTGAGGGCTCTACACCTGCTTTCTCCTTGGTCAAAACCTTGCATTCAGAAAATGTCTCTTGGGCCCAGATCTGGGTTTCAGTGGAACTTACAGGCTTTTCTCCTCAGATCTCAGCTCTTGTCTCTCCGGTTCCAACATGTTGGTGAGGAGTTGTGCTCTGGCCCTGTTTAAGCACTTAATGTCAAGACAAATTTCTGGGCATTAAAGTGACGTACCAATGCCTGAATTCAGGGAACTCTGGCAACATTGCTTGCATCCGAGTAGTAGAGACTATGGTCCCATAACTTTAAATACACCAGTGACATTTTTGTTTCAGTACAGACACAGCTGCAAAGTACTAATAGGAAAAACTGTTCCTGCTTAAAATACTAAATTTTATGATTTCACACAAGCAATGTCTTATCTCCTTTTCTTTCCAAATATAGAAAATTTCAGTCTATTAAAATGCCCAAATTTCATCTTTGAATCATCCTGTGGGTAACCGGATGCCGCAATTTGCTCAGTCAAATCTGTTTAACCACCTTTGGATATCTCAGTACAATGTGAATACATTTGGCCAGAGGATCATACAACAAAATGGGTTATTTCATTCCCATTTCCCCGATATTTTCCAACAGAACCTTATTGGTACTGAATAGGTTATCCTGTTTCCTGCAAAAAGTTGTTGTCAGGAAAGTTTGTTGTACTTACTACTATTAAATCCTTCATTAAGTCACTTTCTCTCCCATTCCAGAGAGCAGTCTTGAGTAAAATGTGGCTCACATCAGCTCTGTGCCCAGTATAATCTGGAGTTTGGACTGCAGGGAAGGAAAGATTTCAATTTTTGCCTGCAATGGAAATCAGAGCTTCCTGAGAATCAGGATTAGGAAAGATGGTCAAAGTTTAGAAACTTTGCCAGAATTCAGTGGGTGAAGAGTCACTCTGGGGAATCAGCTTGGGTTCATATTTGGAGAAAACTCAAGACCTTTTAAGTATCATCAAAGCCTTCTGCAGTCCATGTAACTCTTCTCATTCACTAAATGAGTAATTAAAAGCCTATTACTGATTTCTGTGGGGATCTGAACAAGAACTGAAGGGAAATATTCAAATGAAAACAAACTGTCACTGAATCATGGAGAAAGCAGCAAGAGTTCAAGATGGCCAAGAGTTTTGGGGAGAAATAAAGGAGTTCCAGCTCCACCATGGAGCCTGCTGGGGAGTGTTGGTTTTTTGCACTGCTAATCGTTGCTCTTCTGCAATCACTGCAGAAAGAAATTCAGGTTTGTGAAAGCTGGCCCCTCCGTCATAAAACAGAAGCACTTTTCTAGCAGTTGCCTCTGCTGCTGCTGCAACCCAGCAGAGGCCTTTCCTCCAGTCCTGCTTATGCAGAGTTTGTAGAAGACAGTGATCTTGTTTGTTTCCACTATGCAGCTTTAATGTCTGCACATTTTTTAGAACCTTTCAGATGAGATCATTGAATTTGGAAGAGGCATGTTTGACATCTGAGGAGGAAGATGCTGAAACAGAGATGACTTATATGTATGTACAGCTGACATGTACGCATGATATGCACCTAACATCTGCTGTGCATAGGAGCTGGTAGAGCAGTTCTGGTCCCATTTAAGCAGGATGGCACACTAAAGAAAAATCAGACATGCTTGGATTTCAAGGGAGTTTGTCAGACCACAAAAACTGCCAAATACCTGTAAGGACTACACTAAATCACACTCAGGCACAGTGACATTTTGTGGTATATATTAGAACGATAGATATCTCACTGACTGCAGGAAATTCCTTAAGGCTTTTCTGCATATGGAGCAACACTATTTGACTGTCACTCTCTGTGTACTAACATTGTGAGAGCAACAGAAAAGAGCCTAGGCTGATGTGTATCTGAAGGAGAGCAGTTAACTGTTGAACTGAAAATAATAATTTTTCTAGTATAATTAAATTCTCACTGGGGATTGTCTGATCAAAACTGCTAATCAAAGCAACTTGTTCTGTAAACGTTGGAATTAATGAACTCTGTTTTTCAGTGGATTGATATCCTATGCTCCTACACCATGCCACAATAAGAGTAATTCCTCTGCAAGTTTCTTTCAACCTCATGAGTCCTGCTTCTCCCACTATGGCCATTTCCTCCCCCCATGTTCCCTGCACTGAAAGCTGAGTAAGGGTGCAAAGAGACAGGGGCAGTGTAACAGCTCTGTAGCCTATCCTGCCTCAGTGGAGGAATTTAACAGATTCTTTCTAATTTTACCAGCCACTGATCTTCACGGTGTCTGTAAATACTTGATATTCCTGAGCCTAGTATACCCCTATTATGCTGGCCAATGGACTTGTAAGAAGGAAAAAGCACATCTGTGCATATCTCATTTTCTAAGGAAATGTGGTTGAGAAACCATACTCCACATAAAAAAAAATGTTGAATTGCAGTCTGGAAGATTTCTTGGTGCTATACCCTAATTACTTATTAAGTACTTTTGCTGAATTCTGTTGTTTCTACACACTCCCCTTTATGTCAACTATTTTAATTGTAACATTACATTGCTGTAAAAATGCTTCATTCTTGAAACAAAGGAATAGGTGTTGATACTTTTTAATTTTTTCACTATTTTATTTTGTGATTACCCCCTCACCCCATGGTAGAGAAAATATACACTAAGAAGAAATTATGGCTTGGCACTACATATATAGTGAAAATCTTCTGCTTTTAATTAAAAGCACAGCAAAAAACTTTTCAGTATATTAGAAAAAGCAATCCAACCTCTACCTGTGTAGTATCATTTCATATACCTGTAATTGCAGCCCTCAGGTACAGTTATTTAGTGATTAATTTTCATAAGCGATCAAAGAATTTCAAATGTATGTAATTTTTTTAAAATTGTATTCAGTGGTGGTAATAATGACTAGAAGTTACAGAAAACTAACTACACTTTCAGAACTTTCAAAACTAACAACACTTCAGCTTTGATATGGCTGCACGACTATCTGGTTTTGAGATCAAATCTCTCTTTCTTTCACTTTTCTCAATTTCAAGAGCATAAATTAAAGGCAGAGCCCTATTTTCTTTCATAGTACTAAAATTACCATTTCAGAATGAGTGATAAAATAATGAAGGTGGACTTTCTACTGATGAATATCTGGTTTTAAAGAAATATTCCTAAGACGGTTGTGTGCAGTCAAGAAAGTTAGTACCTTGCAGTATACAGTACCTGCATTTCCTCTGTGGCAAGTTTATTCCAAAGCTTCTTTTATTTCTATATTTTGCCCAAGGGCAGAAAGGGGTGATGAATTTTGCTGCTGTTGGCATAGCCAGGAAGGCTTTCATCACTTTTCTCTTTCTCAGACCTTGTCTTGAGCATGTCAGCTTTCTTTCTTCATCTCCTTTCATACCACTTCCTATTCACATATGATCCTCCCTCCCTTGTCTAGTTCTCGTCAAGCATAACATGGCCAGCTGGTTTTATCTGTACTGCAAACAATGGTACCAGACTCCACTAAATGATATTCTGCCAATGCCAGCCATGGTTCTCTGTGTCCTTAGCTGGTTTCAAGTTGTGGCCCACCTTTCTTCCCATATTTAAATCCTGTGTTTATTGGGGATTAAAATCTGTGAATGAGTGGTGATGGGGGTGGTGGGAGGAGGAGGTCATTCTGAGTCCAAAGGGAATCAACATTGTCTCTTTGAAAATGTCTGTGTCTGTTTCCCAGACTGACCATCTGGGACACTGCATGGCACTAAATCAACTACAAAGACAAAAAGGGAAACAGGAAAAAGTAATTAAATTAGAAAAAGGAAAAATTTCCCAGAAGCTGCTGTCCAATGAACTTCATTAAAGAGCAAAAGTGGTTCATATACATTTCAGAATAGTGAAAAACAGTGACACTAACAGAACTCCACTTCCACCAGTAAACAAATATCCATTTAATTTCAAATGTGCCTCTTCTTTCCTTTCTAATTGCTTCTCTATTTTAAAGCACTTCCCAATGATGATGATGTCTAGAAGAGAGATATGCCTACAAACAGAAAGTAGTGGAAACACAAGAGATTTGACATGTCTTCCTGAACCCCTGGCAAACTCTAACACTTAGGATGTATTGGGTCATCATTTAAGAACATCAGTTTTTTTGGATCTGGTGTTTATCAGAGAACAATGGCAGATTCACAGGATGGGTTAGCTGAGACACTCAGCTTTCAATCCATATGGAATTCTGGGTCCTGCATTTGGAAACCAGCTGGGTAATGTATTTGATTCTTCAAGTGACAATAACATCCTTCCATTTCCAGCACTAATCCAAGACAATATTCAACAGCAACTTCTGAAGTTAAACAACTTATATCTGCAGGAACTAACCTGTTTACTTCCATGATTTTCAAAGGAATGTTGCTGAGGAGCTGTCTAATCTACTGAAGGTGCAATGTAATACATCTTCAGTCATTAGGCCAGATTGAGAGAGTACAGGGGAAAACAGCCGATGTTGTACCAGTACATAAAATAGATTTTAGAGTCTTGCATGAAATGATAACGAACCTCAGGCAGGACTCTGTCAATAATTAGTTTCCATTTTGTACAATTACTGAAGGCAATAAAGTAATTTTATGGAAAGTAGGTATTTTCTGGCAAACTTGAAATTTTGGATAAGAGTGCAAAAATGAGTGCAAAAATAAGCTCTAATGGTTGTTTGATTGCAAAAATAAGCTCTAATGAATACAGAAGATCATGTCATGTTATACAACATTTATCAAAACAAAGAAATATGCCAAATGAATGTAGTACATTAGCTATATTAAAAAGAAACCAAATGATAAATCTCGAAAATTACTTGCAGATGTTTAGTTATTTCTCATTCTTCCTACGGAAGAAAATGCAAAAAAAGGTCACTTTTTTATTTGTAAGATCTCACCAACAAACAGATTGCTGACATCAAGCAACTCCCTGCAACTACTGTTTCTTACTCTTTTTCATAGATTCATCAAGGTGCAGATGTAGATTAGTTAGGGTTTTGGTCTTCACAACTGTAATGGGTAGGCTGTTCCCAGAGACTTATTAATTCAGATTATGAGGACTGCTGTAATTGCCAGATGATATCCGTGGAAATGACTGGCTCATAACATTTTTTTCCCCTGAGCTGAACTTCTTTAGAAATAATTCTTCTCCCACAGATTCTGCATACACCAGCTACATTCCTCTCAGCCTTGCTCTGATATTCTTGCCTAGCTCTGCTAGAATCCTCCTCTCTGAAACCTTTCCAGTGTGAATTCCCCTCAGCAGACCCTGACTGCAAAATTCTAGATGAGGTTTTGTCAGTGACTACCACTGAAAACTATCTGTCATGAACAATGTGTGCTGCAACACAGCATATGCACCTCGGAGCAAGGTATTTTGTTACAGAAGTCGGGAGTGAATGCTGGAGGACTAAGGGGTTGTTGGCACGTGATGAAGCAAAGCAGTGCAGAGGCTCAGGGTTCACACAGCCTCCAGATGCAGGGGCAGGAGAAGAGGCTAGTATGGGGAGAGCAGGAGGTGCACCAGCTGGTGTAGCTCTTTGCTGGAATATTTCAAGGGCAGACTCACCTTGACTAAAAGAGGCATGGGCTCAGGGTCTGATAATTGTCAATTCCTTGGAGATACTTGTCTATGCTTAGAACTACAGTGGCCATCTTGGATGTATGTTTTTAAATGGAGGTTTTTGAAGTTTGTAAAGCATACTCTGCAGTAAAAGCCTTACACTTGTGCATTACACTTCTTCGCCTCCACCTCTACCCTGCCACTCTTCCAGTGAAGTACAGTCTGGTTTTCATCCACTCCATATTGATGGAAAATCCTTCCCTGGCTATGGCACCTATGCTCGACATTAAAATCAGAACCTCTCTTCATCTCTTTTTCAGTTTTCACAGCACAGCACCTTCTCTATCTTTCACCATGTCTGCTGTGTTTCATTCTAACTGCTTTTCACCTTCTCTTTATAATGTTTTACTGCAATTCATTGCAAGAAGAGGAGCTCAAAAACATTTAAACCTAAGTCCATCTTTCAAATTTCTGATTTGTAAGATGGTTTTCAAAATTAGACAAAGCAAACTCATCTATCCTCAAATACCAGCCAGAATAATCAGACCAATTTTAATAAACTGTTGGCATCAGCTATGTGCCTGCAGGGTTTGAAAGAAAAGCATTCTCCACACAAATTATTAGGTTCACAGCAAAGCAAGCTTGCAGGATTTTGTATCAGGCTGCAACAGTCAAGTTGCAGAGTGTGGAGTGGAGAAGAAATGGCCTGGGGGGAAAGAGGGCCACCTCTGAGTAGAGGAACTGATCTGTTTAGAAAGCTCAGTCAGAGAAGAGACAGCTTGCTTCCTCCCCAGTTATGTCAATGTATATCCCACCAGCACTTCCCAGGTGTGGAGGGCAGGACAGATCACGTCAGGTATGCCAGCTGGCTGGCAGGCTTCCCCGCAGACAAATGCTCTACCTGCGCACCTGGATAACAGGAAAGCGCTTCCCTGTAGCAAAATGGAATTATGAGTTTGTGCATTAAGGGATAGACAATACAATTTTGAGGGTCTTGTCTTGTTTCAATTTCAGCATTCTTCTTCATAGCATTACAGTCACTACACTGATCAATGCTCCTTGCTAGATTTCATCAGAAAGGTATTCTTGGTAAAAATACAAAGAACTTTAGTATTTTGGCTCCTGTATCTCACATTTGTAATGTCTCTTTATCTGGGAAAATTAAGATTTGAATGTGCCATTGAATACTATTAAATACTTTCCTTAGAGACAAATGATAGATATATCTGTCCTTGCTGCTTTAAAGTGTTGGTTTAGCTTGTACTAATTTTGATTTCCCAAATGACTTTTCACCAATTTAACATGTTGCTCCTACTGACTTCTTCCAATCAAAGGCAAGAAACTTCATTCTCACCCCTTGAACATGCTGGAAATCATTTCAATTATTATTTCTTTTTTTTTTTTTTTTTAATTCTAAATGTCAAGTGTTTGCTGATGGCAGCATTCCTTTTGGACAAGAATTTTTGCTGACAAAGAAGAAATAATGCCGTATACTTCAAAGGCAAATACAGCTTTGGCCTGTGTTTTTCTCTTTGGTAACTTAAAGTAACTAAAGGTACTTAAAGACTGTAGTACAATGTGGGAAACAGAGGAGTAGAAACTTCCACAGGCACTAATGAGTTCAATTTACAGCCCTAGAAAGAGCTTGAGTTGATGCAATGATAAAAGTATACAGACCTTCAGCAGGAGAATTATAAACCTGTGTTTCTATATTTATAAGTAGAAGTGTGTACTGAGTGATGTAGTGAAGAGTTTTTAAGTATAGTAATGTGATTTTATGGTTTAAGTTAAGAATTTAGATGTTATAATAGAAGTATATGTGCACACGTGAGTTAACAAGTTATTGGTTAAAAAACAGCCGCAAAGCAGCAAAAAATACCTAAAATGATAAGTTATAAAATCAAAATAAAGCTTCGTGCTAATTGCCTATTAGAACAGAAAGTTATAAATGCCATGTAACTTTAAAACTTGTGACTTCTCAGTTACAGCGACTTGTTACTACAATCCACAGCCTCTGAGACTGATGCCTTGTTTGATTTTTCAAGTAATAAATCATGAATAACCATAATAGTCCTGTCTCTTAAATCAAGCTCTGACAGTGCAAGGATAGGGTTCTCCTTATGAGCATGCAACTTTCCCGAATAGAACACGAATATAAATACCATGCTGAGTCAGGCTGGAGAAGCGCCATACTAATTTATTTCTGAGCATTTCATAACCCTTACCTGTTTCTTTTGCGTTTTGAACACCTACATGAATTCTGGACTTGTCGTGTTACGAAACTGCAGATGGAGGAAGCTGACATGAGAGAGCCCTGGAGCAGAAAAGGTGAAGTTAATACAAGCTGTTGGATTTTTAAGAATATAAGACAAACAAAACCCAAGCCCAAACCAAATAAACAAAAAGCAAACCAAGAAAACCCCCACCCCAAAGTCACCAAAGGGTATTCTGCTTTGTAATTTTAGCAGCAAAACCCACTGCTACTTAACTGTACTTAGAAGTACTTCAGGTATGTAAAACATAGAGATTCTTGAGTTTGTTTTTCTTGAGGTGTTCAAAAATCTCAATTAAGACCAGATGGTTGACGCTCTTTGAAACAGAGATACAACCAAAATGACGAGGCTTGCAATTGATTATAAACAAGATGGATATTTCTGTATTTCTCTTAGGTAATGTTCATCCCTTGGGACAGGATGGTTAAAAAGGTATGCTGTCCATAGCAAGAAACTGCTTGATGCAAAACTGTCTCTGCCTTACAAGGTTAGATTTCCTCCAAGCACCAGTATAGTCACCCCAGCCTCCAACAGCTCTTACCTCTCTCCTGCATCTTTCTCCTACCCTTACCTTTCTTTCCCATGTCAGCAATGCTCCCGCCTTTCATTGCAGGGTCAATTGCAGAACCATAGAAATGCTGAATTGGAAGTGGCCCATCAGGATCATCAAGTTCATCTCCTGACTCTGCACAAAACAGCCCAAGAACGACCCCATGTGCCTGAGAGCGTCATCCAAATGCTTCTTGAACTTTATTAGGCTGACGCTGTGACCACTTTCCTGGGCACCCTGTTCCAGTACCCAACCACCCTCTAGGGGAAGAAACTTTTCCCAATATCCAGCCTAAACCTCCCCTCACACAGCTTCATGCCGTTTCCTTGGGTCCTGTCACTGGTCATGAGAGCGAAGACATCAGTGCCTGCCCCTCTGCTTCCCCTCGTGAGGATGTGAAGACACAATGAGGTCTCACCTCAGTCCCCTCTTCTCCAGGCTGAACAGACCAAGCAACCTCAGGCACTCATCAGATGGCTTCTTTGGACACTCTCTAACAGTTTAATGTCTTTCTCATATTGAGCCACCCAAAGCTGCCCCCAGCACTCGAGGTGAGGCCACCCCAGCTCAGAGCAGAGCGGGACAATCCCCTCCCTTGCCCAGCTGGCGATGCTGTGCCTGATGCGCCCAGGACATGATTGGCCCTCCTGGCTGCCAGGGCACTGCTGACTCCTGTTCAACTTGCCATCAACCAGGACACCCAGGTCCTTTTTGATGGCACTGCTTCCCAAGTTCTCCTTCCCCAGTCCATACACACAACCAGGGTTGCCCCTTCCAAGGTGAAGAATCTGGCCATTTCCCTTTTTAAACTTCATATGGTTTGTGATTGCCCAGCTCTCCAATTTGTTGAGGTCCCTCTGCAGGTCCTTTCTGCCCCTGAGGGATTCAACAGCTCCTCCCAATTTAGTGTTCATAGGCAAATTTATTAAGTAGTTCAATGTTTCCTGTATTTCTAAGGACCCTGGAGCAGCCTGATTTCTTAAGTGGACTTATTTTCTACTACCCAAAAGTAGAATTTCTGACAGTTTTAAAGAGGAGTTGGTTTCTTTGTATTTTTATTCAACCTTTTAAATGACCCCTCACCTTCTATTTGGCCTCTATTAGTCAAGCTGAACACAGGTCACACATTACCCCTTTCAGCAATGCTAAGTATTCAATTCAAGTTTAAAAACTTCGAGTTTGACAAATACAGATCAGCTATCACAGACAGCTTAGTCAGGCCTGGAATATTATTCATTTTTGATCTAAAGTTTATTTGATAACTCCCAGTGTGAGATATACTGAAGTTTCTCTGTCTCAATTTTGACAAATAGTGGCTGGTTGAGATGTCACATCTCTCCTTGTATCACTGTGAGGCACTTAGTTCTGTGGAGTGTTTGACAATCTGGACTTTTACCTGTCCTCACTAAAGTACCTAATTTTTCCTAGTTTTTTGTTATGATTTTTCACCCTTAGAATCCATTCATGATTGTTTTAATTTTATTTTAATAAAGAAAAGGAGTAATTCTGATACGTACTTTTACAGATTTATCGCGAGGCTCTTAGATCCCTCATAGGAAGGATTCTGCCAATACTTGGCTACCAAATCATCTGTGATGACATGGAGGTCTAGGGAGAAACTGGTAACTGCCTAGCTTAATATTATTTTAACTGTGCTCATTAAAATAATTCCCATGTTTAATAATTGCAATACTACTTGTCAAATCTCACACATTTTGAGCTCTGATTTTTGGCAATTATATTATGAAGATAAAAAATACCCACAAATTGTGATGGGGTATTGTGTTGAACTGTGTTTTAGAAAGAAATTGCAAGCTAAAGAGATTGGAAATAGTGCCATGCATCTTTTTATTTGTAGGTCTGAATCCACTCCAGAAGAGTTGCTGTGTTTTAATGCCTATGAAATTCCTTCCACAGAAACTGTTTGATCTCAGTCCTATTCCCAGTGGAAAAATGTGTTTGTCACAAAAAAGCACTACAAGTCTCACTAATTGTTGCCTTTGTTCCTAGTTTCACAACACTTAAAAGACCTGAATGGATTTAGATATTCTCCCCAGACCAGTACTGAAGCAAGTTAAAACTGCAGAAACAAAGCCATTATTTCTGTGTGTATTTGATATATAGGTAAATTGAAACTCTGGGCATATATATTCAGTAGCTTTTATGTAGGTACACTGAAAATACATACAAATGGGAAGAAAATGTGATTTTAATTTTATACTCTTGCAGAGGCCTAATCTGTATTCTTCATTCAGAAATCTTCCTTAGTGCCATTGATAGGACTGAAGAAGAAATAATGAATTCCATGGAGCTACAAGTTTGTACAATTATTTAAAATGCATCTATCTCAGTAGCTTTCCTTGTACATGATTTGTGATATATCCCCCACAATACATCCTTTGGCTTGATTTTCTAAGGCAACTTGTATGTACCACACAACTATTAAAGAAGGTTTGGGTAGCTCAGTGGTTAAGCCTCTGGTCTAGGCCTCAAGAAACCTGAGGGTGACTGTTTGCAGCATCACAGACTTCCTGTGAGCTGCTGGACTAGCCAGTTATGGTACAACCAATATTGCCTATTTTATTTGTTTGAAAGCAAAATGCATGGTCTGAGTCAGCTCTCTTGGTCTGATTTTCAATGAGAAAATGTTTGAATGACTGACAAAATGAATGAGAAACAATTTAAAAGAGAAATTACTTGCACAGTAGAAGTGCTTGTGTCATGAGGCTGAACTGAAACCTGAAAATGCCATTGCTACTTTCATCGAAATAGGAAAATGCTAATTTTTGAACAGCTGTTTTGAAGTGAATCCTACCCTAAGTTCTGCTTGAGTCCCCTTCCATATGAGAATAAGAATACATTTTCCACACAGGTGTGCTAAGAAGCATATCAAATAGATAAGTATGAGTCATATGGCTATGGTAGGCTGAGAATGATCACCTGATTGCAAAACACCTGGACAAAGTGATGTACGCACTCACAGCATAAAACACTGCCCAGAAACTATTCATGGCACATAACTGGTCCTATTGCTGCTGAGATCCCAGCTCCCATGGCAGTGCATGCAAGTGCTTCCTCAGAACTGGACCATAGAATGCAGACTTTATGGTCTGTGCCATCACCATTCTGCAGAGAGAGATCCATCTCCATAGTGTCTACCATCATTTCATGCAACAAATTCACAAAGGAAAACCTTCCCTGGAATAAAAAAGGCCCTCTACAAGTAAATAAAGTAAGTAAGCTTATAGGCCTAGTTAAAGTAATACAAGATAATCTTGCTGCATTTTTTTCCCCTGAAATTGTAAAAAGCAGAGCAAGTATCACCGGTTTGCAAGGGAAACCTTAGAGATTGCCACTAAGGCAGCAGGTCTCACTTGAGCAGATGAGGTATCGTCCTCTGCTGGCTAAAGGAGGCAATATTGGCTTGGCTTTTTGTGCAACAGAGTGTGGTGGAGAGACTGAAAACAGTGGGAACCTTGTCTCTCCTGATTCTGTTTCTGCATATACATAATCTCATGGTGAGGTCACCAGAAAGAGACACTTTCTATACCTAATTTGAAAGAAAATGGAAGCCTCAATGGGCTGGAGGACAAAAGAGAAGTCCAAATGCAAGGATACAGGAGAATGTAATGGTTTCCAGAGTTTTATTTCACTTCAGTGCTTATCTGGGGAGAATGCGTAGGTCTTTTACGGGTTTGTTCAGTCTCCAGAAACTAGCAACAGCATCAAAAATTAGTGATCATTTTTGTTTATTTTATTTTGTTTTGGGTTTTGTTTGTTTGCCTTTTTTTTTGTGTGTGTGTGTGTGTGTGGTAAACATATTTTTTCACTGGGAATTGGACTGAAATTGGTGATATAGTTATCTCTATGCGTCATGCCATCACTAGTTTGTTTTGCATGTGTGCTCGCATTGTTTAAAGGCAGAGTGGTACATGGGGGTTTGAGACATCTAACACCTACCTCCTTGATAAAGAAGGATTTGTAACAGGCTTTGCTTTGTTGCCATGCCACACCAAGCCAAAGCATTGCCAAAATCAGCTGGGCAAGTGGGGATCTGGAATTTAGTCCTTCCAGTATATAATGGTGCACAGATGAGTAGGGTGTTGCTTTTTGCTGTTTTTTGTCCAAAATCATGAGTCAGGCTCTCAGACCTCCAAGTGTTGGGTACATTTGTTCTACAGTTAAGCCACCCTGGCTGGAATTTCTCCCCTGTTGAAGTTCAGCAAGAGGCAAGTATTTGCTTGGGCTTATTTTGGCAGAAAATATTCAGTCTGTGTTAGACTTTACGTGTTTATTGGCAAAGTACTTGTCCCATGTCAGTGTATACTGTGTGATGCTCACAGAGTCATCGTAGTGAAGTGTTTGGAAGGCAACCTCATGGGCTTTTTCTAGCAAAGCATACAAAACAATTTGTCAAAATAATAAAGCTGTGGCATTGTTTAATATAATTTCTTACAAACATGCTTGTAGTATTCAGAACCAGTCCTATTACACAAAAACAATTTCAGGTCCCAGCTCCAGGAGACCCTCTCTCAAGGACAGATGATGGAGCATTCAGATGTTGTGATGCAGAAGAAAAGCCCAAGCAAGCAATGCGCACATCAGTTCAGGACAGTGCAGAGCTGTGGAATTTTTGTTGCATTCCTTATGACTATAATCACAAATCCTGATATTGGCACTGTTCAGGCTGAAAAAAATTCTTCACTATTGCCATCTTATAAGATACCTAGCTTCACTGGTTGTGGAAAAATGATCATGCATTTTAATGCTCTTGGGCCACAGCCACCGTTAGATACAGACAGACTTTGATACTGTTGACTGCCTTTCACCTTGCTTCCAGGCTTGCATTAGAAATTATGCTTAGCTGTTTCTATCCCTGAATTTGAAACATTTATTTGAAATTAATTTTATGCTGAATTACAGTGAAATAGAAACTAACAAAAAAAGCAATATGGAACACTTTAAATATATGTACCATACAATAGATCATTAGATTGCATTCTGTCTGATTACACTGTCATGTTTCCCAGAGAGTGGATGAGCTGTTCACTTCTAGATGATTTTTTCCAGTCCCCAAAGTTATTTTCTGAAAAGATATCACAATTACCAAACCTCAAATCTTGTTATAATTACGCTGTTCTGGAAAATTGTATTTTTCAGTTTGTTGTGTAGTAACAGTGGAAAAATGAATGTTGGAGATAAAAGCCCTCTTTATATTTAATTATTCAATGTCCAGATTGCTTGTAGCAGCTTTTAAAAATAAACTAGAGTTGAGGAAGTGTTCTAAAACATATTTTACAGGCCGGCTACATGGATCACCAGAAGCTGTTATTTGGGTAGATTTAGATTAATTCTAAAATTTAGGTTAATTTTAGAATTTATATGCATGTTAGATTAGCAAGTAGATTCCATGTAATGGATGGCACAAGCTAAAATGACTCACCAACACTGCAGATTCGACTAACATAAGCTCCTTTACAGAGGCATAATCCTGTAGATGAGAAATTTCATAAACCTATTACAGGATTCTGGAAGAACTTAACATTCGTGAAGGTTGGACATTACAAATCATCCAGCCATGCTATGTAGCAAAGCTATTCTAAAAATGCTTAAGGCCACGGTGACACTGTACAAGGGCCTAAGACCAGTGAGAACAAGTTTCTTTCCACGGAGCTCAGACCTATCTTGTCCAGTGTTGGATATCTACTTTCTAGTATGTCACCTCATACTCACTTCACGGACTTCAGAGAAGTCATTTATCACCTATCAGAATAGTTACAGCAAAATAATAAATAACAAAATAATGCATTGTCTGCAAGAGTTCTTTTTTCCATCTTCCTATCTTTTCAAACTAGGCAACCTGAACTGTTTTAAGTACAGATGTCTGCTGTGCATGCTAATTGGTTGATCCCACCTAGGAAAAGAAGTTATATTGTCTACAGGTTGAAGGGAACAGAAGAAAAGTGCAAGCATCTAGAAGTCAGAGAACTAAGAATCTTCCTGCAACATATTCACCTTAATTGAAGGAGATGCAGATACTTAATCTCTTCAAAAAGCAATATGAATGGATCATTCTTCTTAATATCTGACAATTCACTCTCACAGAAATACTGCTGTGTCTTGCTCCCTGTATTTTTATTTTTGAAGAAAGTTTCCTTCCTTCTTTCCTTTTACAAAAGAAAACAAATTGTCACTGAATCAGAGAAATTGGAAGCAAAATTGCTCTGACCTTGCTTTGCAATTTATTGTCCCTCCTGCTTGTTTCTGACAAATGGTTACTCTACAGAACAAATTATTTCTTCAGTGGTGTTCTGACTCCTGAAGTCAAAGAAAAGCAGCTGGGGGAAAGGTCATTCAGCTGTATGTCTCCTTTTCTTCAAAATGTGATTCTTTTTTACATCTTAAATGTTGGTCTCAAATTCACATCTGTAAATGATATTGCAAAAGCTCAGAGGAAACTGAACTAAGATATGCTGTGCCATTCTGTCTGTATTTTCTCTACGATATATGTATTTGTGTCTAGGACAGTTATCATTCTAAAATACCTTATTCATAAGATTTAATGAATGTGAAGATCTATATGTCTATTGCTTACATGACTATTCCCTTCAATCCTGATTCGCTTCTTGTTTTTCTTAGTTCAAACCCTCTGTCGACATCCCAGACATGCAATGGTCTCCCAACAGAACCCACTGGGTTATTTACTCGAGTTAGATGTATATGTGGTATGTGCATCAACCATGTTTTCCATGGTGGGAAAAATAGGCCTTCTCTTGGTCTGCATCCCTACTTTTCTCTCAATTTAAAATAAGAAAGTTTGATAAGATAGAAAACACTTTCAGTTCTGACAAAACTTCCATCAGTGCTGTGAAGAAGGCTCAAAGTCATACCGTGAGCCAGTGGTATCCAGTATCCTAATAGTCTCAGCCTGTGGGGTTACAGGGGCTGGGAAAATTGTCCGCTTCCAAGTAGTCCTCACCTATCCTCAGAAAATCTGTGACACCTGTCTTGAACTACAGCAGATGAATACCATGTGTATGTGTACTGTCTTTTTGCTTGGAAATTTTTCAGTTTGGTCTCCAACTGAGTTTCCTGGAAACTACCAATTTTTTAAAATGTGTCCCAAATTTTCCATCTGTTATTTCATGATTTACCCTTTCTCTCTCATCATTTCCTCACTCTAGCTGCACCTCTGCAGATCACACTTCACCTTGCCAGAGAGCCATTTTCAAATGTATGTGGCTGATCAGGAAGACGCAAGCACTGCTCTTCATACGTGTTGAGAAATGAACAGAAGAAGCAAAGCAAAATTGCATGCCTAGAGATTTAGCAAATATGAAATGACTGGAATGCTCCTTTGTAGGAATATGCTCCTGTTATCACTGAGGATCAAGGAAACTTTGCAGGTCCCAGCTTCTGAAAAACTAAAACTAATATAGACAATACAGATCAATGTAGTGCATTTTCTTATAATGCTGAGACTAGATCCTAGAGAGAGGAGATCCTGAGCAGGTCCCAAGATTTGGAGTTTCCTTCTTTGACTGTCACTTTTTTAAAGGGGGTTTTGCATAAGATTGCAGGACTGGCTTATGAGCTTGAACTGACTTAAACGTGTTTTAAGGAGATCACAGATATTGCAGGAAAATCAAAATTATCAAAATATGGGCCAATATCTGATGGGATTAAATTGTTTGGGAATCTGAAAACCCAAGTTGAATTTCCTATTCTCTATATTTTTGAGACAGTTTTTGAAGAATCTCACAATTGTCTGTCAGACCTGTTGTCACTGTGAGAAATGATGACACAACTATGCTGCTGGCTAGCACTTCAGAATGTATGGATGAAAAGTGGATTGGGCACACTCCAAAGACTGTAAGGCAAAAAAGGCTCCCCATCTCCTTGCATACCAAACATTTCTGTTTTCACTGTGCTTCAACGCATATATTATTACATAATCATATAAAAATTGATTTTCAATATCCAGTATTATTCCATTAATAGAAAAAAGAGAGGAATATTTTATTTCTTGTATATCCAGATGAGCTAGTCAAGATGTTTTATGACCTGCCTTAGTGTGTTGCTATAGAAAAGAGTCCCAAAGTGTTTTCTGACAAGAATAGTTTTTATGAAACATAGAGAATAACCTAATCCGGATTCATAGTTCATGAAACAGTACATCTGTTCCTAAATAGAATGAGACTATATGTATTTCTTTGGGCCTGTGTCCACTCTTATTTTGAAACAGGGAGTGAGAAACATCTGGAAAGGAGGTACGGTGAAAGTTTTCATCACCATGTCAGTGACAAAATGCCTCTTCTAAAGGAGTTGCATCTAAATAGGTGGTGACGAAAGAGGAATGGGGGTAGGAGTATGAAAGAAAGCTTTTGCTTTTGCCTTAGTGGCTCACTTGTGTTCTATGCATTAATATCAAGTGCCCTTCTATGTGTCCTTCCAGTAAAACAAAATTTGGGTGGGCAGAATTCTTCCTCCATTGGGGAGACTATATGGCCTCTTAAAGGTTTTATGAGACTTAATATTCTGTTTCCCCTTACAAAGTGGCATTTTTATATTTCCTCCTGCACAGGCAGAATACATCCAGTTTCTAAATCTGCCTCATTCACCTTTGAAAATTTACAGGGGCTTTCAAGCGGGCTTGCCCGAGTGCCATTGACCTCTGTGGCCTATGTCATTGACAGGAACACAGATTCTTCTGCCCACACAATATATGCCTCTTTATCTCCCTGAAAGACAAGGAAATGACTCTTAGAATGACCAGGATCACAATAAAACCACGAGCTAGCTTCCCAGCTTCCCTTCCACTGCTGGACTCTGCAAGAAGATAAGATAAGGGATCAATATACTTGTAAAGGAACGCTTTGAACTCACTGATTGGATGGTCATTACCTTCCTGACGATCTGCTACTGGTGGTGTAGCCTACTAGCCTATTACAGCAGTGAACAGTGTTCATGAAGGATAAGCCACATCATAAAACCATTGGAGGCAATGTTAATGCTCAGGTCACCAAAACAGTCCTTTGCAAGGTGAGATCTGCTGTGAAGGTTTTCTAAACCATGTTTGGAATAGATGGAGTCCCACATGTGCTATTGCTAAGCTTTCAGAACCAGCAGTTAAAATGTTACCTGATGGCTTGATTTTCTTTCCCAAGGATTCATGTACATCCCTCAGAGTTGCCATCACCTGGGGTCTTCAAGGAGCAGCTCTCCATCAGTTTCAGTGTTTGTTCAGGAAATCAGTACCACTGAGAAAAAAAGACAACACAGAGAAGTGTAGTGAAATACGTGCGGGGTGTTCTAAGCAATTGGCACGAAAGGATGGAGGTAAATTAACCACGAACAAATGATCCATACGTTAATATGGGAAAAATTTAAGAAATTATTTGCTGGCATAACAGAAAGCTGGCCCGGGTGCCTTGATTTCAAAGCAGCATTTGTAAGAGTGGGAATAAACATTGAGGAATATATAAAAGTGTAAGGCTTGTATAAAAGTGAAAGAGTGTAAGAGTGTAAGGAGTATATAAGCATGAAAGAAACAGTATTATATCTGTGAAATAATGCAAAGGTTTGTCATACCAGGTTACAAAGGATGAAGTTTACAGTGAAGCTGCTGAGACATCATTAGCATGGCAGTAGTTTCCAAACAATGTGAAATACACATATTTTAATATCTAATTAACATGTGGTATGTATTTGTGGGCAGAGATATGTGTGCATGTATTTCTGCTCTTGTGTGTATGTATATAAATGTCTGTTTACATTTTCTTTTCACTCCAAAATCTCTCTTAAATCTCTGGTTTTAGAATATGTTAAAACAGGTGTGGAAATACCAGATCCTGTCTTTCAGTATCTTCAGGGATGTTTTTGTTTCAATTTAGATAGAAGAAGCTTAATTATCTCTCTTTCTTTATGTATAAAGCATAGGTATGCACAAAATGAAAACTGATAAGTAAGCAAGTGGTGAAATCACCACTTTAAAATTCCTACTTTTATTTTATAAACATGATTTTTTTCAGCTGTTGCCGAAATCCAGTTGACAGCAAAATGGGAAATTTCTAAGAAAATGTAGCAGATTTGTAGTCTTTCTCAAAATTCCAAAATTGAAAGCACTAATCGGTAACCATATCAGCAATAAATAAAGTCTTGTGATTTGTTCCCACTTTCATGAGCAGTGAGATGTTCAGAAACCGACAGTGGTAGACACAGTGGGTGTGCACAATGTGCTGTATCTCCTTCTTTCATGACCGTCATGAAAGAAACAAACTTAGTTTTGGGTTCATGGCTGTAACCACATCAAGGGATTTTGCAGCTGCCTGTGGCTTTTATTCTGTCCCTGTCTTCTTCCCTGCAGAAGCCATCGCTCATTAGAGATTTTTACAGCCCTTTCCCCAGCCACCCTGACCTCTCCCCACTGCAGGATCACACATCTCCTGTGAAAGCCCATTTTATGTGTTTTTGTGTTAGCCTTGACACTTTCCCTGCAGACAGCTGAAGAGAGTTATCTGGAGGTGCTCTGGCAGACAGGGTCTGGTAGCCTTATTACACTTGAGTGGCTCACAACAGGAAGATATTCACAAGTGCTCTTAAGGTAACAGGAGCTTTTTACCCTTCTTCTGGCAGAGATAAGGGGAGAGCCACACGCTGACTTGCTTGTGATTTAAGTCAAGCGCAACCTTAAGTGAATAACAAGCGTGGTCCTTAACTTGATTACAGCTTCTCTAATCAGCAAAGCTGTTAACCTTTGCGCTTTATCGTGGCCAGGTCTGTATGCCCCTGGGCAGTGCAGACCTGCTCCATGAGGCTTTCCAAAAGCGACACGTTGTAATCAGTGTGCCTGCACAGCCCAGGCTGCGTGGGAAAGGCCAGGACAGTTGTGGCAGTGGGCTTCAGCTCCCAGCTATTCTGGTGACAGGCACCTCTCGTGCTCAGTTCTCACGCAGCAAAGGGAGCGCTGGAGCTTCTTAGCAGGCATTAACAGCTCAGCTTTTTATCCTGCCTTCTCTTTTCATTCAGAATAGCCTGCTCCGGTGTTGACTGACTTGCAGAGGTGATATGGGACTCCTGTGTCACTTCTTGGGCCTCCACTGTGCCACACAGTGCTTCCTAGTAGGGTGCACTGAGAAACACGAATAACACACATAACATGCCTTTTGTCTCTAGTGTGCAGCTTCTGAGCTATCAAGGTCAATAAACATCTCGCACTGGGAGATGAACTTGTTAAAAATCTACATAATCCCTGAGCAGCGGGTGGTACTGAGCAACCGGGTTCACCTTCCCTCCAGTAATCACTGTGTGTGTGTGCTACACACTACCTTGAGTCTTGGTGAAACAGCAGCAGTTAATCAATCTGTAGAGGTGAGTCCTTGACTTACAGTGGAGTTCATTTCTTAATCCCTGGCTAGAAACTCCAAAACTTCAGTTTGCCATGTACAGATGAGATTTTGTTTGTGTTTTAGACAAGCAGAATCACATTTCAGGAGACCCTTGAAGACAAAGATGTGGACATTTATTACACAAAAATTCCTAGAGGAATACAGCACAGAGAAGAGACAGGAGCTTGGGGTGCTCATAATGAACTTTCTTTAATGTCTTATTCTGGTTTATCTTTTTCCAGGTGCTGAGTGAAAAGCTCCAAACTAAATTACCTTTTAAATCAGTTGGGATGTACATCTGTTTGGCTGCAGACTCCCAGACAATATAAAGCTTCTTCCTCCTCCTTCCTCCTCCCACCTCAAATGTGCTGAGTCTTCTCTAAACACCGGATAAGAAATGGATCAGGAAAGTCACACAGCATGATTGCAAATACAGGCTTGTTTTGACATTCCTTTTATCCAGAGCTTGAGAAATAACTGTCTTAACACCATTCCTTATGAATCAAAAAAGGTGAAGTATTTGCCTTGCCTGAACTGACAGTACCTTTATACATAGTGGTCCATTTTGGCATAAGATGTTAAACTGTTTGAAAATCATTGTTTAACACAGACAGTTACTGAGTTAAGTATGCCAGTGATATTACCCATAAAACATCTAATTTATTTATCAATTTGATTGAATACATATAGATGGGTACTGGAATAAAGGCCAGAATTCTAACAACTTGCAGGCTTGACACACTGTGTGCATTTTATTGTTGTATAAGACTTACAAAATTTTTACTCTATTAAGTCTCCCACCTTTTCATGACTAAGACAAGTGCATTTTAGAGTTAGTAAGTGTGATAATGAACATAAGATACTACTTGTAGTTTCAGAAGAGATCAAATTCAACTCCCAATTTTTTCCCTGCACCACAGAGCTTGCAAAATAAATCTTTCCGTTCCCAGGCCAACCTCCAATCATAAATGTTACAAACACTGGAAGAAGTCCCCCTTTCTAGTACTCTCCACACCGAGTGTACCTTCTGTTCTCTGCTTGTGCTCCTCATGGGCACGCTAGAGTCCACAGCTCTTTGACAGCATGGACTTTCTTCAAATATACTTTTATGATTCAAGGGAAATTACTGAAAAGACTGAGCCAGAGATACACGGAAGTATAACTTTTCCATTCATATATCTTTGTGGTCTTTTATGTTGTGCTTGTTTGGCAAAGAAAGCCACTCTTTCTTCCACTCCTCTACCTTTTTAAAAATTATTTTTTTATTTTAAATTACATTGACCTTTTTTTTTTTTGCAGGATGAGAACACTGAGAATTTATTATCCTCCCTGCAACATGGCGGTAGTTAAAATTATGACCCTGGATATTAGATGTGAGATAACCTTGACCTTCCACATGATATTAAGGTCATTTTATTGTCCAACTCATCTTGCCAATCTACTTCTATGAAACAGTTTTTCTGGAAGGTACCATGTTTCTTGTCTGTGGCAGTTTTGATCTGTTGTCTAGTTTATCTGTATCCCCAGTGATGTCAGATGTCTGTTTTCTTCCTGCCTCAAATCCCATGGTTAAGAGAATCATGTCTGCTCCCTCAAGCCTCTAATGCCCTACTTCAAACACATGCTTTATTAACTCTTTGAGCTCAGATATTTCCTTTTTGAGTAGCAGTTCTTGGTGGAATGTTTTGCCTAATACTGCAGGGAACAGTTCAACAGGACTTCAGAGAGAAAGCTAGTATTTTCTAGTATGAATGTTTCTCAAGGGTAGAGAAGAAAGTGATCTTGTTATCTGGATGTTTTTATAACAGCCTGCCTTAAAGTCCCTGACTTTGCACATATGACTGCAGGAATTAGGACTTTCTCTTGCAGCTGTTAACAGGGCAGAGATGACACGTTGCTACCAGAAGGCCCCATTGTGTAGTACAATACTTACACGTTGACAGTATTAAGCAGGTTCCTGAAGCCGCAAGTAAGAGGTAGAAGGTGACAGTCCTCCCTTGAGTTACAGTCCAAAGGAATTATTTTTTTCCTTATATGGTAGAGGTCTACTTTTTCAGAATAGAGTATTGCTGTTGTAGCTGGTGTTTCTTTAATAAATTAAAGAAAGCAAACGAGTAAACGTAAGTGTGACTACCCCAGTAGCTCCAATTTTCAAAGTGTGATATTGCTAGGTGCCACAGTACCTGTCAAGAAGAAAAAGAACCATCTTTGGAAGCAGACAGCACTTAAGAGGAAATGTTTTTAATCTGTGCACAGAAAAATTTATTCCAAGAATCATGGTGTTCCATTTAAATCCAAAATTATGCCATGATAAGAAATAAGTCTTTTACTTATCTGCATAACAAATAAGTAATTCCCGTGTGCTTCATTGTGTGTAATTATGTTCTCTCAGGTGTAGTGGACCTGTAAATTTGTAGATGTGTTAACCTGCTAAACCTGAAGTGGTGCCACAATGCAGGCTTGAGACATAAAGACAGCATTCCAGAAAATAGTTTTCTTGTGTATTGTGTTTCTTATTTCAGCAGAGAAGTCACTGTAAAAAACCCACTTGTATTCTGTGTTTCTCCTATACTTACCTGTGAATTGGAGGCTTAAAGCCACTTTTGCCACCTTCCAAACTTAGGTCATGGTTTAAAATCTGGAATACTAGATTGTGTCCCACAAGCCTCTTTTTTTCATTTTCTTCACCCAGCACACCCTTCCACAAAGGAATGGATTCCATTTGCTGTATGCAGTTCATTCATTCAGACACAATTCTAATGATATTTCTGGTCTGGTCCAGAGTTCCCCAGCTAAAAAAAAGGTACAGGAATTCTAGGAAAAGTAAAAGTGTAGCAAGGGTATGATGGTTTTCACATGTGAAAAACCCTTTGGTTAGACGCTTCACTTCATAAGAGAATGAAAAAGGGAGTATAAAAGAAATCTGTAGCATCATCTGTGGCCGGAAAAGGAGTTTGTTTACAGTCTCTTCTAAAAATGCATTAAATATAAACAGGAACTAAGGGCTTCAAAGCAAAAAGAATACAATCAAACTGGAACTCTAACTCTGCCAGCAATGGGCATTAAAAGTTTACCTGTGGCAGGGAAGAGAAGCTGAAGTACAGAGGCCTACAAAATGCCGATGTGCTCAGTCAGGTTCAGAGACCAGTGAGATCTGTGGCGTACAAGTGTGCGATGTGTACAAGTTGCAGTACATGCCTGTGTTGTTACAGTCTTCCTGAGGCATCTGCTGTCGGTTACACTTGGAAACAGAACCACTAAACAGGATAGACCTTTGATCTGATGTGATACGATCGTTCTTACGGTCCCCATATGCTGCTACAACATCTGGCCAGTTCTGTTAGCTTCATCTTAAGAAGCCAGAAGAAATCTAATAGGTCCTTTTATTACTGTGGCTACCAAGCTTTACATACAGACCAGTGCAATGCTTTGGTGCAGCCTACTTCAAGGCAATACATCTCCTGGTGTCAGGGTAGAGGTGTTTCAGTGAAAGGGCATTGTTTTGTGCACACATGGTATTGTGGGAGCTGTGTGCAGGATGCCCCAAGCTCATCACTGATTTTCACAGTTTACTGGGGCAAAAAAGCAACTTTCTAGCTGTTGTGAGTGCCTTAACCACCAGAGAATGATAGCAACCAGCAAGAAAATATGGTCCTGTGTTCGCATTCAGTACATATGGCTTCCAGGTGGGACTGTTGAAGTAGCCATTTTTACAGCTTAGACTAAGAAGTGGCCAGAGAATGAAAAACCAGTAACAGGACTCAGGACTGAATAACTGAAAATTTCGAAAATGTATCACTAGGCCAACTCACCACATGAAATCCCAAAGGCCAGTTATTTCTTCTGTGACAAAGTACATAAAAACCCCCAGCCAACCAACCAACCAACCAACCAACCAACCAACCCATCCCCATCCAAAAAACTACCAGAACAAAATCCAACCCAACTCAACCCCAAAACCCTACAAATAACAGAACTGCCAAACAACCAAAGCAAAGAACACTTGCCCAAACCGCTGTTGTTGGTTTTGTTGTTGGTTTTGTTGTTGTTGTTGCTGCTATTATCATTACTATTACTATTATTATTATTATCATCATCATTATCATTATCATTATATCATTATCATTATATCATTATCATTATATCATTATCATTATATCATTATCATTATATCATTATCATTATATCATTATCATTATATCATTATCATTATCATTATTAATGCTGTTATTAGTAGAATTATTACAACAATCAACAATCAAAACTTGCATCATCGGCCACTGCATATGAAAAAGATGGGAAACACGCTTTTTAAATAAGAGCCTCGTGCTCTCTGAGTGTGGTTGTGTACGCCCAGTGAATACTGGTGGGGGCTACGCGTGCCCACGGCGGGTGAACGAGCCCCTGGGTCCGTGGGAAGAGGAACTCCGCAGGAATCACCCGGGCCAGTGGGAGGTGGCCCTGCAGGGACGCACCCGGCGGTCCCCGGTCCCGGGCTGTCCCCGCGGCCCCCACTGGGTGGTGGTAAAACGCTGCAGATGATCCCGCTGCAGTCAGCGAGCCGCGGGTGTCGGCGCAAAAAGTTGCTCACAAGCAGAAAACCTTTCAGGCTTTTTCAAATTCTGAAGGATCGGTGTATCTTTACTGCCTGCAGAAATAGCCTTAATCTGCTTATCTCCCTGGTGACTGAAGGGCCTTGATGTCTACAATAGCAGTCCACGATGTACCCANAGCCTCCTTTTTATCCTAATTTCCCAGCCGCATGTCCCTCTCTCTTTCCCCATTGGATGAGGTACTTGAGAGGAACAGGCTTCCCGAAACACCTAATACAGACTCCCTTCTAATGTATACCCCCCTCCCTTTTTCTTCTCCTTGTGTCAATTAGTGGAATTCATATGGAATTTATGGTTCTTCCCATTGTTTCTTTCATCTCTCAGTATCCAATTTTATTTATCAGCAGATCTACAGTTTGTTTGTAAAGATAAATCTCTCCCATTCATCAATCAGTGGAATCCTTCCCATTGTTTCTTTTTTCTCTCAGTGGTAGTTTTATCTACTAGCAGACCCCACAGTTTGTTTGTAAAGACAAGTCCCTCGTTCCTTTCAAACCTGACCTTAAATACTTCCAATGATGGGGCATCCACAACTTCTCTGGGCATCCTCTTCCAGAGCCTCATCACGCTCACAGTCAAGAATATCTTCCTACTATCTAGTCTCAACCTACTCTCTTTCAGCCTGAAGCCATTCCCTGAGCGCAGCACTCCAGGTGGGGTCTCACCAGAGCAGAGCAGAGGGGTGCTGCTGGCTGCCCTGCTTTGGATACAGCCCAGGATACAATGAGCTTTCTGGGCTGCAAGTGCACATTGCCTCAATGGCACTCCCAAGTCCCTGGTGAAGATGGAGAATTGCCTGTGCAAAAGGGATGTTCAGCCATGGAAGGGTATGGCAGCTCTTCCTGTGTCAGGGAACAGCCCTTTTTGTCGTGCCAAGGGCACTGCTATCCTGCCACTGAAGGAGACAGACACACCTGGACAGCACATTCATGCAGAAACAGTGCAGCATTTGAAATGCTGCCTTGCAGAGGAGTATACATTCTACCATCTCTATAGTTAAAGGACTGGATGAAGTAACTTGTGGACACATAATAACAAATTAATTAAATGCACAGTTTTAATCTCTTTAACTTTGAGGCCTGAAAACAGAAACACAAACGGAAGTTTCCTGAAGTTTGAGAGAGAGAGACGGAGGATTATCTAGATCCAGCTCAAACTACGCAAAGATCTTCCAACCTGTACTTCACTTGACGCGATGGGAGTTTCTCAGCAGTGTTAATCAAAACCTTAAGCCTAAACATGAGTAAAATATACTTTTGCTTTCTCCTTCCTTACCTGTTTCCCAAATTTCCATTGTCCTGGATTCCTCATATCTTCCTGACAATGTGAGCTTTCATACTATGCCAAGAAATGAGTTGCTTAGTAAGAACTGGAGTGTGAATACCATGTGTGTAATAAATGCATACGTTCCTGTGCAAATGCGTCAAACCAAAATAGCACAACAACAGCAGTACTTCCTCTCTCTCTGAAAGCTATCATTTGTCCTAAGAAATAATGTTAAAAGCATGCAACATGTGAATGTATAGACACAGAAGAGAACAGTGAACGTGTGGTCAACATTTATGTTACACAGAAATTTTCTTATGAACCAAAAAGTACTTCCACTGAAGTTTCTGGGAAATGCACTAAGGTTTTTGTGCCTGAAATTTTACTGGTTTAGCTGTAAACTTCCAGAAGGTCACAGTTTATTCCCACAGGCAAGTTGCAGTGCAGCTGAATGCTGATGGCAAAATTTGTTAGCAGCCTGATTTTTTCCTGGCTTGTAGCTGATAAGTTATTTGCCAAATAAGCACTTTTAAATTATCATAGCTATGGATTCAGTTTGGCCCCGAAGCCAGATTTTTTTCTTCCCTTAGTCAAGGTAACACAGTATTGTGAGGTAACAGAGAAGCATGTTTTCTAACAGCTACATCTGTGCAAGAGTGGCCTTCACCTTGAGTAAGAGGACAAGATCAATGCTGAAACCTACAAGAGGTAAGTACCAGAAGACTGAAGAAGAACATAAGAAGGAACAATATCTCAATGTCAGGACATGCTCTTGGTCCCTCTGAGCTAGACCAGATGTTAAAAACTAAGCTTGTAAATACGAAGCTGGTTCTAGACCAAGAGCACTCTTTTCTCCATATGCTCAGATTGTTATTTATATCCCTGGGATAAAACAGCTTGTCCCCATGTGGTAACTGACACTTCCAGATCAATAGCACAGACTGAACTGTTGCTGTCTGAAAGCAGTGGGGCCTGTGCTGTTGGAGAGGACAGGCCATGTCCTTGTTAACACCTCAGGAAGTGCAATCCCATCTGGCACAGTTTAGCTAAAGCTTTACAGGAAAGAAACTGCCTTCTGGAGTTTGTCCTTTTAAAACAAGACTGAGGAAATACTGAAGACAACTTTGGCTAGCATTTTCAATTTTATCCTCTCATTGCATAAGGAGAAACTTTCCTTATTCTAGGCTGTTGAAGAACTAGGACATACCGTGTTCTTCAGCCTGAAAAAGAGATGAGTGGGGACGCTATGACAGGGTCTGCATCCTTGTGAGTGATATGAAAGGCAGAGAGATGTATCTACATCTCTTCTGTCAGAAGATGTGAAACAGAAGGCATAAAGCTAAAACCTCACCAATTTTTTTACCTCTCATGAATAAAGCTGTGCAGCTCACAGCCATGAAGTAATTTTAATGGGCTTAGGGGAAGAGTGCAGAAGTTCATGAAAAACAAAATCATCAAGACCCTTAAATGGAAAGAAAAAAATAAAAGAACATCTGATTATGTCCTTGAGCATGAAAACACTGCAGTCTGGGAGAGCATACTGGGGAAGTGCTGCTTTGAGCCAGTCCTTCCTCAGGCAGCACTCTTCAGCTGCTGGTTTCAATGAACCTTTGATCTTTCATGCTGAGGTGGTTGTTTTCTTCCTGTGTCATGAGGGAATTTACTTTGGACTGTCTTTGCAGACTTCTCAGTTGCCTCTCTGGCAAATTGACATGATAATTTATCTTCCTATATTCTGTTAACAAATTTCTTGCATTTATTGATATTGGTGAAAGGCAGGCATTCTTGGTAAGGTTTCTGAAGCTTGAAAGAGCAAGAAAAGACTGAGACGAAATGGAATGAGGCTTCATCAGGCTAACCTAAGGTGCTGAATAAGATACAGAAGATGGAGTCTCTCTAGCATTCATAATAGTTTAAAAGCTTAGATGCAGTGTATGTCATCCTCAATCATATCTTTGTGGTATTACTTATTAACAATGATCATAAAAAAGTAATTGGTAAAATTTAAAGCATCATGTTTCTTACTGGTGGAAAAGAACTAGGCCTTCTGAGTTCATCTTCTTAGCATTGCAAAATGCTTTTTCTGCCAGTGCTCTGCTGGCAAACTTTGAAGAGGCACAGGCTGTAACTATCAACATTCCACCTGCAAATATTTAACCTACTTGCATTTCTACAAGGATTTTGGGTCAGTTGGAGAAAAAATATACTAAAAAATACCTGGATTTTTCTGCATTTCTTTAATCTTATGATTTTGGAAGCTATTTGTGTATTTCGGATTTTTACCTCAAAACTGTGCTCAGTGGTCACATTGCCAAAGGTCATATGTCTGCAGTGTACCTGTTCTTCATACTTCCCCTGTCGTGAAAAGCTGCATGCCTTATAAAAATGTTAAATACACATTTGCTGTTAGCTCTAGAGGCTTGAAGAGAGTTGAGCTGGTTTGACATGATTCTTTAGCTGCCACTGACATGAGTTTTTTCTGCACTGAATTTATGAGTCCCAGGAGTCAGAACCTCAGTGTAATAGGTCATGGGCTCCTGTAATTTTGCTTTCAGTAACTGATTTATCCACTGATTAAGTGTTCTGTAGGTTTACATGGCTATGTTAGAGAGCCATTTTCTCTTGTCCTGGTGTTCAGAGGTAAGTGGCTGAAATGTCCTGTCAAGGAAATAGAATGGTCTTTCACACTCAAGGTACACACACAGGTTAGACCAGAGTCTTCTTGATCTTCATTGTCTTTTACATCCTGCATCTTAAACTTTCCTTGCACTGCTAGGGTTGTTTTACTCTGTGACTGCCACTAAGCCAGCCTATAATAAATTGGAGGAAAAGGCTGATTCCAAGGAAACTTTCCCAAAGGAAATAAGTCATTTACTGGTCTCCCAAGCGTAAGTATTACCACTGGAGAACTGATCAGCTGGAAGTAGCCTCTTGTGACAATGCTTGTGCTATCTTCCACCTGTATAGGTATGCTGCAGAAATAAGGCAAATCATATAGCAGCCTCTATTCCCTCAGATGCGTGAAGCCTTCACCAGTTGATTAATTAATTAACTTTTTAATCAAGACCTTAGCAAACAGATGATGACATGTGTTGAAGAGTGGACACTTTAATCAGAAATAGTCCACAAAGGGAACCGCCTGGCGCAAAGGAGGTAAATTTCTGGCTGCTGTGATAATCACCTCCCACGACTCAGAGATGCACTTAAGAGTCCTGACTTCCTCCATTACCTCAGCTGTGAAAATGCAGATGCCACTTCAGTGAGAAAGAAAGCAGTTAAATATACAGCTGCAGCATGAAATAATTGCTTCTCCAGTTCTCTTCTCCATACTCCCAGAGGATATTCCAAGAAAGTAGACCAAACCCATTTTTAGCTCAGTCTTGAATTATTGAACATACTATATACCAGGCTATTAACCAAGGGGAGAAGTGGTTAAGAAAAAGACTTGCATTTATAGAAGAACTGGATATTTATTAGAAAAAAAAAGGACTTCTGTCTTGTTGGTTTTTTTTTGTTTATTTGTGTATGAAGCAGGTAAATCATCATTTTAAAACTAAAAGCTTTTTCATCCTTCGAGGATCCAGTTCCCATTATGGTAGAATCATTATGCGGATGGCAAATGTTCTGAATTTCTTTTTTTTCCCAAGGTCTTTTTATCCCAAGTGGATCTTCCAAAATGCAATGTTAATTCATGCAGTGTATGGCATTGCTAACAACTCTAATACTTCTCCCAGTAGAAGTATGTCTGCAAATCCAAGGCATGACTGCTGTTCACAGAAGTATCCATCTCACAGGTAAAGGAGTAAAGCTATAACAGAGCAAGATGAGATGCATTCAGTGAGTACCCAGGAGCTGAGATGTGTGGTACCATTCCTCTGCTGCTAGTGGTCTGCAAAACATTCAGTAAATCTACACCTAGATAAACTGCAAAAACATTTCTGCACACACTGTCACTAGTGGTGTTAGTCCGCGACCGATCTTAAATAATATTGGAGTAAGAGAAGGGAAAACAGACTGAAACGTATGTCCATGAGTGTACTCCACGGCACAATGGGGACAGGTGTACCCACAGCATAGCGCCACACTAGCTCACAGTCTGGCATCTGCTCTGCCCTTCTGCTTGCCCACTCTGCCTGCTCCATGATTCTTTTGGGAGCCCCAGGAGCAACTCTTCAAGGAGAATGGCAGGAAGCGGTGGGGCACTGGAAGAGAGAGGTACATCCACTTGAAGGTAAAGACTGAAACATTGCTTTTAAAGCAATGCAGACACCTGCAGCAGACATCTTTCTAAATGGTTACCATTCAGCAGCAAAAAGAGCAATGAAGCAGAAAAGTAGGACCTTAAAAAGCACAGCTATTTCCCACCACTGCTTGCTGTGCTGATCTGCAACAAGGTGAAGGTTGCTGGCAGCTCAAAATCCAGCCTGACCACCTGGACAATTAATTCATAGTAACTTCCACACCACTTGCAAAAATGCCACATCATGTCAGTGCTGTTGGAGCTATGCATATGAGAGGACGAATAAATTATACAGGGCTTTTTGAATGCATCTGTGCAATCAGTGAGGAGAAGTTACATAAGGCTCCTCTTCCCGGTGAAGGGGAAAGTGCCTTTCTTCAGCACAGTTCATCCAGGGACAGGTTCCACACAGGAGAGTATTGACAGACTCTCTTATAAAAGACACAGAAAATAAGGTGACAGTTTTCTCTACAATTGTCAAAAATTTCTTAGAAGGGCCAAATCCCAGACCCTATGGAAAGCTTGAGCAAATCAGCTTTTAGGCCAAGGATCTCAATAGGCACAGGCAAACCTTCGAAGCATTGCAGCTGCAGGTCTCCTGCAGGTTGTGCAGTCCCTAGACCCTTTTGCAAAGAAGAAAGCCTAAAAAATAGACACATATACTTACAGAGCCTCAACCTCATATTTACAAAATTTACACTCTGGCAGGCAATGTCCAACCCTTCCTGGGTGGCAGGAGTGGTAAGACACGGCTCCTATATCAAACAATCTTCAGGACAACCATTTTGGTAGAGCTGCCCACAGAGCTTCCTGCATTCACAAATGAAGCAGAACTTGTCTGATGGCTTGCAGACACATGAGGGTAACCTTACAAGAGCATCTATGGTATGAGGAGTGTTTCAGTGACTCGTTCACAGTGCACAGTGTACAGAGCAGTTACTGATACCTCGTGGCTAGTAGCAGAAACAGACTTTTTTTCTCAATTGCTTTAAGAAGCCATGAACAGATGGACAGAGAACTCTGAGAGACATCTCTTGAGACTTCTGCTTAGTATTTGGAGAAGAAGGAGAAGATGCCTCTCTCAGAGATGCCAGTGGGAACAGTTTTATCTCCAAGTGAAGAAGAGTAGCTAAAGGAATTCCTGTGCATACACGGAACTGAAATAACTACCTGCTGTTTATTAGAAGAAAATGCAGTGTAAAGCATGCTACTACAGTGGAAGGCATTTTCCCCCTCACCTCTGCAGTGGATTATGAGTACCAACACAGACAATTACCATAACTCAGCTACTGTTGATGCCTTGATTTAGGAAACAACTTTGTGTTTCCCAAAGCTAATCTGCAGTAAAAAAGTACTTTCTTCTTGTGTGTGTGTATGTGTGTACGTATGTTTATACACTTTTTGTGATACCCATGTGACAAAAGAAATCATGACCCCGAAGTGTTCTGAGTACTAATTAGAACTTTCTTACAGAAAACCTCTGTGATTGCCACTGCTTTTTCTGGTTAAGAACCTTTGTTCTGACCTCATTCTATAGCTGAATGCCTGGTTTAACCTGCTGTAACTCTTCTACTATTTTCTGAATCAAGCTGGCAAGAAACCAGATGTCAATGTTTATTTCCAGTGCTATTTAAAAATAAAGAGATTCACTAGAGACATCTCTGCTGCATGTGTCTTGTTGCTGATGGACTCTAGCCACTGATCAGAAGCCAGCGGAGAAGCAGATGTGGATTGTAAAGAAGTCTGTTCATATTTCTTAACAGGGAACATGCAGCTTTCTTCCTATGTGTTTGTAGCTTAGAAGGAAAGAGCCAACAACAGCAATAATAGCAATAAAAATAAACTAGAATGGACCAGAGGCCTATTAAAAAAAAAAAAAAAAGTGTTAAGTCATCTCTGTACCTCTGTCTCATACTTCTCTTTCTGTCTTGAATTCATTGGGGTTTTTTTTATATTTGTCTTACTAACTTGACAATCATTATCAAAATACAATATCAGAATACAGTAGGAAGCTACCTTCACGAGGAGCAATAAGAATCCAGCCACTACTAGGCATCTTATTGGTTGTTTTACACACTTCTAATTCTCTGGAGGGAACAGAGAAACATTTCTGTGTTGCTCCTCTTCCTCCTCAGTTTTACTCTGCAGTCATTGACCCAGGGGATTCTAACCTGCAGAGCTCTCTGCCCACTGCAGTGCTGACAGACTTACAATCAGCAGAGCGCTCTCACCACAGTTATTGCTTGCACAGCAAGGGGCTTCTGCTGCTCGCCCTTGAAGAGGCAGCACCCCCCAGGGTAGGCACAAGGCTGAGTACCCAAGGCACAGCTCAGTGTGAAAAAACACAGCTGTCAATGATGAAATACCATTCTGAAGAGGGCATCTGGAATAACAAGCAACTGTTACAAGCTCTAAGCTTCTGAAAGGGTCAGAGACGAACCAGATCTTTGGATAGTAATTGTAAGCTGTAGCTTACACCCCACCACTCCACAGCAGATATGCTGAGGCTGGGACAGCTGCTAGCAGTTAAGCAGGAGCTCTCTTGTCATAAAATTGCAAGGCAGCATGGCTGAAGCCTGTTGAAAAAGAGATCAGACAAGCATATGAGCAGACAGATTGATGAGATGAAAAAATACTGTCTTGGGTGACTGTCTTCAGATATAGGAGAAAAAGAAAATTCTTTTAATGTACTAATTTGATGGGACAAATGGGAAACCATATTCTTGTTTACAGATATCAAAGCTATTTTATTTTTCCAGTCAATTTAGTAATTCTATCTGTCTCTGTGTTGCTTTTTCAACAGTAATATGTTTCTCAAAGCTGCTAACACTGTAAACTGGCTAACAAATTTGCATGTGCCAAGACATTAAAACAAGGGGAAGAGATTTGTTAGTGAAATCAGTAGCACTGAAGGACATGAACATATAGCAGTACTGGCATTTCCTTATGCCTAATCTTCTAGGAAAATGACAAGACCTTACTGAAGAGATAAATGTATGGAAAATTCTGTAAGAGTAACAGAACATGTAAGGAAAGGACAAAGAAAAAGAAAAAAAAAGGGGGAGGGGAAAGGAAAGGGAAAGGAAAACAAGGAAAAGGAGAAAAAATAATTTCCCAAGCATGGAATTTATACCTGTGCAGTCAGTAATAAAATTAGTACTGCCAAAATTTGAAGTGAGTTTGAACTTTCAAAGGAAATTAAATTTTTTAGTCACCAGTGCTATATTTAAAAATATAACAAAAAGACATGGTACATCTCTCTGCAAGGCTGAAGTAAAGATTAAGGTGATTCTATATATGTTCCAAAATAAAATTAATATTTTTTAAAAAGACAATGATGTTGAATATGGTAACAGAGAATGCAAATAAAAATAGGGAAAGGAAAACTATAGCCCAAGTATTAAGATTAGAGCTAATTACAGAGTATTTAATAAATATGATTTTGAAGGTATCTATTATTTATTTACAAAGCATGCTTTTTGAGGTTTATACTATGTGAATACAAAATAGTATCAATAGTACCTCTATCAAAAAAAAAAAGGAAAATGTGTATTCAGACACTCGGCTGAAGTTATATGATGATTAAGGTCACATTTGCACAACAGCAGATTATCTGGCAGAGGAAAGCTGGGCTGGACCAGGGGGAAAGCATGATTCCCCAGCATATGCGACACTGTGTTATGTCAACTACACTGTCTGTAGAAGACGACTCTGGTGGAGAAACCAATTCAGTGCTTTCCTTTCCGTGGGTAAGGGTTTGGACCAATCCTTTGAAACAGGATTTACTGTAACATGACCACTGCCTAAAATAACCTCTATATCACAAGTTCAGAAAAGAGAATAATTAAAAACTTGGTTGCAAATGGGACCAAACAAAGGCCAGTTGTACAATGTGCAAATGAAATGAAAACTTAGTATCTTTATTTAACAGTGTACCTGAATTTTCATTTCTCAGATGAGTAAAATCTCATAGAGCTCTCTGAGTGGACTATTAATAAGCTTTTAATATACTGCCCTTTTAATATACTGCCATATGCAAAATTAGGTGATATAGCAGGGAATTGAACTGAAGACTATCCACAGTCATATGTAACAGGTTTTGCAGCAATAAAAATAAAAATGATAATCAGATGATGAGCGGCTGCTTGAGAGAGTTTCTGCTGAAAACCATAGTGAATCTACTGAGTTTTAAAAAAGTGTCATCCCTTTTACAGTTTATGTCTTTTACTGATGGCATTGTAAAGTTTTTACACACTCTACACACTTAGTCTTTCGCAGCTCCCACCTGAGCTTTTTGTCCTCATCCTTTCTTAATACCTACAGGAAGTAAATTTTCATCCTTAAGGAACAGTAAAATATTTGATAGAGAGAAGGGAACTTACTATAAACTGTATGCCTTTCAGCACAGCTTAGCAGTGCGGTGGTTGCTGGAACTTCTCATTTGCTCTGTAGCACAAGGAAGTTTTACTTTGTCCCCCTATCACTACCCACAGTGCAGCATTGGAAGCCCTGGTTGATGGCAATTTATGTACACCTGATTACTTATTAAGTCTGATCTCAGTGAGGTCAAGGCTAATCTGTTCTAACATCCAGACCTTCTGCTTTTGTTTAATATAGCCCACTGAGATTAAAATAGGATTAGAGCTCATCTGATCGGGAGAATAACCTCTCCAGATGAACTCGTCTACTGTTCTTGTGAAAAAATCACAACAGTGCCTTGCAATGGCCATGGTTTCTGTATACCAATAGACATAAGACATTTGGTTTTTTTTTTGTTTGTCCCTGTGATAGTTTTGAAACCAGACTTATTATTTCCTGGAGTCAGACCTAATTGTTACTATACACACAGTATACATGATTATGGACATCAGAACGGGCCATTTTCTCATTCATCTTGATGCATTTTCAGTTCACTGCAGCAATAAAACTAAAACAAATTTAGATGAATTAATGGAAACTGTCAAGAGTTAAATTTAAAAAAGTTTAAATTTTCACCTGGTTTATTACTAAGTTTAAAATGTTTTTTTCTTCTTTAAACACATGCAAGTGCCAATTGCGCAGAACTAAGATGTTTCATTTCATCTTGGTTCAACATCTACATTATATATAATCACAGAAAAAAGTAGGTCTATATTATCCAAAAGATATGCCTCCAGCTTCATTTGTGATGAAGCCAAGCATAAGGATTGCCAAAAAAATTAAACTAATAATATTTTTCTATGGGTTTTTTCCCCCTAGTATGCTCAGTAAAGCCATTCTTCTGCAGTACTTTCAATCTTGACACAGTAAGTTTTATATTAAAGAATAAGATTTTGATGCGAGCCTAAAAGTACAGTAAAGCAAAAGAAAAAAGAGCAAAATTATTTGGTCAATGTGTTCTCATTATTCAGATTCTAAGAAATGCAAAATAATATAACTATCAATGATTAGGATTATATAAAATATCACAGGTAGCATGCAGTGAAAAGATCAGCAGGGAGAGAGCTCTGAAAATGTTATTTTTGCACAGACAGGCTGCTTGGCTGCTGTCCTAGATTTCAGCCTGCTCTAGGTGGAGGTCATGCTGTGGCTAAAGTAATTAGCAAGGTCAATCTGACCAGCTCAGTATAAATCTGGAATAACTCTACTGAAGTGTAGAACAAGAACAACTGAGATTGAACAAACAAACAGTATTTTTGTCCTAGTTGCAGTACTACCCATACGAGCAATGATACTAGTAGATTTCAGGACTTTTTGTCTTTGGGATGACCCTTGGCCATTTTACTCCACTGATGCAGGGTGTTACCTCTTGAGTGATGTTACTTCTTAATAGCAGTCTGAGAATCCTTCAGCCACCAAGGTTTGATCCTTACCTTCTCTAGCAGTTAAGGTTTGGTCCTGCTTGGGTATCAGAGTGAAGGAAAACACTCTTAAAAGACAGAAGTGCATGCTGAAGAGTTGTTTGCATTTTAAAAAATTTCTCAGTGGGAGCAACAGAAGATAATTTTAATGATATATGCAATTACATTTTCTTAACTGAGCCCCCATATGCTTTTTACTTCAAGAGATACAGCAGTAATTGAAAGCATCATGTATCTCACTAAATGAGAATGTATGATGATACCAGTATTATTCCGCAAAGGTTCAGATTTTTAATCTTATCAGCAAGTTCATAGTTTATAATGTACAAGTATGCAACTGCGTGAAAACATGAAGATAAAAAAAGCAGCATTATTGCAGATCTAGAAAATAGATTTCAGACTGCTACATGATTGTTTATCAAAGTCTTTCTTGCCAGACACTCTACAACTCATCTTCCTGTTGTCTGCGTTTCTCATGTAGGAATAAGTTTGATTTCTTAATTATGAAGCCAGAGGAGCACATGAGCAGTGGACCTGCATGTGTGTGTAGGGAAAATAACATTTTTAAGAGCCAAAGCAGTAATCACCTTTATAATAGGAGCTGAAGATGCATTCTGTGTTGTACATTGCCTCTGAAATTATTTCTTAAGCAATCTTTCTCGGTTGCTTCCTGTATGCTAGGAAAAACAATGCAGCTTTGTTTGCTAGGCAGAAAACATGAACTTCCTGCTCTTCTAACTCAGTAAATATGGTCTTTTTTTTTTTTTATACTCACAGAAGGAAAATTTTATTTTGTAAAAGCAAGAATTGGCATGTAGATCATGTTGCACAATTACAACTAAAGTGAAAGTCTCAGCCGCAACCCTGTTTTCAATTAAAAAAGTTAAAATTTGTCCTGTGTGTTGGAGGTTCAGGCCAAGCCAGCATCAAAAATGCTTACATTGCATATCAGGAAAAGTTCTGTCCCTTTACAAAACTTGGGTATTGTTGACTGGGAATTGCATTATTATTCTAACACCTTAGAAAAAGCTTTTTTGGAAAACAGGTCACAGACAACTATGTGACCGTTTACCAAATTTTTTTTTGTCAGATACTATACAGCTGATGATATCTGACAGGGGATGTTGTATAATAGTCAGCAGTTTAAGTAATTGCTGGGAAAGTAGATCTTGTAATTGACAGACCCTGCTGAGACTGGTTCAAAAAGTTGGTGGAAAGTCATATAGGAATAATAAATCAGCCAACTCAAATGGCATTTGATGTCACATTTTGAAGGTAGTTAGCACTGTTGAACGGCAAGACAACACCACTAAATCACAGTTTTCCACTACAGAAGTTTTTGGTAACATCAATTTGGAAATGGGAATATGTTGTTAAACTGAGGTCTGGAATCTGACAGAAGAATTATGATGAAATGGGCAAAGCTGCACCCAAGAAAAAACAAACTGTTTGAAATTATGGGGACTGCCACATGTTTATAAATTTATGGTGGAAATTAATGATTTGAAATCATAGGAGTGTCATACAGACTTACTGAAAGAATAGTTGATACCTTTTTCTTCAGAAGAAAGAAGAAGAGACAAGCTATAGCACCTGGGAGAGTCCAAACTTGGCAACACCCACATCAACATAACTCAGGATATCAATCGTTATAGGAAAAGACTAAATTACTACCTCCTGAAAGTCCCAGCAACTGGATGAGATACTTAGAGACCAAATATAAAGAGTCAGAAAGCTTAATTGTATTTGACAGTGTGTATTATAAAATGTTAAAGTAGTAATATGCTCTGGAAAAAACAGGTATGCTATTGGAGCTGAAGCTTTAGGAAAATTTGGAAATCTCATGGAGGTGTGCTGTAGGGGTTGAACTACAGCGCAGGAAATCATTAGTTCTTCCAGAGCTTTGGGACCTGCAACAATCTGTGGTTGCTGGTGTTTGCAAACATGCAGCTCTCCTCTGGGAATTCACAGCAGCCCGAGGAATGCCGGGAGCTGGTTCCCTCTGTCTGTGGTGGTCTCCTACATACTGTGCAGCATCCATGGGCCAGAACACCTGTGAGGAGCAACAGGCAAGCAGGGCTGGTCCCTGACTCATGCCTCCCCTCCCCAGGACCTGCGCTTGCAGGCAGCTCTCACCTGCCCACAGATCCTCAGGACTGCCCCAGAAGCAATGTCTGACAGGGCAGTCCCAATGTCTGACAGGGCAACACCACTTGACAGCTCAGGCTAATCTTCTATGGGACATTTCCTCTGTGCGTCTCCATTTCGTTCTTCATACATAGAAGAATATATACGTTCATATATACATTCATAGAGCATGTGGTACTGCATGAAAGCAGAAGCACCCTGGTCATCACCTCTCTCCCTGCAGTCCCTTTCTCACGTTTGTGTCTCTTACTCCCCTCTGAAACTCATGGCACATGTGTTCTGCTTATTTGTGGGAAATCTAAGTTTCTGGAGAACAGAGAGATACTATTTGGCTCTGAGGTACGTTAATTTATCAAGAGAAAGTATTAATTTCTGTTCCAAGTAGTTTCAGCAAATTAACTTTATAGAATCTGAGTTTAGTATGCCTACATAACATAAGGTAGTATCATGATAGTAGATCTGAACATGTTCTTTCAGGTTTTAGGTTATTCTCTTGCTCTATGCCAGCAAGATAACTTGAAAATTCTTTAGGTCAGCAAGGATTTTCAATCATTTGCTCTACATGTTTAGGGAGAGAGGACAAGTTTAATGGACTTTCATTACCTGGGCTCTGCTGGAGCAGTTCCCAGGTGCTTGGAGAGTACCCCAAGGCACCACTTCCCTTTCTTGCTTCCCTGTTGCCCTACAGGCACAGTATGCAGAAGCAGACTTCTTTCTCCTTTTACAAGTGAAGAGAATGCCCTTAGCACTAAGCATTTGTGTCTCAAACTGTCTATACAGCCCATACTGAGAAAAGCTGCTGTATCAAACTCTGAACCAGAGCCTGTGTGCAAAAAGTTGCTGGTTGGTTTTGTGAGGAGCATCACGTTTCTCTTCCTTGTTGAAAAGCTTGCCCCTGTAGCATCAGCTGCAATATCATCACTGACAAAAAGTCTGTAAAGTCACTCTCCTTTTACCCACTCTGGAGTAGTTCACCCTAGTTCAGCAACAGCATTGATTAGACCCACTTTCATTTTCTCAGAACATTTACAAGTTTAGCTAAACTGATGGACCTATTGTTATCGTCCAATGTTGAGCTTATAACTGCTCACTTACCGGCTGAAACATTGCATAGTCAATGGCATATCTGTTTCTTACGAGTCAGACTTCCACTTGCAGAAATTATCACAGATGTGTGTGATAAAGACTTCATAAGCCACAAGAATATTTTTAGTTTACTTTCTCTTGCTAGTGCTGATATATACAAATCTGGAGTACCAAGATTAAAAGGGAATCAACGTGTATTTTATACTACACTTATAATGCTTGGTTTAATTTTAACTGTCTGTGTTAGTGCTAGGTCGTCTTTGACCTGGGGCATGGTGCATACCATTTACTATTAAATAACAAGAGATCACAAAAAGGCTACTCTTTCCCAGTTATTAGAGAAGTCAGTAAAGATCTCTAGTCATTCTTGATGTTAAAATGGAGCTAAATTGAATAAATTTTCCACTTACATGTGAATTTCATGTCTTTTAAACACAGATAAGGAGATAAATCAAGATGCCACAAGCCAGTGAATGTCAGCGAGACAGTCCAAAACTGCCTGAAAGCTGTAGTAAAACAAGTTTGGAGCAGCACTTTCCCAGATCTTTTGGCAACAAATACTTATCACTGGAGATTACATTCAAGGTAGCACTGGCCATTTGGTATTTCGAGGGAGGCTTTTAGGTTCTGAAGGAACTGATGCTGGTGGTCCAGCTGCAGAGAGTTGCAAAAGTCAACATCTCTTAAATCTGACATAGAACAGAGGTTCTTAGCACTAAAGATCACATATCTGGGAGAAAAAAACCCCAACAAACTCAGATCAAGTAATTGCATCTGTCTTCTTAAATTGTTCGTAATGTAATGAACATATTACAGTGACCTTTAGAATGTCTAATGGGTGATGCATTTAAGCTTTTTGAATATTTAAGCCACCTTCAAATTATGTTTCACTTGTTTATTTCTACCTTAGCCTGTGCACTGAACTGCATCATAATCAAGATGGATTAAAAACAACCCAACCACTACATATGGATAGTTCCAGATCTTGTTTTTGTATTTTATCTTAAATCTCAACTATACAAATAATTCTCTGCTGTTTCTCTTGAACTATTATATTGGTCTGGTTTGTTATTCTAATCCTTAAAAATCAAAAAGATCACTGTTCTTTATTTGTGATCAGGATCATTCTACAGAATACAGGTTTGTAAGCTTCAGAAATTTTAATAGATTTTGGGATGTATTTCTGTAAAAAGCTCTTAATGAATGCAGGAAGATTACACACACTTGAATTATTTAACTGCTGATGGAGAGCCTTCCAGTTAAAAAAAATGTGTGTCTTGTCTTCTGAAAGCTTCTTAAATCATCAGTTTACTTTGGTTCCTACTTCTATTTTATATTCTTGTTCCAGATCCCATTGTCAGTTTGAGAGGTCTAGCTTTTTTCTTTTCATAAGACTAAATCTTTAGGGCTGCTTTAAATTACTCTTCCACCTTACTCTAAAATACATTATAGCTCAACTCAGTGCTTTGACCACTACCAAACAAAACGTCTAGTATGTCAGCTGTTCTTTGAAAGATTTTGTTCCTATTGCAACCACTGCGAACGTTGAAATTCTGCTGATAGATGGGATCTCTTGTCTACTGACCTGGGCATGTTTTAGTCCATTATATAAGCACTTTCAGTGCACGTGTGCAGGACTCTTTAACTGAGCAATGCTAATTGGTACTACGCACGCAAGGACCTAGCAATGTAAGAGGAAAATGACTCATGAATTTCCTTTCTTTTCATTGGCAGTGTCAAGGGGTTAGCATTGACTTCAGTTGTAAAAAGATTTTCTTATCTCTTTCATTTTGCCTCCTCTGTACACCAGCTCTGTGCATAGTTAAGCATAGTTCATAAATTCTCACTGTTTCAAACCTCACTCTTTGAGGAAAATTTTTACTCCATATTTATTTCCCTGAAATAAATCCAAAAGAGTGTGAGAATTTACCAGAAAACTAGATAACTGAAGACATGAAGACAAATAACTTGTAATTCACTGAGTGAAAGGATTATGAGAACATAAGGATAGAAAAATGGTAGAAAAAGGTAATTGCTGTGTGATGGTATAGCAACAACGACAATTTAGTTTGTGAGAGGAGTATGGTCAGTGGGAGACATTCCCTTCCAGCTCTTTCTAGACAATGGCCTAGTCATAGATAAATTGTGTAAGAAATCAAGAGCTGTAGCTCAAATTTGACCTCCACCCCTGAGGCACTCCTCAGTATTACAAGTCACTGGGAGCAGAGGGTTTCAAGCTGAGGCTTCAAGCAATGTGACATGTGGAACTGCTGGGCAATTGGCAAGGATGCTGGATTGCATCCACCAAACCAGCAACTGCTCCTAACTCTGCTGACTTGCCACCTTGCAGGTGTTCTTATAAATGGGGCTGGTAGGCCACAGATTATAGTGAAATTCTTGTTGATTTCAGGGCAGCTCACTGGGGTTACATTAGGTACAAGGAGCTTCAGAGGTGCAACTTATCCCATCTGAAAGAGAATGTAAAGTGAAAGCTAAAGACATGTTGCTCTATACTGATGGGTTTTTTGGAATTACCTTGCAAGTAAAAATAATCATCTGTGTATAATATACCCAGACTTTTAGTGGATTTCAACAATGTTATTCCACAGAGTATTTTCTTCTGTCATAGCACTAAATGTTAGGCTGTTGCGCCTGTGCTCTGAGATGGTCCTCTCAAGCCTAGATAAAGAGAAGGAAGATTTTTACTTTAACTGAATTAGACTGTCCTTTAAGGAGAATGTTATAATGACAACATTTACAATTGCCTTATGTCTAACTAGTATTTTAAACATTGCATTAGAAAAACATGTTATTTAGTGTTCTGAAAGCATGGCCAATAAAGCTTTTGTGTTTAAAGTTATACTCAGTTTATATTTTCCCATCACATTATTCACTAGCAGAAACTGGAATTTTAAAAAAGCAGTTAGCTTTAGCCTCCTTAATAAAGTTGTTCATGGTACTCATTGTAACTATGCAGTACACAGGTATAGCCCCCAGACTTCTCATCTTATTTATTTCTAAAAACAAACAAATAAAACAGACAAAATTTTTAAAAACCCTCAAAAGCTCTCAAAGCCTTTAAAATAAATTATTTATTACAAAATGTAAATTTTCATTACAATTGATCATGATATATAATAATAGTACCAAGGCTGTTTCAAAAGGCAGGTGTTAGTAAGTAATATTTAACCTGCTGCAAGATAAACAGAAATGTCAGAAGATCTTTGAGGCTTCATAGTAAGCAAATACTTACAGTTGAAGGTAAAGCACATACTTTGCATCTTTTACAGCTAAATCCCACAGTTGGGCTAGTTGATGGTATGACAGCAAACTGTCATACACAGGGATACTGGTCTATATGCCGTTTTAGCTTGTGGTTTTGACTCTAGTGAAGCATGTGTACCATTGTGTATATGTTCATGTTTTGTTTCCCAATATATGGAGTGTCAATAACTAACATTCCTATCTTAAGGCACTTGTAGGATTTACTCATCACTGAGAATTTTAGTTTCTGAATATTAAATTTACATGTCCTCTTTAATGTGGGCTACTGGAAACTTGCTACTGTAGTTAATTTAAAGAAATCAGATTACTCAGGTGATATAAACAGTTTCTGCTCCATAAACACTATGGTTTATATGCAATGTGTTTGCTTATTATTACTAACGAATAAATTATTCAACATACTTTAATTATGAAGACCATACCCATGTTGTTCCAGTTTTGTCTGGGATAGATTTATGTATAAGGGCTAAGGGCTATCTTTCGAATTTGTGTTGGAAATAGTGTTGATGACACAGGGATGCTTTTATTATTGCCGAGCAGGGCTTAAGCAGTGTCAGGGCCTTTTCTGCTCCTCGCAGCACCCGACCAGTGTGTGGGCTGGGGATGCACAAGGAGCTGGGAGAGGACACAGCCAGGACAACTGAAACCAACTGACCAAAGGGATATCCCAGATCATATGGCATCATGCTCAGGATATAGAGCTGGGGGAAGGAGACAGAAGGGTTCCTCACCCACAGTTACAGTCCCTTCAGGAGCAAACCTGCTCCAACATAGCCTTACCCATGGCTGTAGTCCCTCATGGGGCATACTTGCTCTGCCGTGGGCTTCTCCCTCGCTACACACACTGAGGTGCTCCAACAGGACCTCATGCATGCTTCAAGGTATTCTTGCTGCAGCATGGATTTATCCCTGGGCCACAGTCCTCTCAGAGGTGTACCTGGAGTAGTACAGGCATAACCATGGCCACAGGTACTTCAAGATGTACATACTCTGGCACAAGCATATCCATGGCCACAGACACTTTGGGGGGGCCATGCTCCTTCCTGTGTGTACTTATTCACAGGTCACAGTGCCTTTCAGCTGATTTCACAGTGGCGTTCCAGCCTGCCCAGTACTGTAGCACAGAATGAGCAGTGACGCCCTGGCCATCTGCCAGCCCACGCACATCACCATGGCTGCTATCAGAATGTCCCCAGGCCAGCAGAATAACATGATCAGCAGCACAGCCCTATGGCAAGCAGTGAAAGCGAAAAGCAGTCACTAACGAGCACTAGACTTCAATATACAGCTAGGCAAGTGAGCCCCATGGCAAGCATAGGAGCCTGTTGATTAATAGCTAAGCAGCATAACTGCTATAAATTCAATCTAGCACATCCCAATCAAACATTATCTTGCACCTTTTGAGAGTCACGTTGGGTGACAAAAAAGACTGTTGTGGTTTAACCCCAGCCGTCAGTTAGGCCCCACACAGGTACTGGCTCACTACCACACATCAGGATAGGGGGGAGAATCGGAATGATAAAAGTGAGAAAACTCGTAGGGTTTGATATTTAAAAAGTAAAGCAGAAGATGCACATGCAAGCAAAGCAAAACAAGGAATTCAATCATGGCTTCCCATGGGTAGGAAAGAGCTTGTCCATCCCCAAGAAAGCAGGCCACCATATGTGATGGTGGCTTGAGAAAACAAAGTCACTGAGAACCTTTCTTGTTCCTCCTTCCTAGCTCTGTCTGCTGAGCATGACACCATATAATATGGGATATCTCTTGGGTCAATTGGGTTCAGCTGTCTGGCTGTTTTCCCTTCCAGCTCCTTGTGCACCCTCAGCCTTCTTGCTGGTGGGGTGAGGAACAATAAAGGCCTTGACGCTGTGTGGTAAAACCAGTAATAAAACATCCTTGACTTAACAACACTGTTTCCATCACAAATCCAAAATATAACCCCATAGTGGCTGTTACAAAGAAAATTAACTGTATCTCAGCTGAAACTAGAACTACTGTTTTAATTTAACTCTATGTCGTCATCTTTGCCATCCTATTTCACTTGTTACAAATTGCAAAGTGTGAAATAATTTTGATATTTCAAATGTCACCTGTTCCCAACTGCAATTAGCATTTAAAAGCTTAACATCCATTTTCATTCAAATATGCCGCCTCTGTAGTCATGGTAACCTCCTCATCAGCTTTATCTTCCAGCTTTAGAAGGTACTGCTGGGGTACTTAGACATGTTGTTATTTAGGATTTTTCATTTGACTCCCTCCTCCTTCCCTCTCCAGCACAAAAACCACCTCTGTGCTTGCTTTTACCAAATTGAAGGTTTACAACAGCAAGAAAATAGACAAAATGAAAATACTGTTTTAAAAAAAAAAGGGGTTGCTTCCTGGAGCTTCCTGGAAATAGGAGTTGGTGAAGAAGAGTGGTTTATGAATTCAGATGACTCCTCCCACATGATGCAGTAAACTACAGATAAGGTATTAAAACCTACATATTCAGCATAAAGATAAATAAATATAAATAAAGAAGAAAACCTAGTCACATATACAAATGTGTAAGTGTAGAATCCAAATACTTAGCAGAGGTACCTTCTCTCCTCTCTGTAAAGGAGAAACATTGAACCAGCTGCGAGGCAAATATTGTTTCATTCAAATAATTTAATTATTCTGTATTTAACCAGGATATACTCTGGTGTTTAATTTTGTGAGGAAAAAAAAGGGATTTCTTTTATTGTTATTATCCTTCTTATACTAGTTTAACTGTGCTTACTTATTTCTCTCCTGATTATTAGGCAGCATTTATATGAGAATGGGTCAGCTGATTCAAAATGCTTAAGTCATTGGTAGAGATACCCATCTGTGAGCCATATAATTTTTGTTACAGATATTATTGTCCCTGGCTTGCAACACATATTTATTGTTGGGAGAAAAATCATTGCAAGTACAGAGACACAGATGGATACTAGAATTCAGATACATGGACTTTTGGGTAGTAGATAATATAATTATAGGGAATATAATAGCATAATTACAGGGGATTTTCTACATATTCTCACTGTGGTCATTTGTAAAACTCATTTGCTTCCACTTTTAATTCAGAAATTGATAGAAATTGGGGTACTACACACGTATCTCAGCCTGCCTCTGGGCCATCTGTGAAGCTGTGAAACCATTTTAGGTATTTTTTCAAGTGGCCACTTCTCAGAGACTGCAAGCCAACAATTCAGCAGTCACAAGAAATTGTGTAAGCATGCCTACCCTTAATCCCTGTCACCACTGTATAGGAGGCACATGTTGAATGTTTGAGATGTAGCTACTTCATTTATGTCTTGCATATGTGGATACAGAAGTAAATCTGCATTTTAACTAATTCTTATCTTTGTGGCATCTCTAGAAGCACAGTTAAAAGCAATCTCCACATGTCTCCTGGCGTCATCCTGAGACTGAACAAATGCAAGTTGCGATAGTCAACAGGCCCCCTCTATCAACTGTCAGCCACTAATGACCACCTCCCAGTATGTAACATGAAATAAATGTACCCTGCACATGCAGACTCTGGCCTTAAAGGGCACTTTGTGAGTGCGACTCAGCTATGGCTCTCACTAGGAAATATTGAAATTTTGGAAATATCTTTGTAACCTTTTACATCTCTTTTGTGGCCTCATAGTTTCTAAGATGCCTGCTGTGCTTTGGTGTATCTGGTTTTGCCATCTCCTAAGTCTTTAGAATTTACAGGTTTCCCATCAATGCCAAGGGCAACCCAAACAGCCCAGGTGCTACAAAATGCCAGTGTGGAAATACAAACAGACTGTGCACCCCAGGCTTACCCCAACAGTCCTTATTTTTCATGTGATGTCCTAATAATACTTAAAATATCTGTGCATTATCACTTAATAAAAATTCTTGCATTTTTGTATTCTTCATTCAAAATAACAACAGTTATTTTCTGTTTGCCAAGGAATGAAATCAGATTTCAAAATGAAGAAGGTAGAAATTGTAAAAGGTTTTTCTTTACCCCAAAGAGACTGAGAGTTCACCTCTTACGGTAGGGTTTTTCAGAATGTGCCAAGGATGTCACTGAAAGCAGAGGAGTGTAACTGAGCCAAACTCTCCCCATATCTCAACCTCTGTCCTATCCAACCCATCTGAATACCCTTGCTCTTGTCTGGGCTCTGCATTTTTCAAGGACTTCCACATGAAGTTCTTCTGTAACTGCCCTGAACCAATCAGGGTCTTCCTGGGCTGTTGGGCCGCCTACACTGGATTACTTTGGTTTATCCATGGATTACCATGTAGGTTTTTCTAACAATGGCATTGAGGAGGTGTGCAACTGGTGTTTCAAAAGAGCATCACCTGTGTACTCTAATAGATCTCCAGCACACGTCACAGGAAATTAGCTATGGCAGAGCCGCACTGTAACTGTTTCAATGGATGTGAATTTTGAAGCAATTATTTAATGAAGCACAGCTTATTGGGGAAATACTAATGTTAAAAGCAGAAGATCGAAATAGAGGGGGCCAGTTCTGGCTAAGGAATTCTCCTGTTTTCTTGTGTGTTCAGTGCATCTTTATTGTTCTTTGTGGCAACTTTGAAACGCAGTTTGAAGAAATTTCTGTTCAGCAGAAATTAATCACGACTAAATCGTGGATATGTCATCTTCCTTAAAATCAAAACCAAAATGAAACGTCCTTTTCTTTCATTTCCCGATTTCCTTTCATTTGGCATAAAGGATATTTTGCTCAGA
>VWZW01005336.1:13869-137263 GCA_013397115.1 Edolisoma coerulescens | reverse complement strand
TTTGCTCAGAAGGCCTCACCTTTTTAAAATAACCCCGCTCTTCGAGGCTCATTACCTTTGCTAGAAGCGCTGGATTTCACCTCGCTAAAACCGCGCCAGCTAACCCAGGACGAAGAGGAAAAAGAAAAAATAATAAATTCCTTGCCCCCGTCGCTTGGCCAGTGACCCAAGTCCCGTGGGAGCGCGGCGGGCGGGGGCGGGGCGCCGCCTGCCCCGCCTTTGCGGGGCGGATCNAGGCTCTGCGGCATCTCGGCGGGGGGACGGGGAAGAAGGCGGGGCGGCGGGGGGCTGCGCTGCGCTCTGTCGGGGTCTGGGGTCCGCCGCGTCGGGAGCGGTCTGGCTGGGCTCTGCCGTGCGAGTGCCAGGGCAGGGGACAGCACGAGTGCTTCTCCCGTATCCCGTTCGCGTAATGGTCAAGGGAGCGCAGACACCGGCCCGCCGCCGCCGGCTGCGCACCGCGGCGGGGGTGCCGTTCCGGTGTCTTTCGTGCTAAATGTTTTTGTGGCAATCCGTCGAGTATTAACTCTGAGGTGGAAAATAAATATCTCTGCTGTGGTACTGTATCTTGCGGATGAAGTATGTTTCTATGACATCTTAGTGTGGAAACTGTTTGAAAAAATCAGGAGAAACTGCGAATGACTTAATAACTTCTAGGGAAATAACTGCATGTAATGGCTGTAATCCTGTGTATTTGAGAATACAAAATCAATTTTTCTGCAGATTGATAGATTTTTTCAGAATTCAGATATTGCTACAAATGACTTGAATGAGAGAGGTAACAAAGTATTTTGGGGCAGTAATAGTAAAGACTAATGATCAATTTTATTGAGAAAGTATCTTATATTTTGTTTCATATAAAATACAACTTACCGTGAAAGACATACATGTAACTAACTTCTACATTACAAATATTCTTCAAATTCCTTAACCAAAGCACCTGTTATTTTCCAGAGGTTTTTTCCTGTGTTAGAAGTGCTGTTAGTCGAGAACGCTCATCTCTGGCATACATGAATAGTCACTCTTGCATAATTCCTTACCATTTCGTTTGTTTCAGGATCAACTCTTGTGTAAATTTAAACTATTTTCTTAAGTATCTGTAAGAAGAACACTTTTAAAAGGTATCGCATAGGTATTCTTAGTAACATCCTACATTTATTGCTTAATGCATGAGAGAAATCATGCAAGGGGTGACTGAAAATTTTGTCTTGGCTCGTCCAAGAGAGTGTCCTCGGTCTGATCAGAAGCAAGCCAAGTTCTCTCTGTGAAACGGAGTCGATTTTACAGAGGAGCTAAAGAAACTCCCATTTCAATCCTGTTCCAGCAGCAGAGTGTTCTACTTACACATCAATGACTGTTGCTCTGTGCACGCATAACATTTCAATTAATGCTGCCTCAGCTGTCTAAAGGTCTGATGAGATGCTTGTTAGCACTTTGATTGCTTTTTCTGACACTATTGCCCCTGCATTTGGGATTTGGACATTACATGTTCATAGTGGAAAGTAATTACAGAAGGTAATAATCTTAGGTGTATCCATTAAAATGATAGTTTCTTCATTTTTGTACAACATCTGGGGAGAGTTTTTACCTTCCACTAGGAATTTTTTTTTTTGTCAGCAACTGAGGAGAGCAGTGGCTCAGAGGCATATGAGAGGCATAAAATGAGTATTGGTAAATCGTCATCCACAGGGTTACTGCTTAAACAAACATATAATTGCTGTGTCTGGTGGGATGTGTCATGGCTTTATGTTACATATTCTGCTTCAAATTTTAAATGTAACCTAGTCTGTAAAATGCTTCTATAAGTTTCTGATCACTTCGTGTTTCACTAATACCAATAATATGTTTGTCCTTTTAAGACGAATGAAGAAAATACGTCCTGTGAAGAGTAAAAGTACTTGATTCTGGGAAGACTCTTAAAGCCCTTCTAACTTCAAAGCTGGAGAAAATTATGAAGGAACAGTCCATCTGACTCCCTCAGCATCTCACACAGAACACAAAATGGCTCTTCAGAAAAAAACTGTTGCTGGTGTCTTGGAGGAGTGGTGTTTGGAGGAACCACTGTTTGGTTGCAGGCGGCACCAGAATGTTAGGAAAAAACTGAGACTGATACGAATCGTAGGGCTCCTTGTCAGTGTAGTGGCCATTAGTACTTTCTCGCTTTCAATGAGTGCCTTTTTCAAGATGGAACCACATAGCATAGTGCTGGTCAGCAGCCTAGATAGCCAAAAGCTGGTGCGTGGGCACCAAAGAACTCTCTTGGACTTCACAGAACAGAATGAAAACAGCACTCCAGATTCACATGCTTCTATGAAATATGAAGCTGGGCACGAAAACCAAACAGATGATCATGCGAAGGGAGAGTACCCTGAGGACCTTTTCTCTCTTGAGGAGAGAAGACAGGGAGCAGTGATCCTCCATATAATTGGGATGATTTACATGTTTATAGCCTTAGCCATAGTCTGTGATGAGTTCTTTGTTCCTTCCTTGACTGTCATCACTGAAAAACTGGCCATTTCTGATGATGTGGCAGGGGCAACCTTCATGGCTGCTGGTGGGTCAGCCCCAGAACTCTTCACTTCTTTGATAGGAGTGTTTATATCCCACAGCAACGTTGGAATCGGTACAATAGTAGGATCTGCTGTGTTCAATATCCTATTTGTTATTGGAATGTGTGCTTTATTTTCTAAAGAGATCCTGAACCTTACTTGGTGGCCACTCTTTCGAGATATGTCCTTTTACATCATTGACTTGATCTTGCTAATCATCTTTTTTCTGGATAACTTCATAATGTGGTGGGAAAGCGTAACACTCCTGACAGCATATTTTTTCTATGTGACTTTCATGAAGTTCAATGTTCAAGTAGAAGAATTGGTGAAGAAGTTTTTAAACAGGAACAAGGTTGAGAAGGTTGATGCTGAAGGAAAGGTTGGTCAATTTTTTGTTGAATTATATGTAATAATGTCCTTGTAAATGCCGAGTTCTTCTATAGCATAAGGATTCTAATACAGTACAGTAACCAATATAGAAAAGTTCCATGTTTTGCTCTAATGTCTTTTTGTTTAATCAAACTGATATTATTGAAAATAAAAAACAAGTAGCCTAGTAAATCAATAGCTTTTAACTCCAGAATGATCCTGATCTGGTCACACAGGAAGCAAGAAAGAAAATGCCAGCAAAAAGACATAAACCTTTACTCAGCATTTTGGCACATTGATGAGGTCTGAACTATAGCTGCTATTTTTTCCCTAAGCTTTTGGATTAAGCAGTAACAATATCTGGGGAGGATCTTGTGACAAAAATTTGGCTTTTAAAAGACTTTTAATGCACTTTCTTCCCCAGAGAAAGCGCAAATAATTCAGAACGGTATACAAATGTATCTTAACACGTTTGTCATCTATTGATGCTGATAATGCAACATTAACTTCCTGTTGTAATTAGTGGCAATTACATGAAAAAAACTCTTGAAAACAGTGACGACAATGGCAAAAGTTATAGGTTTTTTAAGAAGTTTCCCACATGCTATTTGCAACTGTGTAAACTAATTTTTGTCCACAAGTAGATAATGAAATTTATGCACAGAGGGCTTGGTGGGTCTTCAGCAATTACAATAATATTTTAAACAGCGGTCTTCTTAAAGCGTGCATTTAAGGGACCTATGAAGTTGAGCTGATAAATACTTATGCATATAGCATAATGTTGGCTGGAATATCTGGTTTTGTATGACATTGGGTATATTCATCTGGTAAGGTTTTATTATGCAGTAATTATTCAGATTATCAGGGACCTAGCAGCTCACTGTTTCATTTCTTTTGTTTAGCAGTGGTATATGAAGTGGTTCAGAAGATACACAATCCAACAATATAAGTGCACAGGCACATAAACAGGAGGAGAGAGACATACCAGAGCTGAATATTTTAAAAGTTATGACAGATACATTCAGTTTTAGGGCAAGCCACAAACCACCAAAATTAAAACCCAAAAAACTCTCATTTTTTAATTTTATTCTCTAACCAGGTTTAACAGCTGTACACTTACTTGTAACTTTATCTTTTCCTTTCTGTTCTTTTCTTTTTCCAAAATCATCTTTCTCAAAATGCATAATTGGGATTTTATAAGTAAATGAAAAGAAAGGTCAACACCAACAATATACTTGCCCTAATTAGCAAAGGGCTTCTTTAACTACATTAGTTGGTTTCTAAATAATGTAAGATTTCACAGTGCATTGTAAGTTCTTTGACAGTTTGTGCTAAAAATATGTAATGTTAGAAAGACTGTGGTATATGAAGCAACCTTCATCTGTCCAAAACTGGAGAGAAAATAGTAAGTCTGTAACTGGTCTGAAGCAATTATCAATATGAAAAGCAACTGCCTTGTGTTGTCCAGGCTACAAGGTGAGGGAGAGTAGCTGTATATCAAAGTGTTCAATTACTTTCGGCTGAAAAGAAGAATAAATCTTTTGCAAGCCATATTGAACATTATTTATATTTGAAGTACTCTAGATGGACTTCATTTTAAAAGGGTACCTTTAGGACCACTCATTTGTTGTTTAACATTTTAATTACCTAGCATTTGTTTATAATACAGGTACACAGATTTCAGATAGGGGTGAAAAAAATCAGAAATTGCCTACTTTTCCTAAAACCACAAGCTTTGCATCATATATTTCATGAAAATATTTTTCCTGAATTGAATTTAATTAAAATGATAAAATAATGTATTCATAAATCATTGAGGGGTGAAGAAAGATGAAAGGTGCTCTAATTTTGTTGCAATTTAGCTAATATGTATTTTCTGCTTCCTGGGGAAAATAGCTTCTGAAGGTATCAGACCATGTTTTTCCTCCGTGAGCCATGCTGTAAAGACATATTTTTGAATATTCCACTGACACTTTGAAATTATAAGTCATTATGAATTATTTTATTCTTCAGTTGAACAGCATTAAGCAGGATGAATGAACTGATTTTCTTATAGCAAGGATGTCACAGATTATGTTTGTTGGATAAAATCTCAGTGAAGTTCTCTGTTAATTTATTTGCTATTATTAGATAATTGGTTTTCTTGCTTTTTAAATAAAAGAAGAAAAGAAAAAAGAAAAACTACTACATGTAGTCCTACACCTGATAGAGATGCCTAGGACTTTCAGCTTGAAGTTTTTGTCTAAAGCAAAGGATAAAATATTTTTATAGTCTGAGGTCTGGTGCCAAGTAGTGAATGCAACGCATATGGGTGTTTATTTCCTAAACACTAAGGGTTGTAAGTGTCACAGGAGTGATAGTCTTGGTATTTGGTGGCAAAGAATATTTCATTTCTATGATGTTAGCTGTCAGCTTAGATTTCTTCCATGCATCAAAGGTGTGCATGTACAATTGTATGTATCAAATTAGTATACTGAACACAGAATTTGCAACCCCAGTTGTTTCTGATGGAAACTTTTTCACCATTAAGGCAGAGAATTGCCAGGCAGCTATCTGGAATTGAGCGTGTTAAAGTGTCTTGAAATATTTTAATTTCAGGAGAGTAGAGAAAATTCTCTTTCCTCTAACCAAAACTCCCTCTGGCTATCTGTTTTTGATTTTGCTGCTGCCAAACTGGCAAGTATTCTGCTGAAAAGACGTGTGTGTCGTATTTATCTTTAAGACTGTTGTAATCTGAAAGCAGCTCAACAAATTTGAGAAGTCTAAATAAGGCATCATAAAGCTGAATAGTTGAAGGGTTAGGTGGCTTATTAGCAAACAAGTACCAAAGAGTAAAAAACTGATCAGATGAGAAACCTCTTGAGATAGTAAAATGTGTTTTAATGTTAATTTCAGTACTTTTATTCTCAGTTGTCTTGAGAGGTTGAAGAAAGTTTTACTTTCTCAAGGACAGTATTTCCCATGAGAAAAGGCTTTAGATATGAACTTATTTTTCTGTCTAGCTTTCATCTGCTCTAGGTGTATTCATCAGGTTGCTGAAATTCATGCGTATCTCTGTAGATGCCTTTTAGATTCCTATCCCCATTCTTAAAAATGAAAGCATATTCTTTTGTACTAGAAAACTGTGACTATTTGAACTTCTGATCTTATTTTCTTTAGTGTGTTGGTGATGTTTACAATGTGAATGCAGACAGAGTACTCTATATGAATTTCGTTGTGCTCATTTTCTTTCACAAGCTTTCAAACATACACAGTCTGGATTATTAAAGCATCCAGGTTGAGAAAGTCTGGTGACTTTAATTTTCAGAACAGTTTTGTGACACTGATGAAAACAGAGTACAAGCTTTTTGCATGTAGAGTTCATAGGGTTCATTGGCAAGGTTCTGTTTGAACTGTGGATAGTTCTGTGCCTCTTGTCACCCCCCAAGGAAGCCTAATGGCAGTCTGATACTGATGAACTCCAGAGATCACTGTGAAAAAGATGAAAAAGAGGATAGATGTAAAAGCAAGACAGCATGAAAAGACAAGATAAAAACCAGATGGCTAAGTTCTATGGTGTAGGATGGCATATGGTATACGCAGATCAAGATGGGTCCCTAACAAGTGACACTAACACTGAGCCCTACGAGCTGCCCTGAATGGCACTTACTACTGTAGGGCCCATCCCACCACTGGATATCCCCAGAAGTCCCTTCCAGCCTAACTTACTCTGTGGCACGATTTTTAGGTTTTGTGTAGCTATCCTGCAAAGAACAGATGATTTTTAGGACTGAGGTGGAGACTTTGGTATTAATCTGGCATCTTCCTCAGCTGAATGAAGGTCTTTAAAAACGTATGCCTGAAATTGAGTATAGTAGACAGGAAGAGGAAAACAGAAAAAGCTGGTATACAAAGTTCTTAAAAATAAAACTTTTTTTTTACTTTCCGCTAAGATTTCAGTCTATTCTTCATAGTCTGTTGGTGAAGATATGTTGAATGTATTAAATCACATTAAAACATCATGTGAAACTAGTTTTTAAGTACTTTTTTACTTTAATGTTGCATGGAGATCATTGCAGAAATGCTTGAATCTGATCATTCAGTAAATGATTCAAAACAGTTCTGTTTGGCAACTAGGAGAACAGAATGTGGGTGGCACAGGGATATTGTGCAATGACATCTGTTTCACTGACAGTACCATTTTAGATAAATAGCTTATGGTATATACAAGACAATTGCAGTTTTTCTACATTTACAGAGAACTGCATTTGGAAAATGAGCTATTTTTACCAACATGGCACAGCTATTATTTTATTGCCAATTTTGTTGGCTTAAGAAACTTGAATAGCTTGTGTGTTGTATTTTAAGATCCACATTGGTCTCAAGTGTTGCCACAGTCTATTTAATGGCAGTATTTGCATTCTAAAGGAAGTTAACAGTGTTTTGGGTACTTCTCTGCTTGGTGGTTGTATTAACACTGCACATGCACATTCACTGTCACAATGTCTGATCTAATATGTGTTCAAGGTAAAACACGAATTACAGGAAAAACTGAAACTCCAGAACAGTTCTTTTTCAGGGCTTCTTAATTTTGAATCCATAGACCCAGTAACCGTAACTCTATCTATAAAATAACCTTTCTTTTCTCACTACCAAGAAAAGGGTTTTTTTGTAGTTTTCATAGTTCATAGTGTTTCACAGTTCTTAGGAAGATTTGACTTTTATTCTACAGACATTTCTCAGTTGGTCTACTTGTGCAAGCATGTGTCTGAATATAGAGCTATGAGTATCTGGGTCTTGGGTATCTATCTCAGCAAGATAGCTGCATTGTTTTAAGAACATGTTTGAAATTTAAGCCTCAGCACTGACATTGAACTATCTTTTGTTTAGATAAATGTCTGGTTTTGTGTCATGTTTTATCTGCTTTTATTCTCTCGAAAACTTTCAGTCTACTTCTGTGTTAATTTAATGTTGCTCTAGTAGCAGTAACTATGAGTTAATTTGCCTTGAGTTTTTAGCATTGTACTTTCAATTTAGGACTATTAACTGACATAATCAAAGGCTGATACTTTATATATGTAACCATTAGTACAGTGAAATGGATACTATTCTCAGTTTCTTTTAGCACTTCTCAGTAATTTATTGACTACAAAGCAATGATTATAGTTTTCACCACTGGAGTCTCGGTTTTTTATTTATGTACTCTGGTAACGAGCAAAAAGTGACAGCATGCAAATGTAGTGTAGATTAGATGCTCTTAAATCATGGCCATCCACTAAGATGCAGCCCTTGTTAATTATGATGGGAAAAGGAAGTGTAGAACTGTGCCACCATTAATTAATAGCAAGGGGACAAAATATCCATCAATATATTAAAAAATAAAAAGCATATGTAATTAAAAAGAAGTCAAATGATACATCTTAGAGGCTGCACATAACCAGCTGTGTTGGCAAATGTTCACCATGCTGTATTTCAGCAGAACTCCGGACATGGTTAAATTTGTTGTACCAGAAGCTGTACAAAGAGAGGAAAGTCTGGGGACTTTATAAATGTTTTTCCTTCTGTCATCTCAGTTTTGGATGCTTTGGTCCAGATTCTCCACAGAATGTAAGAGCTACGGGAGACTATAGGGGGAATTTCAAGCCCTGAATCAGTATGCCAGACCTCAAAATACCTGCCATCTTTGGGGTACTTAATCTCTGAAGAAGCTTTACTTTGTAACAGAAAAGAGGTTCAGAAATCATTTTTTTGCTGAGGGGCTTGTTCAGAAATGGCAGACTCGGGTGCAGCAGCATGGTACTGCTTTTCCATCTGACCCATATTCCTCTGCCTTTTCCCCCAAGATAGTTCTCCAGATTTACCTCTCAGATAAATATTTAACAAAATCCAAGGGCTTTTTACAATGTCTTCCGATTTTGGGGATGAGAGTGCTCAACTTTTATGAAATTACATATGGATCTCCCACATTCACTGCCCATTTTAAGTTGGTGCCACCCTCATTATGTGAAAGTTTTGAGTGGCAAGGCACAGCTGACTCACCTACTTTCCTGGTCTTGTTTTAAAAGACAATAGTGACCACTCCAAAATAGACATTTTAAAGTGTGGGTGTGTGATGTGGGTAATGCAAGCTGCCCTAGGGCAGTGCTTGTTGCAGTGTTGAGGGTGCCACATTTAGAGTATGTGATGCCCTGAGCACTGCTGACTTCAGGGTGACCTTGGCCTTTCTGAGTGGTGACTCACCCAGGCAGCCAGCACTATACTGCCAGGGCCACAGGCCAAAAAATTAGGTTTGATGAAGTGCTTCTTTCCTGTTAATGATCTGGGGTTTTGTTGGTTTTATTAGCAGGAGTCAGTTTTCCACTGCCAGCTGTAGACGTGAGAAAATAGGCTCTATTGTGTCCTTTCTCCTCTGATATTCTCCCCCAAGAATTCATGGATTTTGCTTTTGTAACTGTGGAATAAGATTATAACCAATTTGAATTTTTTACTGTGTAATGGATAGTGTGTTCACACCAAAGAAAGTCCTACAACAAAAACGATACAGAAGTGGAGGTCAGGAAAGTTCTTAAAAATAAGGTATGTGCCCATACTTCTCTTGAAAAGATCTGTGTGGGATGAATGAGTGTTAAAAGTGTTTTACTTTTGGTGTATAGAACAGATGGGAAGATGTATTGGAGATGAGTGTAAATGAACAGCTGTAAAACCTGTAACTCTGAGGACAGTCTATCTAGCAACCTCTGTTACTGTTTATAAAATAAACTTCAATATAAAGAATAAGACTTATTTGTCCCTAGACACATACCAAGTTTTGTCTAACCTGCAAACGGTGAGTAGTGTGATGTTAATAACTCTGTAGAATAAATGTCGTTTCCTTCACCTTAACCTAGATCAGCCATGTTCTGTTGTTTTTCAGCCAGCTTTTATTTAAACATCACTTTTTATTGTTTAACTTAATTGCTGCTTCCATTAATCTGTGCAGCAGTAAGTGTGCTATTGGCACAAACGAGAAATTCAAATTATTTCTTGGCACTGACAAGTTTTTTAGAACCTACAATGACAAGATAGACCAAATACTGGGTAATTGTAATAAATTTGTCATGCACAGGTATGTATCATGAGATATAGGTGGCTTAGAAAAAGAAAGGTGACTGGTTTTGTGACTTTTTTTTTTTTTAATTCAAAACCGTTCATTAAGTACTCCTGAAAATCACTATCTTCCTTTATCAGTACAAACCAAATACCTTAATAATACTTAGCTGTGCATTTCAAAATGCTGGAAATTTGGTCTCTCAAGTAGAACATCTTATAGAATGGTCCTGACACTGTATTGTTCTGAGACAGGCACGTATTTTTTAACTATTATTAATTTTCCTAGCAACCTAGTGAGATGACTCTGGTCTCCCCTAGACTGGGTGCTTAGATAACTGCATGAAATCGCAGTTTCTTTCCTCAGTAACTCATCGTGGGAAAAAGATAAATTCCATTCACAGTACCTGATAAGAAGAATATGATTTGTCGTATGCACAATTTTATGTACAGTTAGCATACCATCAGTCTTTTCCTCCTCACTCAAGCTGTCATTGAGTTGCTGATTATTTATTAAACATAGATGTCCAAGAAGTAACTTAAAGAAGTAGCTTATTTCTCTGTATGATATTGCAATAGATCTTCGCAAGTGTCTGTCAATGATATATCTGGTAGAAGGCAGCACCTTTTTGTATTATAGGACCTAAGTCAAAACAGTACTGTTAATGCTCTAGTTTGCTTTTGGGGAAAATAGTCAGATCAGATGGTTTGGATTTAGTCTGGTTTTGTTGTAAATTTGTGTGTTTGAAATTCTTTCAATTGTATTGTTACATGTAGGTCAGTGTCACAGGCAAACTGAAATTTAAAAATTAAAAATAAATTAGAGCAGCCTTAGGTCATACTTTTGGCAAGCAATTTACATCTGACAGAAAATACGTTGTAGTACGTTACCACATATTTCATTATTTTGCAGGCAATACCTGTATCTTTGAGCAAATGCAGTAGTTATTTGCTGTCATTGGTGGTTTGTTCATTTACCTCTGTTCCTATCTGAAAAAAGGAAATGAAAAAAAAATTCTGTGTTGGAAAAACAGCCACTGCCTTGCTGGTAATAGAAGTGGGCCTCAGGGCTGGGGGGAGCAATGAGAATTCAGAGTTGATCGTGTATTTGTTTCTACAGCAGGTGGAGGGTTCAGAGCTCCTGTTGCCTCCAAAGCAGCTTTATCTAGCAGTATAACTACTGCCCTGCCTTAACCACTCACTCACTTGGGGTGATTTTACTGTCAGGTAAATTGTCAGGTACAATTTCATCAGGGCAGCTCAAAGAACAATTACTGCTAAGTTACTGTGTTTTGCACTCTTCCATTACCATTCCATTGTCATCCATATTGTGATTTACATGAACAGCCATAAATAGCTGTGATGGTGGATGACTTCCTTTAAGGTGAGTGTGTGAAAACTGGCTTAAAGGTGTGTCCGTGCAATGATATTAAAACTGCTATGAAGTCCTACACTTAAGGGAATAATAGATTGGTGCAAAGTGTTTTCCTGTATAAGGAAGAATAAAGATAGCAGGGAATTTGTACTACAAACTATGCTGACAAATCAATCAGAAATTTTCCTCAGGAATTAATCCTGCTTTATCACCTCTTAACCGCTTAATGCTGCAAGTCTAGTCTGAAGTCAGCAGTAATACCAGTGACATTTATTACATAAGCAGCTAGTGTAAACTCTTCACCCTCTCACACTGCTGTGTAACAGCTCTAGCTGATATAGATCACTAAGCAAAAGGCACATCTGCTGTCGCAGCCTGTGTTTGGTGACCTTCAGGGCATCATTTGAGACCTGTCCAGTTATACAGACTTTTGCCCAAGAGAGAAGGTTGAAGTTTGCAGGGTTTGTAACATTAGAGGATGAGCACCACTTTTGGGATTAATCAGATGTTAATTTTGTTGGTGGTTTTTTTTTTAATTTGTGCTGCAAGCTTTTATCAAATTACTAATTAAAGTCCTTCTATTGCTACCTTCTATTGCTACTATTAAAGTCCTTCTATTGCTACAATCACAAAGTTATCATTTAATTAAAATTTATGGCAATCAAATGTTTGAGTGGAAAACTCCCAAATTTTGGAACTCCAAGAATTTCTTTGTCTGGAAGTAGTTAGAAATAATTCATATTATTAGTTACTTATGGATTTTTAAAGTCAACTGAAGTAATTTGAAAGCATTGTGCTGTCTTACAGCTAATTTTGTTTCCATATACTTTTATTTAAATATTCCTATTTTCTGCTTTATTCCTAATATTAATTGTATTTTAATTTTCTTTCTCACTTTCTTTTTCTATTCATCACTTTCTTTTCATTTAGAATGTTTCTGGGTAGAAGGATATTCTGTTTGAAGTCTTCATCTTGGCTGGATTTTTGAGTGCTGCAAGTGATATAAATATTATTAAATACTCTGCAAAATTGGAATTAAGAAGTGGTTAGTGTTTCCTCTCTATATTGAAAACCATGGAAAGCTGTTAAGTTTTCCAGTTCTGAATGAGTTGTTTGGGAGCAGATGCTGCAATGCAAGAAGTCAGAGACAAAATACCTAAATCTCCTTTCAAAACCAATGGCAAAATTCCTTTAAAATTTAGTCAGAGAATGATCCTGGGACTACATTGCACAGGAATATTGCCATTGTTTTTTGCATTCCATTTCTGAAATAAAATCACTACTTGCTGCCATTCCGAATCCTACCCTGCACATTATAATGAAGTGATTTTGTAACCTTTTGATTGTCTCATTGTCAGTGTGTACCGGAACCATTTCCCATTTGTGTGTGTGTGTAGGCACACCTACGTGTACGTGTGCATGAGTGCACTCTGTCAGTCTGAAAGGTGCTGTGTGTGCCGCGCAAGAGGTAAATGAGAAACAGGACCATCCTCTAGGATGGTAATTTGCGCGCTTCCTACACCATTTCACCGGTCTTCTACTTAGTAACCCTTTTCCATAAGACTCACTCAAATAGTTAAAGTTTTTGAGCAGCACAGTCCTCATTTTTCCAGATTAGTTATTCAGAGAAAAATGTCTGTGTTTTCTTCTTAAGTATGGGCTCCTTCCAAGCAACAAACAAATCTCTCCTGCCTGAGGCTGAGGACATGATGTACTGAACTATTGACATGTTTTACTGTACCTAATGTATCACATTAGTGATTCCCTATCCTGTACCTCTACAGAGATAGAAACAGGAGGTCTGCATCACTGTAGTGGGATGATTTCTTGCTTTCCAGTGAGGTAATCATGATTTGATTCCATCGTGGGAATGGCCCGTGGTGCTATTCTTTACTACATGACATTTCATGCGGAGAAGAGGCATTTCTGATGAAATGAAATGAAAGGCCAACAACTGTAATTACAGTAACTAAAATTTGTTACGTAAGTAAGAAACTGTGCAGTAAATTGGGGTGAGAATTTATTACTTTCTTCACTTAGAGTTGCCTATTAAGTGTAAGTGCTTTTAAGCAAAGGAATAGAAATGTTGCCACACCCACTCCCTAATGATCTTACAATATATTAGTGCATACATTTGCAAATGTATTAGTAATTATTTACAAATATCAATACTGAAAATCAGTATTTTCAAATATATTAGTATTGAAATTACTTACTGAATTATTTGGATGACTTTCTGTGTCCATTTTTTACTTGCAAGCAACACCATAAGGCTGTTTAGAATGTGATATAGCATATAAATATTTATCATTAAAAAAAAGCATGCAGCCTCTTCTTTTTAGGGCCATGGGAAATAAATGTTGATTTATGATCTCATACATAGACATGTGTGAAGAAGTACAGACTCGCGTCTTCAAATAACAGCAATAGGCTTAGTAACAGGCTGGACTGAATTGCAAATTCATGCCTTAGCTTTGGATTTAAGGGTCAATATGTGGTTCTCTCATTAATTTAATTGTCTTAGAAACCTGTGGCTTTCAAGCCTTGTAGAACATTGTACAGTGTGCTGTAGGAAAGTTTTATTTCTGCTTGCTTGTCTGGATTACTGTATGCAAGAAAAGGAAAAGGTCAGCATATTGATGGCAAAATGGTCTTGAGGCAAAGCAAGAAGATGGTGGCATCTGAGAAAAAGGTGGTCAGGCTTGATGGAAAGAAACCAGATAGCATACATGAAGCTCTTCATTTTGCATCACAATGTTTTTGAAGCATCTTGGTAAGCATATCCTCTTTGCCAAAGTTTTAAATGTTAGTGAATTTTCTGCTTAAGAACTCTTCCCATCATTAACATTATTGTCCTTCCTTAAAATATTAGGAGGAATAGTAGGGAAAAAAGTCAAATAGAACTCGAATAAACCCTATATGTGCAGATTTTTGTAATTTCAATAATTATTTTGTTTTCTTCTTTTGTGAGGGAAAGGACTAAACTGAATAAAAGGTAGCTTTGAAGTTGATGACAAGTTTTCTTGTTGATTTTGATGAAAGTGAAATTAAGCCCAAAAGTCAGGACATGGAGAATTATGATCTTGCTGCTTCTCTGATCTCTGTGTGCCACTGTATGATTCCACGCCTCTGAGCTGCTCTCCTTCCATATTAAATCACCCCTAGCAAACAAGAAAGCAATTTCTTTTGGACTTGTAGCAAGCAGAACAGGCTTTATCAGCTTTTGGTGCCCTTGGACTCAAACTGGAAAAGAGCACTCAGTGTTTCACAGCATAATCTGCCCTGTCATGTGATTAGCTTTTGGATTATTGATAAATATCGAAGCAATTATTATGTGGTGGGATCATACTGTCTTTTCCCAGACCACTGCTAGAAACCACTGCTGCTTTCATCTTTTTTAAGGGCTCTATCTCTTAAGGGGAATTGTAGGCATGGAAAAAGTCAGTTAATTCCTTTCTGAAATGTAGGAAAAGCTATTAGCTATTTTATTAATTAAGTGCACATACAGGCACATTTTTGTGAGTGATAAAGTGGAAGAAAACTTTTCTCTGTGAATAACCTGCTCTTCCTGTGGAAAAGTACTCTGCAAAAATACAAAGACTAATTTTCAGATTTAGTTGATCTACATTCAAAATTATCAGTGAGAAGCTCAAGATGTAGACAATTGCAGAACTCATCTCGTGGCCCCAGATTCACCTGGCTTAGCTGTGCTGCCTGACCTATGCATATAGTCTCCTCAGGTTACTTCTGTAATCACTACAGAGAAATGGGCATTTTTATAGTGTCATAGATTCATTGAGGTTGGAAAAAACACTTCAGATTACTGAATCCAGATGTTGACCTAACATTGTCAGCTCCACCACTAAACCATGTCCCTAAGCACCACATCTACACGGCTTTCAAATATCTTGAGGGATGATGGAGACTTTCCTGGGCATCCTGTTCCAATGTCTGACCACCCTTTCACTGAAAAAATTTTTCTTAGTAGTGTGGTGCAACTTGAGGCTGTTTCCTATTGGCCTATCCCTTGTTATTTGGGAGTCTAGAATGACCGCCACCTGGCTACGCCCTCATTTCAGGCTGTTGTAGTGAGCGGTAAGGTCATCCCTGAGCCTCCTTTTCTTCAGGATGAATAACCCCAGCTGCCTCAGCCGCTCCTCACAGGACTTGTGCTCCAGACCCAGCTCTGTTGCCCTGCTCTGGATACACTCCAGCACCTCGATGTCTGTTCTGCAGTGAGTGAGGGGCCCAAAACTGAACACAGGGTTTGAGGTGCAGCCTCACCAGTGCTGAGTACAGGGGTCCTGCTGGCCACACTATTGCTGGTACAGCCCGGGATGCCACTGGCCTTCTTGGCCATCTGGGCACATGCTGGCTCATGTTCGACGGGCTGTCGACCAATATTCCACCAATAGGATTTTTATTGTAAGGTTTAATCCTCTCCTGACTTGGAACTGGGTAAAAATCTGGGCAATCACCTGCAGCAATAGGTTGGTAAAACCTGAAAAGCTGTCTCCTGTGCTTTTGTTGCAACACCATGAATAATTACCACAGTGCTGCCTTTTCTAAAGCCTGTAATTACATCAGGTTGTGTGAGGGTGATAGCCTGATGTCATTTAGCACAGGGTCACCTTTGAGATAGAGGTAATTCAAACTTGCTGGTTTTTTATGCCACCAAGCAAAATAAAATGCATATTTAAGTGTTAATCTAGTCTGTGAACATTTAATTTGCTTCTCTTCTATTCAGGTCAGTATGTAGATATTACATATATTTCCAAACAGGTACTTGAGGCAAATAAGCTATTAAGTGAGTCTTACTGTTATTTATAGAAAAGTTATTGGCACTGCAGCCACAGACACTGTTAACATACATGATTCATAGCAGATTTTCGTGGATTATCTTTTTTATAAAATGAGGCATAATTTTAACTTTCAGAGAATTACAATATTGGTTAACTACTTAATCCATTCTTTAATTGATCAAATTTCTAACTTTCCATGTAGATGTCTGAACATTTACAACAAATTAATTAAATTGCATAGAGCTCCTAAAATAACAAGGAAACCCTTGTTAGGATTCAGAAACTCCAGCTTCCAATGGAAAAAGGAGTGGGTAATTATGAAAATTCAGATTACATTGTTCTTGCTCCATCTGCTTTTAACTGGTTTTGGATGTTTGTTCTTCACGATTAAATGGTAATTGTTGTTTTCAAATATTTCACAATTTAGTGAGGGAACAGAGCCTGCTGTAAGGAGATGTGTACATACAGTCAACAAAAGGAAATCAGTTTGCAGTCATGGCTATTTCAGGTGTATTTGTTGAATTTCATCAAGTAATTTATTTCACAATGTCTCAGATCTCCTCAGAGTTGTAAAATCCTATGCCTGCCTTACTCATTTGTGAAAAAGAACCCAAACCCTGAATGTTCTTGGATGTCATCCCCTTAAAATAATCAGTGTTACAACATTTGTGTGAAGCAAGAAGACAGTGGTATTTCACTGATGAAATGTAGAGCATCGTCTCTTTCTTCCTGTTGCAGTGGTTCTGACCATCACCCGTTTTTGACATCGTGAATGAATCATCAAAGTATCGATGATCCTGTTATATCAGTATAAGGATAAAAGGATAAGGCATAAGTGTAGGAAATTGGTATTGAGAAATGGGTATTTTTTGAAAGGCAAAATTCCTTCCATTACAATAAGGATTTGATGCCACACTTCATTGTTACACCTGTGTTACTTCATGTTAACCACTGATTTTGTACTGTACATATCAGTGTCCGTTTGCCATGGAAAACCTAAAATTTACTGTCTTCCCTTTGCCGACCACCCCTTTGAGACACGAGTACCTTTTTTCTAAGTGTAGAGGATGGGGTGTGGAGGATTGGCCAAGTGTAAGCCCCAGTCCCTGCTCCCTGACCTCTTCTAGAGCCAATACTGGTTGCAATTTTGTTCATCAAGCCTCTTACAGCAAGGGAAGAATAAAGAAAACCATCAGGTTCTGATCAAAGAGCCATTACTTACCTGATTTCCTAGTATGTTGGCATTTGTGTTCTAATGTGTCAGCTTTGTCAGGTGCTGTCAGGGACTGAGATTGTTGCATCACTGTTTCCCAAAGCGTGGGCCAAGAAACGCTTTCTGGCAGCCTGTGAAAGACCACATAGCAAAGTGCATCTTGACATCAAGAGCAGAAGGATCTGTTCTTTCTGCTCCAAATGTCAACCAGGGATTGTGCACTGCAGAGAGCTGAATAGCTGCATGGGACTGGCTTTCTGTTCACAGTAGATGGATGTCAGCATTGTTGGTTTTAATGGGTTTTAGATAGATTCAAAGTACTAGAAGGGCTTCATGTAATTGCAGCATATTCTGTGCAGAAAGTGCTGACCATTATGATGTTGTGTGGCATCAAACACTGCAGAAAAGGGAAGCAGGATTTTCTAACTCATAATGATGTCCTGTACCTTTCTGACTTTTTGTATTGGAGAGGAGCTATACTGCTCGATATTAACCCCTCTAGCAAGGAGAACTTTGATAGAAATACAGTTTTTCTAGGCTTGAACTGTTACTATAGTGTGCAGTGCTCCTGATGTGAGAAGCTTACTTAAGTTGACGAAAATATGTGGGATGAATATAAGCTCAGTGTTGAGCAGAATTGCTAATTTCTATGATCAGAAATAACTGTGGTATGTATCTGTGTTTATGAATTTCACTTTTGATAAAATGCAGCACCATTTCCTGTGAAAAATGCTGCTGCCTTTTTCAGTTTACTTCCAAAATATGCTGCTGCTATATTGTCTGCTGGGTGAATTTATTCCTTGTAAAATGCATGAAAGCTTAAAAAAGAAATACAGGAGGAATGTTTTTCATGTGATTGAACTATGTGTGGGGACTTCTGGCAGGGCTCCCCCAGGCCTGTGTTGGCTGTTCCGTTGTTTTGGTTAGTTCCACTTGGGTACTGAATGTCCAGAGAAACATGAACTCTCCAAACTGGAATTTAGAGGGAAAACTTTTGTTGAGATCACCAGTAAGATTAGATACAATACTGAAAACCTAGGCTCCTTATCAGCAGAAATAGTCATGCTTCTGGTGTTAGCCAGTGTTTTTCTTCAGCAAGGTTGCTAGCATCTCCAGTGCAGCATGTGTGCCAATAATACACTTGTCATGAAGTAAACTCCTTTCATTAATTCTGCTATCACGTAAATCCCATCTAAGATTATGAAAAGGTAACTGCATTTTGTCAGAAAAAATTTCAGTCAACCATGTGTGGGTCAGGACTTCTTGTAACAGTTGTCCATTTCCATCCAAGGTTCATGACCCTTTTTTTTTCCTGTTTCACCACTTAGGAGTTTGTTGAAGTATAAGATATAGTTAACAAAAAAAAAAAATGTGTAGAATAGAATATGTGAAAGCAAAATAGTAATTTACTGAGTCTATTTCTTTGTCCTGTGAGTCAGGAATGAACCGTTAGGCAGCTTGTATAAGCTTTCAACAAAGCTATACCTGAACAAAGCTAAAAAACACCTACAACCTTGAAGCATTAGCAAGTCTAAATTACTATTCTAAATTACTCTTCTAACAAGCTATAGAACTAATCATGACACACATATCAGGGGATCTCAAATTAGTAGCCACAGAAACGAGCAGTGGTTTGCTGTTGTAAAATACACGTATCAAGAGTTGTTCAGACCATTTGTATGTGTTGTGGCAATTAGGAGTGCTAAGGTTAGTATTTCTGCTCACGTTGTTAAAAGATGAGGTGAGGACAATCAAGAGAGGTTCAAATGTCAGCTTTCATTGTGTGCAGTATTTTTCTGATAGGTGTGCAGCTGCATTTTAATTGGCTCCAAGATGCACCTTGGATATGCTGGCTGTCCATTAGTACAATAGAGAAAAGTAAGTATTAAAAGTATGCCTAGGGCTTTTAATCTCTGTGTAATGACAGCAGAGGGCTTCTGCTTACCGAGGAGGAAAAATCAGCATAGGCAAATGTGTGTGCGTTCCTGCTGTGATGTGTTCCCATTACATGCTAGTCCTTGAGCAGAGAAATACATAAATAACAGAACAGTCCGTACCTTTCCTCTTTTTATGTCTGTATTTAAATCTGCAAAAGAACATCTGGTTCTCAGAGGACAGTTCCTCTGGAAGAACTTGTTAAGGCTGCAGAGATTAGAACAGAGATGATACACTCATCACACTTGCCCCAAATAAATGTAATGCTACAGTAATAATAACAGCAGTTCTTCCACAATTAAAAACTTTTTGTGTGTATTAAGAGACTGAAATGAGGATGACAATGTGTAATAGTGCCATCTGGTGACCTTCTTTCGGATTGTGCAGTGAAAATATGTGATTCAACATAAGACATTCGACTTAGAAACACAACAAGCCTTTAGGTTTAATTTTTTAGATTCAAATTCCTTTGAAATTCAGAGTTATCAAGAGAGGAAATTGTATCAGCCCATTAAGATAGATGAGGGTATGCTGTTTAAGCATGTGTATAAATAATTGGAGTGTTTATTTCTCTAGTGATACTGATATTGAAAAAACACAATTTTTACATATCATGATAGGCATATGTGTCTTCTTGCTTCAGCTGAGAACGGTGCTACCCATTCAGTTTGATGAGGAATTCAGATTATTATTTTAATGCACTATTTCTTCAGCAAGTCAAATGACACCTCCTGTACAGGCCAGCCTTGCTGTTGCTGATTAGAGCTGATCTGTCACAGCATTTGTTGTAGGGCTCAGGCTCCTGTGGGAGCAACAGATTCTCCATGCTGCTGCCAGCCATGGCTCTCGGTCTCTTGCTTGATCCTGAGCTCATAGGGCTGAAAATCCTGTTCCATTTCTCAGCTGCAAAGAGCCTCAATAAAATAAAAATACCACTTCCTAGCTTTGCAGATGGATCGCCTGGAGATCTCTGTACCCCTGCTGGGCCTGCTCAGAGACAAGACAAGAAAGCTGATAATGCATCTTGCTCAGCAGCAGTTGGAAAATGAAAGATCATCTTAAACTTTTTCCTAAATATGTTTCCCATTTTCTCCACCTTCTTGTTTCTGAAGCAGGGCAGAGGTAAAGGAAAGACGGTTGAGACCTTAAGTAAAAGAAAAGTAGTGCATGTACACTGTTTTTATTATAAAATATGGTATCACATTTCCTGCTCCATAATTATAGTCACTTGTGATAGGAAATGCCCTTCACCTGTCCATACAAATAATTAGTTACACATGCTTTAGGCCAGAAAGCAGTAAGTCCCATCACAGATCAGTCATTAGGTGTATCATGTACAGCAAATAAGTTCATGTAAAGACTCAGATGTATGTGGAACGATTTTCAGTAGGTTACCGATGTTGGAAGTATTAACAGAAATTTGCAAATAAATAAGAATTTTTGACAGGCAGGACTATACTCACAAATGAGTAAAATCTGCTATGATTTTATTTAATAGCAGTGGTAGAAAAAAGTACTGCAAGGCCTACACCAGCAAAAGTATTTTGTCCTTCACATCCTTAAATTCTGGAAGTCAGATGCCTTTGTTAAATTTTGTGAACTTGAAAGGCAAGATGAATGTAAGTTCAGTTTTTAGCTTTCTTTTGTTATTGAAGGAGTTCGATTGAACATATTGCCCTTCTGAGCACAGAGAGTGTAAGCAAGCTTATTGAAATAAACAGCTTTCATTAAAGTATCCCTAATGAGGTTCTGCATTTAGAATCACACCGGGGTTGAGGCTTACCTGCCTCTGGAGATTGTCCGGACTCAGCCCACCGCAGGCAGCTCAGCTACTGCAGGTCATGTCAGGGCCATACCTGGTTGGACGTAGGTACCTCAAAAGAAGAGAGGATCCACACTGCCCCTAGGAAATCTGTACCAGTTTGACCACCCTTGTAGTTCAAAACCATTTTCTTCCAAAGGTTAAGAAGACATTTCTTGTATTTCAGTCTGTGCCATTGCTTCCTGTTCTTTCCCTGGGCACTACTGAGAGGGGTCTGGCTGCTTTCACCCTCTTGTCAGGGGTACTTATGCACATGTGAAAGCTGTCCCTGAAGCTGCTCTGCTCCAGACTGACAAGACAACAGCTCTCTCAGCCTCTCTTCCTATGACATGATCTGGTCTGCCTACTACCCTGAGCATCTGGTATGGAAACAGGCAATTATTTTTTCTTTCCTATGGGCAAATTCAAGAGTTCGGCCTCTTTCCTGAGACTGAAAACTGTCAGTATTTTAAGGAGTAATTTTCATGTCTGGGTATTAATTTTCCATGGGTTTTCTGAGACCACCATTAATTTTTTACAGAACACTCTCACATTTGTTTCATATTTGAAATTACAAGGAAGCAAGAAATGAGATTTGGCTGAGTCACATACACTGCATCAAAGTAGCTAATTATGTATCAGAAAGAATTCTTTTTGGTAACCTCCAAGTCAGTTTTTAGCCAGGGCAACATGTGTTCGCATATTGTGTATTAAGTCTTGTAGATGCTCTTGTCCCAGATCAATGTTTTAGATTTTGCAGAATAAATTCATTCCAATGTATTTCAGCTTAAACTGTTTGGAAGGGGCTAACTTGCTCTGCACAGCATGAGGTTTGGGGGAATGATATGAAGAGTTACTTTAATGTTGATCTGGACTTCTTGCTGCCTATTCAGGGCATCTTAGCAAAAGCATCAAAAAATGGGTGTATGGAGAGGAGATAAAAGAACTCATTAACTGATGTCCATGAAGAACATGATGTAAGCCAAAGGACAACAGGTTGTCCTTCTGGTGCAGATGGAATGTGAATGAGTAGGGCACTTTTCTTACCGGGCCACCAAGTAAAAGATGTTTGTTGAAAATGCTCGAGATATGCTACTTTTTAATAGCACAAACCTATTCCTGCAGGTCACTTTGGCTGTCTTGCTCAGGACAGCTTCATGGCTGTCTTTTGCTGGAGAAGCCCTGAGTAGTGCAGAGGCTGCTGGAAGAGATTGAGTTGAAATTGAGAGATTGATTTTTTGAACAAAACACAAGGTGCCCTAAAGCACCACTAATGCCAAGTTCTAGAACAGCTGGTGTACATTATAGAAATCCTTTTGTATCCCTCATTTCTGTTGGTGCATGTACCTGGTGTGAGATATCCTTGCAATTATGGCATAACAAGTTTAACTGAGACAAACCCTACTTTTATTTTTTGTGTGATTATATTTTAAACCAGTCAGCCTAATGGCAATATTTCTGACATTTTGCCTTTTTTAATTGTAGACTCATTTTTTTAAAGACTCTTGTCACAAAGAAGAAAGTTTTTTAGAAGTTTTGGTAGCCCTGTCTTACCAGGGCAGGTACATTGTTCATCAGAGTAGGAGTTTTTTGATCTGACAAGAGAAACATGAAGCTATACTGTTATCTGTTTTCAGGTAAGTACTTTCTTTTTGCAGTGGTCAAATGTAGTTTTGGCATATTGGTTTTGTTGTTCTTTGATTCATATTATTTCTCTTGTGAAAAGCACGTAAAATTTGTGTTTACGTAAATGAGCTATTCCAATGAAACATACAGAAATGCAGTTTTAATGATAATAAAGTATGAAGCATGTGAAAAATACTTATATGAAACGGCAACAGTTAACCTTTTGCTTGCAGAATCATACCTAGGTACCTGGCCAGCAATAGGAGAAAACAGATGAAACAATGATGTGACTTTAAGCAATTTTTTACCCGCTCTCAAGTCTTGTAGAAAAACCTACCAATCTCTGATGAACTTTTCTTCAGGCACAACATAAAAAATAACTAAATGAGTTGTTTGATTACTTTAGGCTGTCATGATGGGCTGTCAACACTAACTGGTCACAGTGGAAATGAAACGCCTTCTCTGTGAGCAATCTCTGAAGTATTAACTAGGACTAACTCAATGGGTCTGTTTTCCGTAGAACTGACGTCTCATTGAGAACTTGGACTTCCAAGTAACTCTAAACAGCATTAAAATTCAGTGGTTTTCCCCCTCCTCCCCCCCCCTTTTTTTTGATTGAAATTACTGGTAACAGAGCTTGTTCCTGAGAAGCTGATATTTTTCTCATGATATGAAAATAAGTTTATTATCACTTTTATTTTATCAACTGTTTCTTCCTCAACACATTTGTCCTCTGTGCCTCACAGATTAAAAAAAAACCCCACCATTATATTTACTTACAATTACAGCAGCATTTAATCTTGGAAGGCACTAAAATACTTAGAAAACCACATCTGCTTGCTTTCATGTACACCAAGATGAGATTTATCTGGCATAACACTCCTCCAGTATGGGTATTATGATCTGACTCTCTTTATAGTCTACATATAGAAGTAAATGCATTTGCACTGCATATCTAAGACAAAAATTCTTATGTTGCACCCAGGAAGTGTTTTTTTTTTATTTTGTGATGTGCAAGGAAGCTATAGAAGTCCATCAGAGTTATATTACTACATTTAAACTAATGGACTCTATCTTAGTCACCTGAACAAAGTTTGTCTTTAATTATATACTCTCTGCAAGGAATGAAACATCAATCAGTTTTAGGGCTAACTTCAGTTCATTAAATCGCCCTAGTATCAGCTGATTTCCTTCCAGTTACTGGACCATGTCTCACAGTCCCTAAATGTGAAGATCCTTTTGAAAGAGACAAATAATCAAGCAAGTAAGTGAGACATGAGGTGAGGTGCAATGGGGTGCTGCACCCCACCTTTTTAAGGTCCACCTTTTTCCCCAGGAAGGCTCTTCAGATACGGCTACACAAAAAGTCCTCAGAAGAGTGATCAAGGTTGCTAATACAGGATTGACCTGTGTCTGGGATCCTTTTAACTAGCAACCATGATGTGCAGGTAGGACACGGTTTTCTGCCTAATGCATGGCAGGTATTGGGATCACATTGTCATGAAGGCTTAAATCAGACCGAATTTCATTTATGGCAAGAAAGTGGTGAGTACCTTCAGTATCTAAATCACAGAGTCACAAAGATTTCAAGGATTCACAAAGATTTACCACCCGCTTAGTTCCTCAACAGAAAGCACATCACCACATCAGGGGGAGTAGAAATGATTAAAACAATTGAATAGTAATGAGTGACTGCCAAATGCAAATTGTAAATTATCAAGAGGTGGAAGAGGGAGTAGAAAAATCAGCTGGCAGATGTTGTAGCATTGCTATTTTCTATCTTCCATACACTTATTATAAAAAAAAATCCTAAATCTTTGTAAAAATAGACCTAGTTTACTGCAGTTAAACAAGATGAATAGCAGCTGTCAAGCAAAAGGGTTAATTTCAGTTTTCAATGAGTTATTTAGGAATGGGCAGGAATAGGCAGTGGCTATTCTGACCTTGACTGAAATAGACACACAAAATTGTTTACTTATTTCAGGTTTTTCTACTACCAGCTTTATGCCCATGTCCTAAACATAGAAGTATTTATCAGAAATCCTCTGTAGATACGCCAGTACTTAAACTTCCATAGGTAGGACAGCACACTCTATAAGCACTAGGATGTGATGAGAGCAGTGAAAGCTGTGGTTTGCTTATGTGTGTCTCACCAGTATTCAGTGCACTGTAGTGGTTTCTGCTGTCTGCAGGAGCTTGCTGTGGCATAGCAGTGTTCTTTGCGTTCAATAATCCAGGGGCAGTTTTAAAGCAGTTGCCTCATTCAAATGAGGTAAAATTTAAATTGTTCTAGCAGGGAGATTTCTCTGTGTAGGAGTCCTCACTGAATTAGAGCTAACTAGGCATGCTGCATAAATTATGGTGGGACTAAGTAGGGCTCTGTGGGGCTGTTACTCAACAAGGGTGGCAGAAACGTATCTGTTCTACCACGCACTGTCATAATTCTGTGAAGCAAGTACACTTTGTGACAAGACATACTTGCTGTCTCTAAGACCAAGTCCTTCTCTGGTAGCTTGTGCAGCCAGTGGCAGGGTGCCTCATGCTGACGTGCTGTCACTCAGTTAAACTTGATGCAAATGGCTGTATTGTTGTAAAAGCCTGCCCAAAAGCAGTTGTGCATCTGAGGATGCTTTATGTCTCACTATAAGATAAAGGCAATGGATGAGGGTAATGGTGAGCTAAGACTATATGATACCTGACTGAAAATGTTTGGGGAAAACTAAGTCTTGGACAAGACCTAAGTATGCTGGATCCTATGTTTATTTCTTCTTTCATGGAAATGTGCAAAATATCTGGGAAGTAGATTCTTACAAATACAAATAGATATTTGGTGGTTCTCTGGGTAGAAGGTTATCTTTCTGTCCACACACGTAGAGAGTGGTGTTTCATTCTGTATACAGAAAACGATATGAAAACAGAGACATTCAAAGCAATACTACCTTCCATTTGTGACCCCTCTTCGACTTAATCTTTTTTGGTTCTTACAGGAGGTTATTAAGACTTGTGTATGATAGCTGAGGCATAGAATGAAGGGAATATAGAGGTGAAGACAACTTTATAATAAGGTCCATAAGGAGTCCTCATCTCTTGGTACAGGAAAGAAGTCCTCAGACCCTACATCATCTTATTCTGTGCAAAAATCTGTGGAACATTGGTGAATAATAGGTAATTAATTTTAAGGAAGCTAGCCATCAAGGATAATCCTTCTGTCATATTAAAAGCTTAGAAAGCCTGGTAATTACTTCAAGTGAGTATCTACATGACAGCTAGAAATTCAAAGCCGAATTGTTTTATTAACCAGCAGGTATCCACATATCTATCAGGTTAACCTATGCTGGTTTACAAAACAGGGAAGGGAGGGAAAAGCAGAATGTTCAGTTCTGGATGGGTCAGTGGGTCCTGGTGATGCAAAGCAAAGCTGTCTTTTAACGTGCCTTTGTCTTTCTGTAGAAACATCATTTATTCCAGCCATCCAGCAGGAAGCAGAAATACTTGATTTAGTATCATTGGAATCTCTTCCTACTTTAGGCACTGCTCTGCACCTGACATAGGCTTAGCATTCAGCAGCACTGTTATGTAAACTGAATTATACACCACTTCGTTGAGTGGACCTCAGTAAAAGAGCTTGCAGCCACAGTTCCTGGTACCTGCATGAGGACAGCATTCTGTGGGTTTAGCTTGGGATGGAAATGTTGACACTTTGAAGAGCAGTTACTTGTTTTTTAATTAAGGCCTATATTTGGCAGCACTGTTAGTTGGGAAGGGTGATTCTTTGACAAAGTCAAACAGCTGTTGGGTAACTACAGAGTCTCTCAATAGAAACAGTGAAGTTTTTAATTATTAAATTGCTGCATTACAGTATCTGTCATCTCCTTTAGATATTGTGCTGATTCTAACTATCAGATAAGCCAACAACAGCGCTATGATTCCTTATATTCATGAGTTGATTTTTCTGAAAACTTTAATATTATTTGGTCACTCGTAGGTGAGTTAGCCAAGAGTGAATTTCTGAATTATAGCGAATACTGTTTGTAAATGTGCCTGCACCCCATCAATTTTGAATTCTTCGTTTTCACGGACCTGTATTGCTCTGTTTGTGGACAAGGGAGAGGCAGAGGAGGGGGAGAACTAGTGAAGTGAACACAAGGTCAGGGGGGCTATACAGCTGTTTTTCCTGGGGACCTCAGCAGCAATGGCAGTGGTGGTTGCATGGTGCCTGTGAACTCTGAAGTGTATTGCTGCACCACAGTGCTTCTGGGCGCTTCTGAAATGTGGGCAGTAGTAAAAGAAGTGGCTCTTCGGCAGGCAGGAGCTTTCTCAGAGCAAGTGCTGACATTCAGGAACCAGCCATAAGCTGGGACACAGCAGCAGAAAGGTGCATCTTCCTGCCACCTGGGGTGAGGTACCAAAACTTTCCTCTGTCTGTGTCACCACATTCACCATGCGCTACTCTCTGTCCCAGTAGGTTCCCTGCTGACGAACATGGGCTGAGCAGGATTTTATTTTGATGCACTTGTTTGTGCACTGAATGCAAAGGCAGTGGGCCTCAGTTAGGAATTTAGTTCCAGTTTTCTGTCCCTAGGATCCTCCACTCTCGTAAGAATCCACCTGGAGTATTGTGTCCAGCTCTGGAGTCCTCGGCACAGGGAGGACATGGACCTGTTGGAGAGAGTCCAGAGGAAGGCACCAGGATGCTCAGAGGGCTGGAGCACCTCTTCCCTGAGGAAAGATCTAGCTGTGGCCCGCCAGTACCTGAAGGGAGCCTGTAAGAAAAATGGGAAGAGACTTTTTATCAGGGCCTGTTGCAATAGAACAAGGGGTAATAGTTTTAAACTAAAACAGGGTAGATTTGGATTAGATATTAGAAGGTTTTTTTACAATGAGGATGGTGAAAGCCTTGAACAGGATGTCCAGAGAAATTGTGGATGCCCCATATTGAAACATTCAAGGCCAGGTTGGATGGGGCTCTGAGCAACGTGGTGTAGTGGAAGATGTCCTTGCTTGTTGCAGGAGCATTCAACTTGATGACCTTTTTAAGGTCCCTTACAACCCAGACTGTTCAATAGTTCTAAGATATGTTCACAGGCCTGAAGACTTTTGGAGCTCTCCACAGGTCTTTGAAGTCTCAAGTATGTTTTTGCTCAGTGTGTATTGGAATACAGCTCGTTTGCCGTGCTCTGTTAAGCAAGAAATATTGACATGATGGTCAGGGAAGATGTGGAAAGAGAGGTTATTGAGGGTGACATTACTTTCAGAAACTGATAAGACTGCAGAAGAAGAGCCAAACAGATTTTTTTTTTATTTTTTTAATTCCTTATTCATTTAAAATAGTATGGTTAAATCAGGCCTCAAATAGCTCACAATGGCATTTTCTGCTACAATGCTACTGGCAAGATAATTTAAATGAATACTCCTGTTCCAAGAAAAGATGATGACATGTTTAACTCCAGAAGTTCTTGGCTCACTTGTAGGCAATGTTTTTAACTGACGATTTTCCAAATTCTGCAAAGAATTATTGGTATGCATCTTTATGAGTATTTTCTGTATGTCCAAAGTATAAACAGAACTCTTTGTGAGATGGGAAAAAAACCCCTGCTATGCTTATATTGCATTTGTTGTTACAATTTATCTGATTTTATGATGTTTATTTTATTTCCTGGGTCTTTTAAGTTTTTGCTTATAATTCACGAACTCACAATTGCAATGAAAAGTTTTCAGTTATCTAATGTTCCTCTTTGAATGCTCACTTCCTATATAGAGAATATTGTAGGTGTTAAGTAAAATTATTTCAAGGTAAAATCATTTTGCCGTAATAAGACACAATGCTTCATGTGATTTTCCAATTTATATTCATTGCCTGTAGTAGATTTATGCAAGTAATAAACTGGGTGCTCCTATTGAAATATTTGCCATAAAATATTCTTCTATTAGTAAGATTACAATCTATTTTACTAGATAATAGGCTGCAATAATACACTTGGTTAGAGTTTGACTGCTTTTATAAATGACATGCTCAATTAAATATTTTAGTATCATTATATAAAGCTGATTCTAGGTTAGTCAGCTGTTGTGGAAGTATTTCATTTTTGAAGATGAATTTATTAATTTTTTTTAATTAAATGGTTTTGGGATCTATTTACAATGAGATTGGTTTAAAAAGAATTAAAATTGAAAAGATGACTTTAAAATGGTAATAGAGCAGACCCACAATAATCCACATATTTTTAATTCACACAAAAATTGTCAGTGTCTCCCCTGTTCTTGGGAAAAGAGGGGAAAGACTTTCTCAGGAAAGACTTCACATCAGGTTTCTGTAGCCAGGATTACTAAGCCATTACTTTTTACAATCTCTGTTTCATACAGCTAGTGCATTCTGATGTGTTACCATAAATAATTGCTGAACAGCATGTAGTTCTTGTGCCAGTGCTCTCTGTGGCACCACAGCGCACCTGTGGAGGTACTGAGCGACAGTTCCCTACAGAGCTCCCCATTACCAGCTCTGATGTGGCACTGGTTCATTTATTCTTCTAGAAATGTGAAATCCCATTTTTGCCGGCAACAGAGATAATTTTTGAGTATCCACATGAAAGGATCTCTCCCCTTTCTGCTCACATTTTTAGCCCCCAGGCATTGCAGAAAAACCATAGAATCACAGAATGGTTTGGATTGGAAGGGGCCTTAAAGATCATGGTGTTCCAACCCCTCTGCTATGGGCAGGGCTGCCACTCACTCAGTCAGGTTGCTCAGGGCCCCATCCAACCTGGCCTTGAACACCTCCAGGATGGGGCATCGACAATTTCTCTGGACAACCTGTTCCAGTGTCTCACTGCCCTGTTTGTAAAGAATTTCTTTGTAACACGTAATCAAAATCTCTCTTTTTTTAAGTTTAAAACCATCGCTGCACGTCCTAGCACTCTCTGCCTGTGTGAAAAGTCCCTCTCCCTCTTTTTAATGAAATTTATAAGTTTATAAAATATCGATGCTATTCATGTTAAAATAACAGGAGGGGAAATATTTCCCAATGTGACTAAGTTGTGTCTGTGCATTTCAGATAGTGCTTGCAAATGGTTGTATTTTATCTCACTTCATGCATTCTTACATTCAGATGCAAAAATGTGGAGCAGTTCTCATTAGCACATTTTATATCCCTTTTTTAAAGTAACACTAATGAGTGGTTTGTTCCAGTGATGCAACATTCTAGGGGTTTAATAACATTTAGAGGTTGCTACATGTGATACTGTGGCAGCAAAATATCTCTGCTTGATCCCATAGGAGGTCCTAGGGGAAGGGCACAGAGCAGGCATCATCAGCAAGTAGTTGCACAATGGCTAATTTAAGTTGTGTCTGAAGCTCATTGTAAAAGTCATGAAATATGAATCAGGGTCTCTCACCAGACCTTGAAAAATAGGCATTCTAAACCATTGTTTTTCTAAAGAAACATTCATGGGACATAATTTTTGATGTGGTGATTTAATTCCTTCCTTCTCCTTGCTCTAGAGACATAGCTATTCACTGCTACAAGCTATTCTAGGGGTTTTTTTTTCCATGTCTGTAATAGTTTTAATACATGTTTTTTTTAATTTGAAAGATTAAAGCAAAGGCCACAGTTTTCTTGGAAGTCCCTGTCTCTGTCTTAGTCAAAAATTTACTTACTACCATGTCACATTATCACATTGCAATACTATTGCTGGCAAAAGAATATAAAGGCAGAAGCAGTGAAAGAAGTAGATTGGCTATGCATTTTTCCCAGGACTATATATGTAAATTTTAAACAGAGATTTAGCTGCTATTCTTGCTTGAAGTAATTTTCAGTCAAAGATTAAAAATAAATTAATTATACACTGAAATAACTCCGTANTAAGAGAACAGTCTCTGAAGAAGTGAACTGGGACAGAAGAACATTTGGCCAGTGGTAAAAGGAATATTCTCTTCTGGAATTTCATACCACATGTGTATTTTTTCCCAAAGATGCGTCTGCTTGAACTTTCGTTGATCCCATTTCTAAAGGTTTAAAATTCTGCCTTATCAGATGTTTTAGGGAAAAGTGAGTGAGGGTTTTTCTTGCGGGTGGGAGTGAGGGGGGAGGCAGCAGAGATAGGAAGGTTTCTGGGTCTGTTGCCTGGCCTGTCTACTTCTTAAATCATTTGCACCCATGGATTAGACTGTTTGTGAAGGAGTTTAAGGTACCTGCTGCACAAGGCAAAATGGCACAATGGCTTTAAGGTGTCTTCAGCCACCCAGGCTCCTTAGGGAGCCTGAGCTTTTGTAGTTTTAAATGTCATCCGGTTTCCACAGTTTGATGCCTGCCAGACCCCAGCGGTATGACTCAGAACAGTGCACTGAATGCTTTCTTTGAAATAGGAAATTGAGGTTGGGGGTGGTGATGGGATTTTCAAATGGAAAAAAAAATGAAGAAATGGTAACATCTTCATCTTTTAGCACTGTTTTAAGGTACATTTTCTCAGCATCACGTGGACTTAAATCTAAGCACCTTATATTCAGTTAAGCATTAGATGCACACTAGCATTAGTGGTTTTGATGTTTGATAAAATTGGATAAAACTAACCCATTAGAACTAAATGGGGGTTTATGAGTTGTGGTTTTTTGGCTTTGCTAACTCTTTTTAAAACCATAGACAGCAGTGTGCCACTGCCTTTGTATTATGCCAGGAATAAGGGGTTGCTACATTAGACTTTCAGCTGAAGGATTCCCTAAATATTCTCATGTTCAAATAAGAGTATTCAAGGCAGTGCCCTCTCCTGTTGTACAATGTTTTATGTTTTATTTGTGTTTGAAGGTCATTATTTCATATGAAAGCATATCATATCATTATGGTCACTTTGCAGTCAAATTAATAATTGCATTCTTCTTAAGTATTATCGGAACTAAATTTCTTTATAAAACCCAAATTAAATAATCTGGTTTTACATTGAAGCATTCGAGTAATATTTATTTGAACTTCATGTCATAATTTTTAGTTCGGCCATGTGGGTTTATTTCACAAAATCTGCTATGTGGATTTCTCATTTGAACACAACAATTCAAAGTATATTGTCAAAATATAAATTTTTAAGTAAATCATATTTATCTCTTAATTTTTGTTGTGACTTTCTAATATTTTATCAATGTAGCTAAGTATTTTGGTGGACACATGTTGTGATAAATTAAATATACTATTGCATTTATATACTTGATTTAGTCAACCAAATGATTTCCAAGGAAACTATTGCTGTTGCAACATATATACATATGTACTGCCCTTAATTTTAAGTGCTAGTATAACACAGTAAAGATGGCCTTTTACAATTGCTAGGATGGAAGGATTTAAAAGGCAATATGACTATAGTCCCCTGCTGAGTCCTTAAAACTCACTATGTTCCATGGCTTAAGCACAAAATATCCCATCTTGGTAGACATGAAATTACATATAATCTTGAATTAACTCTGATTGTCACTTCACATGTAATTCTAGATTGCTCATAGTAATTCTGACTATAGTAAAAACCTGCAGAGATTTTTGTTTCAGAATTTTCATTTAGTGTACACAGAGAAAGCAAATTATATGAACCTTCTTGCTCTTCCATCACGAAAATAAGCAGATTTCTCAAAGTGACACATGAGCATCACTGAGATGCAAAAATGTGCTCACTTTCTGTCACTGAGATTTATTTTTGTAGGTGACTACAAAGCTTTCTAAAATATCCTTTCTGTCCAGAGTTCCTTCCTGGGAAATAATTTACCCCAGTTTTTCAATCTTCTCTTCCCCATTACCATGTTTTAAGTGGGGAACAGTGACAAGATCCCATCCTACCGGGCATCTGCAGAAGTCTAACAACTGCTGAAGTGATGAATCACCAGTGAATTGTGTTGACTAGAAGACAATTCAGAAAAAATAGATTTTGCTTATTAAAATAAAATTTTGTAATAATAATAATAATGAGAAAAAGAACAACAACAATAACTACCACCAAATCAAAATCACAAATTCCTCTTCATTCAAAATGTAGTGTTTTGGGGGTTGGAGGGGGAGCGTGTACTTATGGGTTTTGAATTTGCTGCTATGAACATCAGCTGTTAAAATTAAGGAGAATTCTGTTACTTGCATGTCACTAAGTGGATGAAATGTTCTTTTGATAAATCCTAGTAAAATTCAAATCTCCTCCTGGTTTTTCATCAGGATATGCTGCAAGTATTCATTGCAGAACTGGACAACATAGCACTGGTGTGGACTTCTTTGTCCTGGTGCCTGTAATCAGAGGCAATTATTTTATGCTATCCTTTGTATATACTTGTCAAAGCCACAAGAAAAAGGCAGATTCAAGTGTGAGTGCTCAGAATTTGACCATTCCCACATGTCAAACCCCTTCTTATTTCAAGTCTAATTGTTTCTATGACCACCTTATAACCTTTTGTTCTGCCCTTGTTTCACTGATAAATTTTGAAAATGCCTTTTGTGTTCCCATTCTCCCATTTTTCCTATATAGAGAAATCAAGCTTTGAGGTCTCCTCTTTTCTCCTGTTGGCTGGCGTGTCCTTCCCACCACGTGTCCTAGTCAGAATCCGTATTTCCTCTTGGCATCTGACTAGAGCCATTCACCATCTTGCAGTTGAGCCTTTGTCAGTGCCCTTTTGAAGGACTGCCAGTCTCTACTGGAAACACTTTTATTGGCACATCCTAGCATTTATCTTTTCCACAGTGAAAATGTACATAGCTCATCATCATCCTGTGACAGAATATGACCTTTCTCCCTTTCTGTAATTTCCTACTAATAGTTCCTTGCAACTGTTATGTTGCTACTTAATTAACTGTGATTCCCTAGGTTTTGATCAGTTCTGCTTAACTGAGGTAGTGGAATGTCTTTATAAAACACCTTTCTCTATATGGACATAATTGTAGAGACCTATCCAAAATATGCAATGCTATTTACGTATCAATGTAATTTCAATGATTTTCACTGTTCACTTACTGTAGGTGAGTTCTGAAATTAGATGGCAATCCTTATTTAAACAGCAAGCTTCTGAAGCCAATGAAGTTCTTCTGTGCACCATTAGAAATCATGCTAAAAATTCCAGTATCATTTTGTTGAATGTTAACAACTTTTTTAAAAAAAACAAGACTACTGAGTTCACAGATTTTATTAGAATCAGGTTTGGCTTCATCAGTACTGAAGGGCATAAACATGCTTAGGCTGTGAGACAGGGACAATGTACTTTGATTTGCAGCTTTCTGCCCCAGTAACTGTCTAAGGACAGCCAGCATGAACAGATTTTTTTTCCCATTGTCTTCTCATAGGTGTTATTGCTGCTGTGTATTTTGTAACCAACATGTATTTTTTATAAGGTTGTAAATTAGGTCCTGTGAAATATTCAAAAGCTTTACAAATAATAAAAAAAAGTCAAACTCATCTCTTAACTCCTACACTCCCGTTTTCAGCGTCACAAAACAATTCAAGTGAAAAACAGTAATATCTGAGTATAACTGAGTATTTCAAGGCTACATTCAGTCTCTTTCTTTGACTTTTTCCTGTCTGTTGGGGAACATCTGCACTGTATTTGTCAAATAAGGACAGACTTCAGTCAGTGCTGTCAGCCTTATCTCACAGCAAGAGCCATATTGTAACACATGCAGGAAAGGACATGGACTGATTTCCAGTGCATCATTAGTACAAAGAACTCATCAGTCAAGTAACTGATACTACCAAACACACTACTTAAGCTTCACCATTCTTCATGAAGTCCAACAAACCAGAAGATTATAGAAGACAGTTTTATCAGAAAAAAGCTTTAACATGGTTTTGGGAGAATGAATAAAATATGTACTCAAACGAAACAAACCAAGACAAAAATTAAGAACCTTCCATTTTTTGAGTTTTCTTAGCTTGATATCAGTAGTAAAGCCAAAGAAACACTCAAACAAATGGAAGGTGCACTATGCATACACCTGTGGTTATTGTAATTTGTGCAGAGCAAGAAACAGCTGTGATGATGCACTTACATTATAGAAATTGAAAAGTATACATATAAACTACTGGAAAAAGCAAAAAGAATGTTTTACTCATTTATTTCACCACTCTGCTGATGATTCTGCTTACATTGATTTGGTCTTTCTTATAACAGGTTACATGCTTACTGCTGGGCTGACCTATGTTACAGTATTGAAAGGAATGTTTGTTTTGCAAATTTCCTGACATCAAAAGTAAATAATTCTGAAAATATTTCTAAGATGCTTTGAATATCTTCTTCAAATTTATATATGCATTGCAACAATAAAAAGCATTCTGAGCATCACACAGAAATAGCTCTTCAAATGTTTGTTTTTCTCACTGACCAAAAAACATTGCCCAAGATGCATGGGATTTAACTAGAAGCAGATGGAATTAGAAATATCAATTAACAAGGGACTAGTGAAGATGCTGGATGATTAAACCAAATATTTAGCTCATTCTTTGAATTTTTTGTGTGTGATTGGCAAAACACTTTGCAAAAAGTCCATATTATTATCTTAAATTTGCAGATGGGGAAACAAAGAGCAATACAGTATATCAAAGGGGGTCGCCCTTTGGTGTCAGTAAGTAGTGTTTATTTGTAGAAATTTAAAACTCTGTAGTTTGTTCTAAATGTGAGGCGATGGTGCAACCCTCTCTAGAAGGAAAATCATCACAGAGAAGACAATTTTATCTCTTGGCAAGTTGCTCTTGTTCTCATAATATTTTCTGTGGCTAATCCAAAAGCTGCATATTCGCTGAGGACCTGCTTCACAAAGGTTCTTAAGCACACATTTTAGTGGGATCAAGGATACACTTAATAAGATTTTCAGTTTTAAAATAGGCCCCTGAATTTCCAGAATGTGGAGCAAGCATTCTGCAGGGCTGCAGAGCCTGCACAGAGGAAACAGAATTTGCCAGTTACAGGTAGACAGCAGATTTAGTTTTAGGTTCAACCAACATTCTGTGACCTCCATGTTTTACTGTATTCTGCTAGATATATCACAAGAAGCACTTGTAAATATCTCTGTTCTCTTTTCTCTTCCACCTCTGCTAGGATTGCCAAGGTCATCCAAGTCTTGCCTGTCTTAATAAACAATAAAGCTCTCAATTAACTGGGATTCTCCTACTTTAGGTCACCATTGTCCTTGCAAGACTAGAAAAAGTGGCTATAGAATATTTTTAAACCTTCCATTTATTGGCAAATGAAGAAGAGCTTAGATCAGCTCCTGCCTTAGAGGAATATAACCAAATTTTCTCACATAGTAATGCTCATCACTGAATCAATACTATTTTTCATTTTGTGTTTTAAGGAATTAAATAAATCCATATACAAATTCTACGTAGGTGCCTGCTTAGGTACTTTCAAACTGTAACATGAAAGCTTGTATGACCATTTTCTGCCCTCAGAATTGTAGAAATTCTGTCCCTGCTCTTGCTTATAAGGGTTGAGAAGTGATAGGACATACAAGATTCAGCAGTACTAACTGGTGCTGTGTGGGTCTGTACCAGCATTTAAACCAAGAATTTAGCTGCAGTATAGAGAATGTAATTCTATTTTCTGTCTAGAAACAGGAAAATGAGATCTAAATCTAGGTCAAGCAGTTGACACCTTCTTTGTTAAGTTTCACATTTCTTTCTAGCTCTTCCTTGTTGTGCATAATTGAGACCATTTACCTGCCCAAAATGAAGGAAATGCTAAAATGCAAACCTACAAAGCACTGGTATGAAGTGCTGTTGCTGCACTCCTTGCAGCGTCTTTAGGGCTTTGTCTGACCACTCCCCCAGGTGACAAATCTGTGACTCTCCCTTCACTTGTGAACAGCTCTGACCAAAATGTATAGACTGACAGGTGAGTACCCCCTTTTTTAAAGAAAATGTTAGTAAGATACAGTGTACTGAGCCAAGTTCTGTAACTATCATGTGGGAAATCTGAGGCTGCTTTACTGAGGTGAATGGAGTTCCTCTGGTGCACAGTTGTCTGACATCTAAGTAAACTTGTGAATTAACTTTGTTTAAATAAAAATGTGGGTATATTGAGGGGAAGAGACCGTTCTTATTATGGAGCTAGCATGAGGCTCCCTTATCTCCCAGCAGACCAGAAATCTAGATATATAAGGCTGTAAGAAATGGATTTTCTCACACAGTGTGGGAATAATTTTTGTCTTTAAAAAGTATGTGAATGAGTTTTGAGACTTTTAAGAGAAAAGTGCTGTAGTAGCCACAGACCTGTGCTAGTACACGCAGGAAGTGTCCAGGGATAAATGCTTTCTTGTTCTAATAGAAGAAATGAAAGCAAGGTCTTGTTCCCTCCCTTCTCCCAGGCAAAGTTATGCCCCAGCTCTGTCCCAGCAAATCACAGGGAGGAAAGAGATGCCACAAATTTGTCTGGTCAAATGCCAGATCCTGATTATTCTTTCCATTTGCATAAGGGACAGCACAGCTGATCTAAGCTGACTGTAAAGCACCTCTGGTAAGAGTGATTTGGGTAGCCTAAGGATCTTATATTTAAATGCGACTTAAGTCCACTACTAATTTTATTCCATTTGAAGGAAAGATATTTGTGCAAAATTACTTAGAACTTATCTAGGTTGTCCAGCACAGCAAAATCCACATACAGATGGAAGTGAGATTTCATCATTGTGTCTGTGGTTCCTTCAAAGGACTGTAGAAACAGTTTGCAGTTTTTTTCACTAACCCTGCTATTCCCCTTCAGTGCTCATCATCTGTGTGGGAGAAGCAGCAGATCAGTGTTTTCCCCAAACCCACAGAGGACTACCCTTTTTCCCACTTTAGTGGTTTATAGTCAACTGCAGTAAAATAACCTTAGCAAAATTTCTGCTGTGCTGGTCTAATATGGTGATCTACGCAGGCATTCATTGTATTTAGATGTAGGACAGGACATGACAAGGAGAACTGTGTGACTCCTGTCTTTGGTTGTGTGTAGCTGTACCAGGGATGCTATGAGAATCAGTACACAGCAAGGAAAGAAGCCTCATTAATCACAGTGTGGACATGGGCTTCCACTGAGATTTGGCTTAGTCTTCCTGGGACTTATATAAAAATCTTTTAATAATAAAATATTGGAAGGAGCAATTCATGTTATCCAGTAAAAGATTGAGTATGAGCTGTAAAATAGATGTAGAGTACTTCACAAGCCACTTGACAGATGTGCAAAATGCAGGTGAAACACAGCAGCCATGTGGCAACATACTACAACAGTCTGTGGCAATGTAAATAAAAATAAAGAAAACTGTCACGCTCTTCAATAAATATTTAATATAGACCAAATAGCCCTGGTTTTCCCAAGAGATTTCTTAGTCTTGGTTTCTCTCTGTCTCAAATTATTGTGTTGTTTTACAGTGAACTGTAGCTGTCTTTCAGAGAAAAATAAAGGGATTTTCTTTGATACACAGAGAGAATTAAAAGTGTTAAAATCAGTAGTTTAACACTTCAAGACCAGGCTTAGTGGATTTTTGTCCACTCTTTCAAAAATGCTTCGTAATATAAACACAATCATTACATTACTTATGTAAGGCTTAAAATAAATAAAATTACTGAAATTCCAGTGCTACTGTCTTTCCTCCTGCAAGCTCTCTGACTGAACAAATCAAAGGCTTGGTGTTGGGATATCGATACTTTATTTTAGCTTGCACTGTAAAATATTTTTTATTAGTTTCGTGTCTTTGAGACCAAACCTGGACTATCTAAATCTGAAAAATATTAAAACCATCTAATTTTATATTTAACAAGTGCTTATAATATATTCTCTAGAGATCCAAACTCACAATGCTCACTTTTTCTGAATACTGCTCAAACGTGCAGATGGTGAGCACTATTTAGTGACAATAAAAATGATAAATATGGTGAAAGGATTATTTTTGTGTCCGCTCAGTTCATCCTCCAAACAAACTGTCTGAACCACTAGTCTTTGTCATCTAAGACTTTCTGACACATACCATCATTTGATGTGGTGTGTTGTTACAATATCAGCTGGCATGAAAAAAGTAAAGAGGAAAAATAATAAAAGCAGTATTACTTGAGAAGATCAACCCTGGCCTGTTGTTGGAGTCAGGCAAAAGATGACTTCACTGCAGGTTCTGTTTATTGCTGCAGTACCCATGTCTAATATAGTAGTTACATTTTACCATGGAAACAGACTCATCTTTTTATTTCCAATCATAATCAGTATGGTATTGTTCAGTTGGCTTATCTGTAAAGCCTTTCTAATTGTTATTTTTGGATTATAATTGCACATGGTCTTGGAAGTTATAGTTTCCCGGTGCTGGGAAAGGAAAGGCAGTTAAAATTAAAGAAAATGTAAAGAAATAGTTTGCCAAAATGGAGTCTTTGCAATTAAGTGAGAAACAGTACATAATTTTAATGAATGGCTTCATTCTAACCACATTTACTAAAAGAACAAAAGAATGGCATTTCTGTGACTCTGGAATAGTAAAGTTTTGGAGATGAGAAATACCAACCATATTTCTGCCATGAAGCTGCAGAAATTAATGAGTGGCATTGCAGTGATGAGTACATTACCATTTTTCCTGTCATTTGATTATGACTGAGATATGTGTGTGAAATCTCATGTCTGAAAATACAATTTCACATTTATAAAACCAGTACTGTAAACCATTTTCATTCAGAGGTATGAAAGCTAGGTTTTCAACATAAATTAATAGACTGCCATTGAGGGGAGCAGATGTGCACCTATTTGGTTATGGCAGAAAAGCTAGGATTATTACTTGTGATGTTAGCACATGACACGCAATAAAAAATATAAGAAATATATTCTAAGCTAGCTATACCTGTGTGATTGGCCCTACTTGATGTACCAAAAGAAGACAAAGGCTGAGGACATCAACACTTTACTGAGTTAAACCAAAATAGCTAGGATGCAAAATGGCAACCTCCAAAGAACAATAGCTAAAAAGTTTGTTTTAATTTAGTTTTGTTGGACTTGCCTGTTATGATGAGCACAGAAATTTACCTTTAGGCAGATTCTGAGTGAAAGTGGGAAGAATAAAAAGGAAATAAATGCTTGTGGAAAACGTCCAGAAAAGAGTGTGGAGCAGTAGTCACAAGTAGTAAATGGAGCAGAGATGGCCACAGGAGTAGTGTGTCTGACGCATTTTGCAGCAGGTGAAATAGTGCAAACAAGTAAAAGTATAAATAGGCTAAAGGAACCAATGTATTTTATCCTTTGTCTTAATGAATGAAAAATCCTTTTAAGAGAGAAGACATTTTCAAATATTTAAAGCATGACACTGATATAACGTGTTGTAAGAGTGGGAGAAGTTTCATTTCTAACAGAAGCTGAAACACAGAAAATTGTCTTATAGAGAATAATTTCTTCAGCCTTCTTTATATCACTAAGGAGGCATCATGCTGAGCATTTAGATTGGAGACAGATCAAAATGCAGATGCTTTATTTGGTTACCTTAATAGCTTAATAGGCTTTACAGATTATTAGTCTCATAAGCCTTTTTTGTGCTTATAAAATCCTAATGTATTTGCTATTAGAAATCATGAGCTCAGTCCCAAAAACTCTTACTTGTATGAGCCCCTTGGTGTGTTGTCTGATCTTCTGCAAGACCACCATTCTGTGCTTACAAAAATATTGTAGAAGACAGGAAGTGGAAGAAATTCCCAAGGGGAGCCGGTTAGCCTCTAAAACTACCTTGTTCCACTCCACTCAGTCCCTTCCTAAGGATTTTTGCCCCATTTGCATTCATGCCAACTAAAAAGCAAATGGATTTATGTGCTAGGTATTAATCAAAACTGTATTTATTTAAAAACTGTGGGTTTGGGTGGCATTGATGAGGAAGAGGAGTCATCACCTACAGTAGGAGTGTCAGGCTACAAAGTCTGTTCAGCTGCATTTGAATTCAGAAATCTAGCTGCTCACAAATCTACTCTACAATACATCTCCCCTAGTTTGCCGTGGTTTTTCCAGGGATAAAGTTACACTGCTGTTATCCCCTAAACTGCTGGGTGACTATCCATTTGTGTATTCTAGCCTTGCTTTTTGTTTTGCTTTATGATGTTGATTTTTTATACTAGACCAAGTCTCCTTGACCTTGAAGTTGATATTAAGTCCCTTTATATTGTCATCCTTGGTTCAAAATTGATGCTGATGAGAGTTTAGTCATATGACTACGTTTCTGGCTGGAGCTACTACAGCAATAGCCTTAAAACATCTTGGAGTGGAGTTACTTGAAAAGGTGTAGTGAAGAGTTAGTTATGAAAAAGAGTTATGAAACTTGATGATTCTTCAGTGTTCAGGGCTCTCTAGTTGACAGGCTGCATTTTTGTTTAATACTGACAACTGTTTGATATTTTTATCCCTTTTTTCCCAGATATTTCTCTCATTCAGTGGTGCAGTTCAGGAAGGAGAGAACAACCAACCATTTCTGCAAGACCTTCTGGGTCAAGTAGCATAAATGTGTACATTTTAGAGTGAACCAACAGGGGTCATAACTGCATCTCTCCGTGACACTTAGTCAAAACAAATTCAGCAGACAAATTCCCTGCCAGCAGAGTAGTTCTGTCAATCTCCTGTGAAGAAATGAGATCTGCACTGCATGGTATTTTCCACCCAGGTATTTAAAGTTCTGTCTCAGATATTTCTGACCACACCAAAGGTCATATGTAACTTTTAGTCCTTAGATCAGTGACAGACCTTGCAGCAAATCTGGCAGTTTTACAGAAAAATGCAAGACCAGAGTGAATACGTTAGTGCTGTGAAACTTACAAATGAAAAAGAAAGAAAGAATTAAGATTGATTCAGAAAGTGTTGAGGGAAAAAAAATAACACAATTAAGTCCTTAAGAGGAGTCTCCTTCCTCTGAGAGTATCAGACTGAAGACCAGAACAGAACCAGAGTAAGAATCCTGAATCAAACCTTTTCTGCAGGAGATTCTGAAACCTTTTTCATTAAGCATGTGGAATGGGATTATTTCTGTTTAAGACCCTAAAATTGTAATTCTCTTTAAAGAACTTTAAAAAGGCATAGGAGAAGTTAATCTTTTTGTTCATGTGCAAGAATGAGTCACCTACTACTGAAAGCTGAAGTTTTCCTTAGAAGAACGTAAGAAGCTAAGGAAAAGCAGCTATGAAGAAGCCAATACCTTTCACCCATAACTTTTTCAGGAACCCTTGGGGGTTGCTGAAAAGTTTTACTCACACCTTGGGGGAGATAAATACAAAAATGTGGGATATAATGTATAAGAAGAAGGTTTGCTTCTCAGTGTATACTAGACTAGCTCTTGCATAGTGCCACACCACTGTGCTCAGTCCTTTAATGCAGAAATGAAACTTGCTTGCTTTAACTTGTTTAATCCTAATAAGTGGCTTATGCCAATCTACATTTACAAGGTTGTCCTCACAAGGATAAAGCAGCAAAAATCGCATTTTATAAGTGAAACTGAGATTCATCTTCATGGTTTCTGAAATCAGAAGAATTTGTAGGTATTAGACACTAGGCATGACTTTGAGTAAGCAATAAGTAAGGCAAATTTTGAGGAGATAAATGACCTAGGAGATTAAATACTTTTTTTCACCATGAAAAAGCAGTTCATAAAATTTAGATCACAGTGCAAGATTTCTCTTCAACTAATGAAAGAAGGAAACAAATGAATTAAGAAAATCTAGTGTGTTTTTTTCTACAAAAGTCAGGCATGCAGACATCACAATAAACTGTGAGGTCCTAGATGACAGAAAAAAAGTGCAGAAATTATTCTACTTCTCCTTTCTGCACAGGGCTACACATTCTGAGAGACAAAATGCCTGAAGTAATTAAACAAATTAGTGCTCCAATTACCTGTTGGAAGAATTACATGAAAATTGATAATAAAAGACTTGCTGCAAAGGCTTTAAATCATGCTATTTCAATTAAATATCAAGCAGGGTATGATTATAGAAAATTCATAGTTCAGTGATGCCAGTGAAAAAAAAAATCTCTTTCTAAATACAATTTATGTAAGTAGAATCCACATTGCCACATCAGATTTTTACAACTCTGTGTGTAACTCTGCTTTTTTGCAGAACTTGTGATGAAAGTGATTAGGTTTTGTTTGTTTGGAACATTTCTACTTCTGGTTCTGTTGGTGTTCTGATATACTTAATTGTCTTTAGCTACAAGATATGCAGTGTCTTTCTTACTAGGTTTTCAAAGTGCCTTCATCAGAGGCATACGAAGGCCCCTTTATTGGGTATTCTTTCATGGTCCTGGTGATGCCTGAGATGGCCACCCAAAACACAGAGACTAGACAAAATAAGAGAATAAAAGTAGGCATTTATGTGGAGGGCCTTCAAAGGTAGAGCCTGGGCAGTCAAAAGGCTACAACCCAAAATGGACGCTGGGTCACGGGTTCTTCACACTTTTATAAGTTTGGTCCATTTGCATATCAGGGTTAATTCTCCAACTGTAACTTCAGTTAATGACGTAATTACCCCAGATTTGCTTCTACCTTCAGTGGCTTTAGTTTACACATTTTGGGGCCTGGTGCCCTTGAGGAGCAAACCTAGCGAGATTTGTTACGTCTAACCAGCATGAGAGAACAGCAGCTTACAGGCCACACGAAATTTCAGAGTTACACACTAGGCAGTACAGGATTTGAAAAATATAAAAGCTAAAACCTAAGGCATCACTGGAAGGCATAATTACCTTGTGCCACAAATGTTTCAAGATCATGATGGTTTTCATAGGAAAGATGCAATCATAGATCTCAGGATTAGTCTTCCTTGGGAAGTCAGTTGGACAGATTTAGTCAACAGGTCTACATTTCTCAGGAAGATTTCTGTCCTGTGTTTCTGAGAGATAAATAACATAAATCAGTGCCTTCCCCCCAAAAAATCAGTGGTTAGAATTCTGCCTGCCCCTGAGTCTATGACTGCTTCTTGGGCAGAAAAGAAACACTTTATGGACAGAAAATATAGGCAGTCATTTGATCTTTTATTTAATAAGAAGATAGGTAAGAGGGAAGCACCACTGATTCTGTGGGTAGCACATTTTCTTCAGGCTCACAAAAATTTGTACTTTCTGTGTTTTGGCAGCATTTTTGTCTGTTTTAGTTTTCCATCTCTTGCCTTGTTTTCATCCAAGATACCATGCCTTTTTCTGTGGCCTAAACCAAAGAATGAGTTTTTCTGTATTAATACAACTGCAAATGAAGCTGGTATAGTCATGTTAGCCAATTTATTTCCATCAGTAGAATTAATATATGTAGCTTCTCCACAGAACTGTTAAGCATCTGGAGAGCAGTTTTTCCAAAGAGTGTACAAAAACTTTGATTCTGTGTTGGCTTTTAGGTCCAAAGTCTTTGGTGAAATGACCAGTCCATTCCCATGCAAATCTGTATTTTTCCATTCTCTAGCTGTGCCCAAAAGATTGCTAGGGGTTGGAAATGCTGTGATATATTCTGTTAGTACCACAAAATCTGCATTCACCCAGGTCGATGCCCCAGTCCTTTTTTCACAGATGGCACTACTTATCCAGCAGACAGGAGCAGCTCTTCTTTATACCCAACCTGAACAAGCCTTCAGCCAGAAATGAGACATGAAAGGGTTGGAATCCTGTTATAGTTCCTGCTTTGCCATCCTTTAATGAGCTCAGAGAGTAGTTTATAATGTTGTCCTTACTTGCCTGTGACTCTGACTGCGGCGGAGGCCAGGAGTGAAAGCAGTGAGTGGTGTGGCACGTGGCTGAGCCACAGCGTGACTGCTGGGTGGTGTGTGAAGCTGCCCTGGATGCTGCTGTTGGGAGTGGCCAGGCATTCCTTTATCTGGGAAAAACAGTGGCACAGCTCACCATAATTTGCTATAGCATTAGGAAAGGAATTTTAATCCTTTTTTAAAAATCCTTGTTTTTTTAAACAGCTATTGCTGTGAGAGCTGACTGGCATAGGTAGGATATGAAGTGACTTAAATGCTTTTTGCAAAAATATTCAGGCAATTGGTCTTGTTGGAACAGTTGAACTCTCCAGATCACCAGTGCAGTTTGATCTAGCTTGTCAGGGTAAATAACTGGATCTTGAGCCCCCAGTTTTCCCAGCTCTCAGTGCTGTGTGTCAGACACCTGTGACTTTGAACTACACCAAAGTCTCAAAATTTTTGCATCTGGCTGTTTTCTGGGAGAGGCTCCAGGCTGAGCTGACAAAATCCCAACAATCTGCAGGGTGGAGGTAGAGCCTGACTGTATGACTTCAAAAGCCCTTGTCAGGAAAGGTCTGGGAAAAGGTGTGAAATAGGAGCACATCCTACAGATAAACTTTATTATGACCATAATAAAACCATAATTTGCTTTGCAAAATGTGTCTTTTATTCACTGTATTTTTGCTTTTTATCTAACAAATTATGAGATGGACACCTTCTTTCAGCATGCTGTGGAATAAATATCACCTCTTTTCCTGCATGCACAACCAGATCCTGCTCTGAATTAATTTAGTTTTGTGCTAATCCCATGAAATTAATTCAAAGTGGTGTGAAATCACCGCTTCGAGCCATTTTTTTTGTTGTTTTGATCTGTTGGACATATGCTGGTATCCCCATACTTGTTATTTTTTTATTAAGATTATGATTTTACCTGATCTTCTTAATTTTTGTCATGTAATTGCTAAATCTTTGTGAACCAGAATGCAAATGTTTTGATAATTCAGATTTAACTAGAATATTGAAAAACATGATTGGCTTGAGAAGCGATTTCTGTGATTGTATGTAGGAAAGTTCAGTTTGCCCACAAAACACTGTTAGCAGGAATTGAACACTGACAGTTCTAATGATTCTGTCCCTTTCAATAAGCACAGTTTTGAACCAAAAGAAAAAGAAAGATTTTAATATAACAAGCGCACTTCAGATATCACCATTGACATCCACAGCACAACTGCAGGAATACTATTTATGAAGCATATTAAAAATGTACCTACACGGAGATGTCAACTGTAAAATTGCCAGTAAAACAAACAGGAGGCAGACAGACTTCGGGAGTTCTAATCTGCGTTTGTCCTCATTCTGTCCACACACTGTTTCATAAATGGAAAGATGACTCTACAAGATTCAAATACATTTATTCCTTTGACTCTCTTCATCAGCAATACAAGCACAAAAGCTGGTTAATGTAAAAGACCGTGTATAGAACCCCATATAGTAAAAAGTAACTTAAATTCGTAAAATCCTGATTGGATACTCACAAACTCCCACATGAAAGAGCTATGTTTACCGACAATTTAGCTTGAAACAGACTGCAGTTATCTGAATCACAGGTGAATATTGTGAAAAGAATCATGTGTGCATTGTTTACTGAAGTTTTTACATGCTTGCAGAATGATTGCAAATCATGCTGAACTCGAAACATGTAGATTCATAGCAATGGGAATTTTCCAGTTTATGGATTACTTCCAGAGAGATTAAGACTGCAAAGCATATAGTGATTTCTGTTTTACCTTAACTAAAAGTTTTCTCTTTATGACTAATTTAATGTATTAAAATGTTATCCGAGGGAACCAGGTTGTTCCCTCCTGGAGCAACCAGATTTTTGAAGATCCAGCAGTATGTGCACTACCTGGAAACAGATTTATTTTGGGATGTTAAAGCCAAAAGCATGCTGACCTGGAATGTAGCCACAGGAACTGGAGTTTGGCTATTAAATAATCAGCAAATGTATATCCTAATGCTCAGAAAGTATTTTTACTTGTCTTAATGGAATTCATACCCAGTGTATTTCATTAAGAAGGCCCAGTTTCTCTGCGCAAGTTCAGCTCTTAGTTTCAAATCCCGTCTGTCTTGGGTGGCTTCACTCAATGCAAGAATGTAGTTTTTGTCAAAAATTCTCCCCAGTCCTTCCATTTTGTGTGCCTTTTACGCTGAAGAAAGACTATTTGGGCTGGGTAATATTGAAAGCAGTGGGATGTAATAGCCTTCTTGTTGTTAAATGCAGATAGTTATGACCACACTTCTTAGTGAAAGCAGATAGCTGAAACAGTGGGAGCATCCCTCTCAGATACAGAGGTGTGCCAGTCCCTGAAACAGAAGTGTTCTTGGTCTACCGGATTTCCATGGGCGTTGTGTGATGTGCCTGCCAATGAGATAGGAGAAAAAAAAGGCAGCAGGAAAGTCTAAGATACAATGAAAGAAGCACAGGTTCTGGGAGAAAAATCATGAGAGGAAAAGACCTCATAACAGTCTACAGCTTCCTCTCAAGAGGAAGCAGAAGGCCAGACACTGATCTCTTCTCTGTGGTGACCAGTGACAGGACCTGAGGGAATGGCCTGAAGTTGTGTCAGGGGAGGTTTCGGTTGGATATTCAGAAAAGTTTGCTCACCCAGAGGATAGCTGGGCACTGGAACAGCTCCTCAGGGCAGTGGTCACAGCACCAGCCTGACAGAGTTTGAGAGCATTTGGACAATGCTCTCAGGCACATGGTGTGACTTGGGGTTGTCCTGTGCAGGGGGCCAGGAGATGGGCTTGATGAACCTTGTGGGTGCCTTTCAACTCAGCATATTCTGTGATTCTGTGATTTTATGACAGAGGCAGACTGTGCATTTGGGGAGTAACTGATGGCTAAAAGGATGCTTACAGCTGGGGGTAACGGCATGGTCTTGTGCTTGTGACTTCTGTGGTGCTTAGAGATCCCAGACTTTAATTTTGATTGTAGTGGAATGGAATTACATAAAACATGGATGGAGTTACTGTGAGTTTCTCTTCTCTTTTTAATTGAAAGACCTTGCAGATTGTGATTTTGGCTGGTGTCTATAATAACATTTCTCATCAAAAGTCTCAGAGAAATTTCATGTTTTGCAGCAAAGCTCACCTGGCAGCTTACAGGTGAAGAAGTGCTTTTGTCATAGGCTGTAAATGGGAAAAAGAGGTGAAACACAGATGAGAGCCTGAGGCAGGACCTGTAGCTGCTTAGGCTGCCACCCTCACTATTTCACCATGAACTCTCTCTTGCTGTCCTGTAGATATGGTTTCCTATTACATCCATGTAAGTCCTCCCTCACTCCAGCGTGTCAGCTTTCCCCAGTGCCTTATTCTCTTTGATCACAAGGGGAATTATCCTTGGAGCTGTATGTTTAGCTTAAATATTAATTAGAAAGCTGTTCTGGGAGGACCAGACTTTGCAGGAAAGAGCAACAAGAGCCACTGCTTCTGCATGGACAGTGGTTTTCCTGCAGGCATCTGGGTCATAGTTGTGGGGACAAATCAGTAGTGTGAAAGGCAACATGAAATAGCAGACTGATGAAGGAAGGTGAGCACAGAGATTTTCTGTCTATCCTTGTCTATGCCATGAAGGACACAATTTCTCTAATGATCCAGACACTGAGAGCCAAAATGGGGGAGGTCTGATTTAACGTCTTAATGTTATAACCCTGCATTTAGGAAGAACAGCGTCATTTTAGTCTTTCTGCCAGTTTCATCTCTTGGCTCCAAAGGAGTTAAAAGTAACCTGGCATGTGCATACTACAGATTGTCAGGAACACGTCTGGTGGTCTCCAGAATCCCAATACACAGGGATGCTTTGATTTCAGAGCCACAAATCTTAGATCTCTTTCATCTTAGTACCAAGCAGAATATTGTAGACAAATAGTTAAAAAGCAGGAGTAATCAGAGTAAGACAGATGCTAATGTCGCCTTCTTTTTTCTTCTCCTAATTTGAAGAAAACTCTTTTGTTTTATTTTATGGTTGTAGATGAAATTTGGAAATCTGACTTGCTTTTCTGTCCGCAGCTCCATCAGGCACACTCACAGTACAGTGCTGGTTTCTTATCTGCAGGTTCTTCTGTAAAATTTCTTCTCTATTTCTTCATAAAAGAATTTCTCGCTACCATTTCTTACCCCTACACCAGCTATAAGAAAAACTCTTAGGTGGCATTTCCATGTTTTATTTGATAAGAGGCAGCGATGGAAAAGCAGAAAATGGTTATCTAAAGGACGACTATAGAGGCAGATGGTATTCAGTGTCAGTTAGAAGGACAGTGAGCCTGAAATACTGCTTGGTCAAATAGGCAAAATTAAGATATTTTCTGTCAGTAATACCTTGTTTTGGACATGATATCTAGTTTCACACTGTAAAACTGATAACATGTAACATAATCCAGTTAGTGGGTGAATAAAAAAATTAAACCATCATATTTTAATTTGTTTTCCTCTTACAATGTTGAAGAATCAGTCTAACATCCTATGGGATGTAAAAAGCACAAGTGTTCTGTGTGCTTTGATTACATGAATTCTCATATAATTTTGTAAACCCATAGGTTTGGACTTGTTAGACACATAAATAGTCCAAAAATTTTTAAAATCTTAGATGTTTGTTAGCTAACAAAACATTGTGAGAGGTACATTTTGATCCTTTACCCATAGCTATTGGAGATGCTGGTCTTAAAAAAGATCTGCTTTGTAGCTTATTGAAATGAACCTCTGTGTTGTGCTCAGTAGGAGATACAAAACCCAAAAGGGCACAGTTAATTGCTGGAGAGAGGGCAGTCATACCCAGTAACTTGCCCCTAAAGCAATCAGCCCTCTTCATTAGAACAAAGTTCTTTACAAACAGTTTCTCTATTCCTAGTTTACAAATGGGGAAGTGGAGGAACAGAAGCTGACTGCTAGATTTTGCCTATTACACTGGTGTAAAACTGATACTCATGGTACTGCAGCCCATAGCTGCCAGCATGCTCCCAGGGATGACGATTTTGTGTTTTGAAACATTATTTGAAACATTTGTACCTCAATGCTAACTGTATTGGTGATGCTTTCCTTTAGCCCCGCTCTCTTGTTTTTTGGTTTTTTTTAATGTGTGAGACCACTTTAAATGTTATTACTGTTTCTTGGAAAAGGTAGTCCCACAGGATAGTTAAGGCTTTCCCTTTGGCCAGTGTTCTACTTCTGTTCTCTGTCCCTTTCTAACACTGGGGGAGACACCCACCATCAGCAATACTCAGCTAGCTTTCTCAGTATCATTCATTATTTTATATGCCTCTCACATATTTTCTTATACTCTTCTTGCAGTCACTATCCTGGGAGCTAGATCAGGCCTTTCTACCAGCTGACAATAAAGTCAGCAGAGATCCTGGTAACAAAAAAGTCACCTGGAGGGGAAAGGCAGCCATGAAATAAGGTGAGAGTAATGAGCAGATCTTGGTGGAACAGGGACATGACGAGGGCAGCTGAGGATGTGCTGATTCAGCATTTCCTCCCTAGGGGGTGTGCAGGCTGGTTTCTTCTCTGCAGCTAGAGCTGTCCTTCAGGATCTCCAGGGTGCTGGAGGTGGAAAGGCAGCGAAACTGCAGCCTTTTTGCCCTTGTGATGAATCCTCTGCAGTATACAGCCAACTGACTGCAGTGAAATTTATTCAGGAGCTGCAAATCAGCATAGCAACAGCCACAGTTGAGATCTGTCAAACATCTTCCCCTCTGGGAATTATCGTGACCACTTCTAAGGCAAACTCTGAAACCTCCATTATTTGTAGCAGATCCTTTGTGTATTTAGGCAAGCAGGAGTACCAGGAAATGGTTTTTTTGCTGGCTTCTTGCTAAGTCACTCATGTTTGATTGAGTTGTAAGAAATAAAGAGCAAGCGTCTCCTGTCAGTAGTCTCTATGGTGTAGTTGCAGTTCAGATTAAAGCCTTCCCTGTCCCCTCCTTACAATTTGCTTCTTGTTTCATGGTGATTTTACTTCCAAAATTTCTTAAGTTTCAAGAACTTATACTTGGAACACTCACTAATGCTTTCTCATGTAATGTTAATGAAGTAGCAGCATATTAAAGACTTTAAATCCAGGTATTTTAAAGTTAGCCACATAAGCCATACTGAAGTACTTAAACTGTCACTTGTGAACACACGTTTTGTGCATGTGTATCTTATGACTACTAAGTACCTAGGTTTAGATTTTTTATTTATTTTTATATATATATATATTTAGGATTCTTTTGCCCTCCTGAAAGTTACATAGACAAACAGACCTATGGAGCTAAATTGTATGACTCAAAAAGTAGCAAAAGGTGACTTCACTGGTAAGTCTTGAAATGCGGATAAGAGGGACAACTTAAAACTGCATAATTACACTTGACACTAAGGTGATTAAAAACTCATGAAGTCTTTAAGCTTGAGCTATTACATTGCCACCCTAAGCCAAAGATACCTGACTTTAAGCGAGTTCAGAGAAGGTAAGAGACATGGGGCAGACTCTTCCTTACACACATTGAATAACTAAATACCATATAACTGGTTATACAGACTGACTAGAAGAGCCTTATTTCACACAGTGGGATACACAGATATCTGGAATTAAATCAGTTGACCTAACTTTAGCTTGTGATTTAGCAACTGATGGCTTACACCATCTATTTGTCACTACTCAAATCAACTAAGATGCATCTCTTCTGAACATTTATGAGGATTCACTATGTGTATGCACATTGGGTAATTGCATGAACAGACTGGCATAAAAGAGACAACTGATCTGAATTAACAAAGCCATTTTGCTTTTTCCAGAGCTACAACTTTCACACTAGGTGCCTGTAAACAAGCACTTGTAAATGGAGCCAGATATTCCATTTTGGTGGTCCAGCTTAATGTCTTTGGATGTTCAACCTCTAATTTAATAAATTCTTCATTTTGATGAGTAAGCAATTTTACAACCTCAATTTCATTTTGGATGTGGTTGTTGTGAATCATATTTACTTTCTTCAACAATACAGAAATCTGCTTCTTTAGGTAAAACTCCCTGTTTTACTTTTAGGAAAGAGAAAGGTGAAAAGAAGAAAGAAGGCAAAGTGAAAGAGAACTTTAGTATATTTTTTACAGCATGCTTACTAAAGCTTTTTCTTCCTCTGTTTTAAATAAGATCCAAGGTCCTGTATACAGTGTTAGTTCACAGTCTGGATTGGGATACTGATGTCTAAGCAGTAATGTATAAGTTGAAATCCTTGCCATCAGTTTACTCTAGCTTAAATACAGAAGTATTCCCTTGCAGCTACTTACAGCCTTTCTACAAAAATAATCTAGAGAGTGGGGTAATGAGGCACGTCTCCTTCAGTTATGAAGTTGTACTGGCCCCACTGCAGCACCTGACAGAGGTACTGCAGGTGGTGATGGTCAACTTTTATTTCCATGGATAACAGAATTTTAGTTTAAGTGTATTGAGACCACTAGGATTTGATCTTTCCAGCCAACCATCAAGTAGGCAAAGGTTTGGATTGTTTTGGAGTATTCACAGAAAGGAGCTCAAAGGGATTCTAATTTGGTAAAATTCAAAGATGTATGTATTAAGAGAACTAGATAAAATAATACCTTCATTTTTTGGTTCCTTTCCTAAGTTCAGTAGGCTTACTTCTGAAATCTGCCTAGCCAACTTTTTGCTTGGATTTTAGTTATGTCTTAACCTGACTTACCATATAATTTTAAACAAATGCAGAACAGTTCTATTCCAAGTGCATTACTAGCACTTCTTAGGATTCTGGTTTTTAGAAATTGACTATCTTAGGTTAACTAGATTGACTTCAGAGGCTGCCTTTGAAATCTATCTCATTTTTCTGCAGTTCAGTCTAACAAAAAACCCTACAGAGCTTAAGTGTAAGATTAGAGAATCCTAGAAAAATGCTCCAAGAAAACTTATAATCTGTAATTTACTTTAGGACTGACAAGTGATGACTCAACTGCCAGCTGTAAAGTTGCAGTGTCCAGATGCCACTTTTTAAAACAGACATAAGAGAGAGCACCAGAAGTCCTGCACTAGAAAGCATCTTGAGACGATTATGCAAATTCCTGTCTGGGCTCATATAATTCAATAATTGGAGACACCATATTGCATTCAACACGACACTGCCCACCAACAAACATCACAAAATGCCGTTATTCCCAGAAAAGCTGATTGATTGATTGATTTTTAATGGCTTTTCCTTACTATATTTGGAAAATATTTATTAAGCAGAAAAGAGATGTTCTGAAGTGTGAACCCACACTTCAGAAAGGGTGTTGAAATCCCATTACATTTTTACCTGCTGTTGTTTGACAGCCTGCTTTTCTCATATCAGGAGAAGAGAATGGGCAGTCCAGTTCACTGATTGTTTCTGGCTATTGAACCTTTAACATGGAAGCTTCAACTAGAGCAACAACTGCTCGAGCTGCAGACAGTCAGCTCTCTGATTCTGGAGTACACACTCTAATGGATGATTCAAGTTACTAGCCATCTCTTGTTAACAGGGATATTCTGTGCCAAATACCTAGAGCTTTTTATAGGTTCTGCTCCTCCTTTGGCTCTCATGATGCCCTTTATGTCAAAGGAAAGCATTGGGAGACTCACCAGGGACTTAGTGAGCAGTCACCTCTTGCATTAATTACTCAGAAGCCTGTTTTTCAACAACATGTTCCCAAACAAGGCAAGGAAGTTGTCAGGTTCAATCACTGATGAACTTAGCTCACTGAGCAAAAGAGATGTGTGAAAAAGATACCAGAGACCATTTCTCCATAGCAAGTAGGCATTTTTTATGTATTCTTCCTGAAATAAAATGTTTTAAGACTTTTTTGCTCATCTGAAGCAAGCTTGAACACATGATCATCGACAATGGCAGGAGGATGGACAAATTCTTTTGTCCTGCCATGTGGTACAGGAGAACCAACAAACACCCCATTGAATTCTCTAAAAAAAGATTAATGATCTGTCTAATGATTAATCATTTTACAATTCTGATGAAAACATGATAATGGATTGTGCCCCAAATACTTTTGAATAAGAAGGTATGCTAGAATGCGTTTTTTTCACTTTTCAGAATCATAATAAATTCATGGTTTTAAAGAAATTATAGCATATTTTTACTAGTAAAACCTTCAGACATATATGTACTGTATAAGACATGGAACTTTCATCTCTTTCTGATCCTGAGGGAACTAACATGCAACAGTTGCCATGATTTAAAAACAAACCTATCTTTACAGAAAATGTGTATTTTCTTTTAAAAATCATTGCTGAGTGTGTCCACAAAGGAAGTATTTGCTCCCACTGCAAAAAACATCACTAACTGGACCAGTTTTTGAGTGTTGTCCCAAACTAAAACACTGCATAAGATGCCTAAATACTAAATGTTTCTGCAAGGGAAAAATGATACTTTAAGATACTTTCCCATGCAGTTTATGATACCAAAATTAAATAGCAAAGACCATGAAAATGCAAAATTCGCCGTGAAAAATAGGAAAATAGTTTAATTTTCCATCCTGGTGTGGACAAAATGCCATCAGATACTGTGAACAGCAACACAACTGAATTTTTCACTGCCATAGTTTAAAACACTATTTTAAGGTGTTTTTATTGTTACTCCAGGAATAATAAGTATTCCTGGAATAATCCAGGAATTATAAGTATTTAGTATCACCAAAATGTCAAACAATTGTTTACATTCCTGTTTTTGAAATTGTCCTGAACGTTTCTGCTAGAATATAACTAGACTGGCAAGTCAAACTCAGAAACAATTGCATGGCTAATCATGTGTGGAAAAAATGATTTAAAAAATCTATTTCATGGTGTATATCCCAGTTTGTATTGGCAAATAATTAAATTATTTCACACTTTTGTTTCCTTCATGTGTATGGAAAATATGTTTCATTATTCTTTCTCTTTATTATATAATTATCTTGTACTAGTTAAATTATATGGTACAAATTATCAACTAGTTGTTTTCATACATTCATTCAGCTTCATCCCATTCCCTTTCAAATAAATGAGAAGTGTTTCCTTCAACATGAAATTTTGAAAAGTGATAGTCTTCAGACCTTTGTCAGGTAGAAAGTACAATTTACTCAGTTTCATCAATTATACGTTCTCATATCCTTCAGTATTAAAAATTAAAAATAGATTTCCTATCTTCAGAAAATCAAAGTTCCAAATAGTAAATTTTTCAAACTTTTATTAAAGTTCTAATTCTGCACATTCATCCAAGTACCACATATTTTACTTCTATAACTGTAGCCACTGATCCTTAGGACTCAACTATCCTAAACTGCTTTTTCCTGAGACAATAAAAGCTTTTCCCAGCTTGTCCCTTTTGCTTTCATGCAAATTTTGCTGTGAGATGGGTTTTTTCTCCATGAAGGTCCCTTAAAATACTCATATATAAATTGTGGATTTGCTCATTTGTGTGGGTTTGTATCTGAAAGACGCATGAGTGTGTATGATATATAACCATATATACATACACGTTAGGCCAGCATTTTCTAAGATGCATCTACTTTCTAAATGACATTTTAGAACACAGATTTTGTATTTTCTTTTTGTTTCCTTTTCTTTTTTATTCCTTTAAAAGTTCTTTTTGTGATGGTTTTCTTCAATAGAGCATAGAACGTTTTTTTCTATTATTTTCTCACACAAGGGCAGATTTATTTTAGAGGTGACAGGTAGTTCCTTTATCAGAACAAAGATGTTTTTGTTGTCTGATTATCTTTACTTCAAGTCAATATTCACAGCTGTAGCACTACATTTTTGACAAAGAGTTTAGTTCTGGTTATTCTTGTATTTATTACAGAACATAAAGGATTTGCTCTGTCATCAGTGTTTGGTCATAGCTGCTTGCCTTCCACTTAACCTTCAAGGTTAATTAGCCCAAAAGGCATGTCCAAAAAATTACTGTTGATGTGTGTCCAAAAATGGGCTTCACTGAATGGGAGAGATTGTCCCATGGAGCAGTTGTAATGTAATTTGTTTTCTGTGTATCAGATAGCACTAGAGTCCTTGAGATGGAGAAAATAATTTAAGACCCATTCAGAGTCTCATTTTCCTTCATGGCAGGGCAGTGTGTGCCATACTGCTTGCCCTTTATCAGAGCTGCCAGTTTGGGCTAAATGGTAATTTGCAGGGAGTGGTTAAACTGAAACATGTTTTTTCATTTCCTTGCCTAGTCTCTTCCTGCAAAATACCAAGGTTACTCCTTTTTAGGCTTTTTGTGGAACAGTTGGTCAATCCTGAGTTTCTTGTTGCTTTTAGTCTTCTATCCTTGCTCTCTCAAACTGGTTGATGTACAGGGAGTTTGCCTCCCTGGTAAACACTGTGATCTGCAGCCCAGCTGCTGTGTGCCAGGCCCTGAAATGACAACAGTTCCTGTCCAAGAAACTGACAAGAGTAAAAGACACTTGCACACTGCATTGTGAATTTACTGATTTACTTGATCAGTAGGATGCTTTGAGTGGTTCAAAAATCTATCACAACAGAATTCATAGGATCAGACAAGTGTGGTGTTCTACTGCCTTTCCATTCCCTGTGTGCTCCATCTGACACTTCTTTTTGTTCTTTTTCCCGTTCGTGCAGTCACCTAATGCTGGAGACAAGGATGACCAAATGTTGACGGTAGGTAGCAATTATGCATCTGAGCATTTGTTTCTCAGGAGGGTGGTGAGGCAAGCCTTACTTGGGTTTGGCATGCATCAACCTTTTTCTAAATTGCTGGGGTTTCTTTCTCCTCCTATACTGTTATAGAGTTTAAATAATTTATTTCCAAAGATAAAGCAGTGAACTAATTTTCTTTAATGGTTTCTATGATTTCTCATTTTGTACGTGTCTGACACCAAAGGTTAATCCATGTATTATTGCCAAGTGTTATTTTCTTCAGTGTTGGTTTTTTCCCTCTAATTGGATTTCAGGGTCTTACTAGTCAGTAGTCTGTTGGCTCTCACTATCCTTTTCATTGAAACAAACAGCCACAAAAGAGTCTTACTCCATGAGATACATACAGTGCATCGATTATTGTAGTAGACAATTGCATGGGGAACAGAACCTCAGAGTATGTTTTATATTTCGTTGAAAGCATGCAAAAGATGCCTGTACATTAGGTCCATTGCTGTAGGTCTGTACTGCCTTACCTCATTCTCAATCTCTTTTTTCCATGAGACGTTAATGGATTGAACCAAAGTGAGGACCAAGTTTCACTCTGACTGAGCGCCATTAAAAAAGAGTATTGTCTGCCCTTTTTCTCCATAGTTTTGATCATATTCATATTTGCAATATACCAAAGTAGTAAAAATTATAACTTACTTCAGGGATTCAAACAAAAGGTTCTACGAAGAAACAAGTTATTAATTCTTCCTGATGGGAGTAAGAGGTTTTAATTTTCTTAACACTTTATGAGTTTTCACAGAGAAGGAATCTTTTTGCCCTGTTTTTTTCCTGGGTCCTGGGAGACTAATGGCTGTTCTGACGATCCATCCCCTCCAGAGAAATTGTCTATACTTATGGCAATGGTTGATGCAGTCTGTAGTTTAATATAATCTGCCATACGTGATGGTTCAAAATGTTTCATTGTGCAGTGAGGTGTGAGATTAATTCGTACTGTTTCAGACATCTTTCCACACAAATAACAAAAAACCCCTAAATTCCTCACCATATTTTTTACCCTAGACCAAGCCACGTCTCCAGCGGGGAGGAAGCTCTGCATCTCTCCACAACAGTCTGATGAGGAACAGCATCTTCCAGCTCATGATTCACACACTTGACCCACTTGCTGAAGGTATGCCTATTAATTTTTTTTTTTACTTTCCTGATGCAAAAGCAAACAAATGCTTTATTTTTCCTTTCTCCCCTTGAAACTGTTTTTTGCATTTATCTTGCTTTCATCAGTCTTCTCTGAATGTGTCTGGATTTTCTGAGAGTTCTGCACTTTATAGTGTGAGATACATACTCCCACCAAGACTTTCAACTTAAGAAATGTGTTCATTGCAGTGAAACTAAAACTGATCACTTGGTTGATATATATTATAACTACTGGTTCTCTTCTCTTCTGGCTTCAGCAGCAATGTAAAAGTTACAAGAACTCTATCATCCTGTACTTTCATAAAGATTCGTGTTTGTTTTCCTCCCTGCTTTTGATTTTATTTTTTAAAAATGTCAAAATGATGGATAATTTATCATGTGCACTGTAGAAAAGAATAAGATTCTGTTGATTTGACATCAGGTGGTTTAACGCTAACATTAATAAAAATGCAGCAAACATACTTCTGTGTTACTTGTATGTAAATGGTTTACTTGCTTTATCCAAGTGCGGTGTAATTTATTATTTCTTTGACAAATTAGCAAGAAGACCACTGCTTTGATCTGAGAAGCTGGCAGGAAAACCATATTGGCTTTGTAATTGTGGGGTGATCTGACTCATATTCTAGTAGAAGAACCAAAAAAATTCAAGGCCATATGTTATTTGGTGTCTGTTTGTCTGTAGGACTTCTCTTGCTGCAGTAATAGATGTCTTGAGAAATAGCACTTGTGAAGGAATAGGGAAGGACTAAAGAGACCTAAAATATTACTGACAGACCTTTCAAACTCCAGTGACCAAAAACTATATATAGCACTTCACATGAGCATACATGACAGATTGAAGACTACAAGAAAGCTAGAATTGTTGACTGGGGTGCAATTTGAACCTAATGTAAATTGAGAATAAGGTCATCTCTCAGGTATTTTTCCATTGCTCAAACTTATTTCACTTGTTTCCCATACATTGCTTGTTCAGTGTTCAGACCTGTCTACTTTTCTGCTGTAGTAAGCTTGCACTGTGCAGTGTGATCCAGAGGCTTCCTCCTTCATGACAGTGGAGGACAAAAGGGGTTTGAAATCTGAAATTCATCTTGGGAGAGATAAAAGCCCTACACTTCTGAAAACTAGGTATTAATTATAATTAAGTTGGTCAGGTAACTCAGTCTTGGTTTTCATTACGTCAGTAAAATGATTGAGATCGATGTGGATTGATAGAGATGTTTGCCGTGCATAAATATTATTTAAATTAATCCGAGTAACATTTTCTTCAGGATTTCTTTGCACATAACACTTCACTGTTTACAGATTTTTTCCTTTGTAAAGTCTTACATTTGTTCTGGAAGTAATAGCCTTTAAAAAATGGGAATACACATGTGTTGTGGCCTTCAAGTAAGTGCAAGGCAGTAGCCATTTCATTATCTGGACATTTCATTAAAAATAACAGACTGAGTTAAAATTTACAAAGGGGAAAAATAATCTACCTACATTTACAGTAAATGCTGTGTTTTAATGCAAAACTTTCATGAAGAAATGGCCAAAAAGCTGCTGGAAAATAGCCTATGTATATGCAGATATTTAAGTTGTTACATATAAAGAAGCCAGTATTTCAAACTTTTGCTGACTTTATGGCATTCAGATTTTAGTTCATGAGAGCATGAAAGTGCAATTCATTCAATAATTTGTTCTTGCACATGGAACTCTGGTTTTAGCTTTTTATAAATAGACCTATGGCTGTAGGAAAAATCTGAAAAAAATGCATCCATGTTTCTGTCACACATTATTAATCTTTTCTGAGGCACCACATCATTTGTACACAGACTTGGCTTTCAAGAAATTTGCACTGCAGGCAGTTTGGAGGGCAAGCATGAGGAGTATTGGATATCTTCACTGAACACTCATGTTGTTTTCTGAGATTTTAAGCTTTTAAGTGTCCATATTCATTATTCTGTATTCAGCTTGTTCTGCAAACTTCCATGAAAGAAAAGATGTTTTAGCTTGATGTAAATACTGTGGCTGGTTGAGGTAGGTAATACTAGTTAATGAATTTGGATGTCATTGTATTTCAATCTTTCATTCACTTAAAAAGTACATGTGAAAATGGATGTGGGTACCCACTGTATACAATATTAGTTATTCATTTGGATCTGTATGAATTTTATCTACCAAATTCTCACCATGTTTTTGTGTTTTAATCTGCGTGTGTATAATGACATTGAAGAACCAAACTGGTGCATCATCTTTATTTTAAGAGATTTTGGCCATGCCAGCTAATTAATTTTCTAAGCTGATAGCATTTAATTGTTACAAATTGAAAGGAATTTATTAAAAGTGTCTGAGAAATGCAATCCTTTGCTCTATAAACCCATAATTTGGGGAGATGTAGAAATGTAAAAGATTACCTGTTGCCTTCTGTGGCCCATGTGGCGCTCTCCACTTTACACACCCTTTCCTCTACCAAAAAAACCTTAACAGTTTTGATTTTTGTGTAAGCAAAGAAAATTAGCTCTGTTGCACTCATATAATTAATGACCATGGACCTGGTGCATGACCTGTGAGGCTAAAAGGTTTCTTCCAAATCTTTTGATGCAAGTATGGATCAGACTCAAAGGAATAGCACAAAGATGTTCTGAGAATTTTTCAGTCTTATTTTAGCCAGCTTAAATTTCCTCAGTATTTCTGCCAGATGATGACTTAGATCAATAGGTCAAAAACATTCCATCATTTGCTGAATTTGTTTGATTCACAGAAAAAGAACAGTTTATGAAAGCATTAAAGAGTGCCACTCTCAAAGGAAAAAAGTTTGAAAGGTGTCTACCAAAGCTAACGTATACACAGGGACTCTGGCACCCCCTGCACTTGGGCATACTCCTGACATCTTCCTCCTCCTCGCATTTCTTTTTCCCACATTTCTCTAGCATTTACTTCTTTGCCTTTCTCATACTGGATCTCACTCACCTGCACCCACCTTCTTTCAGCCTTCTCCCATAGGATGGCTTCTTCAGCACCTGCTGTCCTTCTGGACTGCTGGGTCCATGAGTCAAATCACTTCCCAATCAGACACCAGCAACACTGCAGTTGTCACAGCCAAGTGAACTGTGTTTTCAGTGGCTGGAAAAGCATGGGTAAAGTCTGGGAGTTCTGTGCTTGATTCTTGAGAGCTTGTAGATCAAATATTGCCTTTAGAAGTTACATTTCTAGTTTTTGCACTGCTGCTGGGAGATCTAGCTTTTCTTTCTCTTTAAGTCAATAATAAAGTTCACAGTTACATTCCCTTGAATAACTGCAAGGGAAATAAATGCATCGGAAGACACACTGCACTGTCATTTGGAGTTGTGTGGGTTTTGCAAGGCTGACAGAGAAGTCCCATCTGCATCCTCTTGGTAGCAAAAGCAGTACTGAATGCATAAACAGGCTGTGTGACTATTGAAGATCAGCTTGACCTACACACCATTATTACTGCATTAGCATTCGATGTATTTATAGAAAACCAGCTCATCACATTTACTTCTGAATAATTCATTTGTGAAGCCCGAACCAACCTCTGCTGCAATTGAAAGCATCTTAAAAATGCACTTGATTGCAAGTAAGATAACATGAAATGAGAGAGTAAGATTTAATTTCCACAAAATGTAGATAAACAGAGCAGTCCCAATATATTATGACACATTCGTGAACGTGTCCTTCCTTTTCCCTTTTCACACAAATGTAGTTTTGCATGGCTTGTGCCTGTCTTGTGAAAGCCAGCTTGCAAACTCTCCAGAATCAGTAGGCTTGCAAGGTGATCAGCCCACCTCTGACAGATGAGTAATATCTGAGATCAGTGGGAGCTGCTGGATATTTGGCGCTTTGCAATCAGGCAGGTGTGCAGTCATGCTGTGGATTTAACAGTCTAGACAATGAAGGCTTCTCCCCTTCAAAATCTTGGTCTCAGCATAAAGCTTCTAAGAAGATAAGAGTTTAGCCGCTCTTAAGAGGTGAATGTGTAGGATATTTGTTAATGGGATGTGAACTTTACATTACAGCTGAAAGCTCATCATTCATTAAAAATATAAATATCTATATGATAGTAGATTTTTGTTTGTTTTTATCTTATTGCAGAAATAATGACCTTGATACAGATCATTTCCTGAGGATTAAGATTAATGACTGCCTGTGCATCAGGCTATCATCAACTCTCAGCCAGTCATTAATCCCCAGGAAATCCTATGCCATATTTGCTTCTGCTTAAGTGCTAGTCTGGCAATCCAGCTGGTCTGTTCATAACAACATTACCTGTATGAATAAGGATGGCATCATCTGACCTGCTGTGTTGGTCAGGCCCCAGTCCAAAATCCAAGCAACTTGAACATAAATCATGACAATCACTGATCATTTGGAGCTCTTTCCTTCTGAGTCCTATACCTCAGGTACCTTTGTCCTAGTTTTGAAAGGGATATTCCTGGGTTATGAAAGTGTAGGTTTTACAAAGATCTCTTTACATTTTTTGCTAGAAGATGGCTGTTGTTGTGCAGTGGGAGCAGGACAAGAATAAGATGGTAGGTATTTTTAATGAAAGTGTCTGCCATGAATAGTAATCCTACCTTCTCCCTATTAGCTGTAAGTTGCTTTAAAGATGATTCCTTCAGGAGTGTGGAGGGAGCATTTTCTCTCTGGAGGCTTCTACAGGTACTCTGTTGAACAGGGAATGTACCAGCCCTGAAGTGAGGATTTAGAGCACCAGTGCAATCTGAGGCTACGTTGTTTTTCTTGCACAGCTTTACCAGGGTACAGGAAGAATGAGATCTTTTTGTTATCATAGCACCCCTTTTCTACCTACTGATAAGGTGCCACAGGCCAGCAAAACATCTCCCACAAGTGAAGATTTAGCTGGTTGCTGACTTTCTTGCTCCTGTGTGACAAGGCTATAACTCATATGCAAATGCCATCCTCTGCATGAAAATGAGTGTGATATAAATCTCTGTCATGGCTTAGTCCCCAGTGAGAAGTAGGTATCTTTGGCAATTTTCTCCTATTCCCATCTCGAGTCCTATTTCCAAAATGGAAAACTACAGGATGTACTTCTGCAGAAAATGAATTGTTTATCTTATATGCTGTACTTTTTTTTTTTTAAGATATAAATATGGTGCATGTTATTGGTGAGAGAAGTAACCTTCTGTTACATAAAGCTGAGCTTACAATTCTGTCACTTCCTTCACTGAATGTGGAAAAATACAGTACTGTCACTGTTTTGACAAAAAAAAATGATACCTGCATTCATACTTCTGAGGAAAATGAAGAAGAATGTGATCCTCGAAGTTTTTGACACAGAAGTGAATTATTTATAATTGCTTGCTAGATGCTGTTGTGTTCCTAGATACTGGTCTTAAGAATTTTCCAACTTTTCCATTCACTGCAAACTGTTCTGCTTCACTTGCTGCTGCTACTTGGGTACTTTTCTTAGATGACATGGAAACTGTCAGCTCACCCCAAAGACAGCTGACAGAGGTTGGGTAACCTTTGCCTGCATGGTCACTCAGCAGGCTGCCACCTTTGGTCTCATTTTGCAAAAAACTTACGTTCTTACTCTTCCCACGGCCTCGGTGAGCTGCATCATCATGTCTGTGCTCACTGCCATTGGTGCCATTGGAAACCTCGTTTGCCTGAAGCTGTTTTATTTGCTATATCCTCAAAGAAGTAAGGCCAGGCAGCTCAGCTTACACCAACTCATGGGCAATGCTCAGCTCCTGCATTGCTGAAGTAACCTGAGCACTTCCACTTTCCTCAGCTCCAGAGCGTGGATCTCAGAAGTCTTTTTCAACCTTAACAATTCTTTGATTCTGTGATGCTGCAGGACTTGAGTGCACTTCCTAGCACCATGCCAGAGAAGAAAGAAATATATCTTCAGAGCTATATAAGCACAGAAGTATTTTATTTAACATGAAGAAATATGCGAATGTAGACAACATTAATAAAAGTAATTATGTATGTTATTAACTATGTCCACTTTAAATCCTTCATCATTCTTGAGCATCCTTTAGGCATACCCATAGGCCTGCAAAGAAGCTGAGCATCCTTCTTCTTGCACTCTTGTTCTTACCCAGCTTGTCCTGGGTTCCTCTTCTGACCCATCAAAGAAAAACAGTCCTCTGAGCACAGTGCTCAGACCATTTTGGCTCTCCTCTCTGCTGAAGACTGAAATGTTTGCAAGGGAAGATGGGGGGAAGATGAGCCCTGCCAGGCTCACATGCGTATTAGTAGCTGTTAATTATAATACAGTGTCTTCTCTTTAACTCCTTCCCATGGTATTTCAATCTGATATGATGATGGGAAACCAATAAAAAGGACAATTAGCCTAACCTTCAAAGTGTAGTGTCGTGTCAGGCAGATACTCATACTCTCTTCAAGCGTCTAGCTTTCACAAAATTGATGTGTTTTTTTTCATGTAGATTGAAAGGGACTTCTCGCATTACAGAATCCAGCTAGTCCAGTCCCCTGCTCATGAAGGATCAACTCCAGCAGGTTGACTACAGCTGGACAGCTTCCAGTCATGATTTGAAAATGTTCACAAATTGAGACTCCACAGTCTTTTTGGGAGACCCATTTCAGTGTTTGCCCATCATCCCAATAGGTGTTTTCTTGTGTCTGGATGGAATTTTCTGGTTTTTAGTTTGTGTCCATTGACTCTTCCCCTGTCAGTGGGCACTTCTGAGGGAAGTGTCATTCCCCTTTGTTCTTTCTATCCCATTAGGTGCTTATACATGTGGATGAGATCTCCCTAAACCTTCTTTCCTCCGGGCTGAAAAGTCCTAGCTCTCTCAGCCTCTCCTCTTATGAGAGATGCTCCAGTGCCCTCATGATCTTTGTAGCCCAGTGCTAGACTTGTTCTGGTATGTCTATGACTGTCCTGTCCTGGTGATCCCAGGACTAATCCCAGCACCCAGATACATCTCAGGAGCGCTGGTGGGAGGAAAGTATCACCTCCTTGACCTGATGGCAGTGCTTTCCCTAGTGGAGCACCATAAGGATGCTGTTGGTCACCTTTGCTGCAGTGGCACTTTTCTAGCTTTCAGTGGCATGACTCTCCCCACAGTCATTAGCAAGAAGAAAGCTTTTTCCTGGGGAAGGTTTCAAACAGCCAAATGTGATAGGTGAAGCAATGAGACACGTCATTCTCCAGCAAGGTCATCTTTCACCTTCCTCTATATTTCGACTACAGTAGAGACCACCAAAATTGTGTTCCTAATTTAGATACCTGAGGTTCCATGACAATGTAGATGAGATGAGTATTTTAAAGGTATCTCCAACATCAAACACCCCACACTGCCAGAGTCAGCAACAGCATAGATAGAGTAGAAACTCATATGGGTTATATGCAGCTAAGAGCAGGCCTATTTAAAAAGGCAGGGGCAGTATTTTAGAAATCCCAGTTAATATCTGTCAGAAAGAGAGAGAGAGAAATGATGTAGCTGTTTCCCACAGTACTACTTAGGACTTCAAAGCTGAGAATGGATAGTATTTACAAACTTCCATGTAACACACAGAAGATATAAATGTCACTGTAACAGCTGTGGAACCTGAGCTGTCTATAAAAATTTGTGATTTTGGCATAGAGAAAAACAATGTCTCGGGCTAGTAAAGAGAATTCTATTATGAGGTTTTGGTTCAGCTAATTTTTTTGTATTTCAATCATAAATACATGTTGACAATCAAAGAAATAGACTTTTGAGGTATGAATTATTTTACTGAGTGGATCTATTTAGCTTACATATAGGAACCATTTCATTCTTGTCATACTTTGGGGATGTTGGTCTTGCTTTTTCTAGATGAACAGAGGCTGCACTTCCATGACTATAGGGTAAGTGGGCTTGCAATTTTTATCCTATCCACAGATATTAAAAATTGACCATGATTTTGTTACACATAACTTTGTGGGCAAAGAAAGCCTTGCAGATTTCTCTCAGAATGGGTAGTTCAGTGGGAAAATGTAGCTCTTTTTTTGATGCTCTCCAACTCTGTAGCAATAAGTGTCAGATCTGCTTATTTTCAGAGGTTCCCAAAATTCAGAGAAAAGGCACAACTCATTGTTGCACTAGTTTCATTGAGAGAATTTCTAGTTACATAAAATTGAAGCACGGGTCTCCCTTTAAAATCAGTATTGATCTTTGTAGGTGGAAAAATTTAAATACTGGAAATTTTCTGATGCCTTTTGAATTTAGTTTTGAATCTGAAATATAATCCTTGTGTTTGTTTTGTTGTCAGTTTTCACAACAATTTATTTCTGCATGCCCTGTTTTGTTGTTTTAATTATAATCTACTCAAGCTGTTCACTGCAGGCAGAATTCTTGTTTCTTTTCTCCATAATATTTTCCAGTGATGCCCTGTTCTTCAGACAGCATATTCTTCTTGGGATTCCCTACAGAGAATGCAAGGAAGACATGAATATTTAAATACAAGCATGATCCTAGCACAGGATACAGCTGTTCTGACTATGTATTTACATGCTTAATGGTTTTAGCTTCATTTTAAGTTTCTTCCTAACTCAAAATTTCTTTGTTAAAAATACGAACAACAAAGAACATAAATAATTTATAAACCTGTACAGGTCAGGGAGTAGTAGTGGCTGTGAGGGGCTTTCCATTGAAGCTGAGAGTGGGAGATTTCCTTTAGTGCAGTTTGCATGTGACAGATTACTTCATCCTCCACTCATTGGTTGGATTTTATGACTGGCTAGTGAAAGGAAGGCATGCTGTCCTTCTGTTATTCTCTTAGGATATGCTGGAAAGCAGAACAGCTGGGATTTATTCACTGGAGTTGTAGGTTTCCAGTACCCTACAGTGCCTAGCCCAACGGACACTCAAGGAAATCCTGATTCCACAAGAATCAGTGGTTGAACTCCCAATATCATCAGCATGATGATATCCCTTGGAATTCCTATTTTCATGAATATTTGAAAATTGTTTGAAGATAAATACCATCTTTAAAGTCAGCAGGAATTGTGTTTGATCCAGGCCAAGCCAATTCTGTTGTATTGGTTGTCTTTTGGCGTTACTACATTCTAGAGAATGTTTGGCTCTTGTTTTCAAGAGTTTGATGGCAAATGGCACAAAGGTATCTTATGAGTGAAGAAGAAACAAAGCTCTCAGGAACAAGCAATTTCATGCTTTTCTTTAATTTAAGAAAAATAAAATCACCTAAAAATATAAAAATCTGGGTCTGACATACAGTAGTAATTTTATTTACTTTCTGCTCCATTGCATATGTCATTGATCATCCCCTTAAAAAGATTTGCTCTTCAGCCTATATCAGTTAAAACCCTGAAAAATTTCCTTTTGTCACCACAAGAAGATTTGTTAGATGGTAAGGACTGAAAACAGTGGATTTTCACTCTTCATTTTAGATGTTGCACTAAGAGCAAAGTAATAGGTAGATCTAGCTTTTGGATGTTGTCACTATCTTAAGCTGCCCAGAACTCTACTGATATGATTGTATAAATTTTTAGTTGTATTTCTATTCACACTCCAACTTGATAAAATTGCAATAACCCAATTATATAAAAGCAGACAATTCTAATAAAATTATTTTCAGGGCAAAACCACCTACAGTAAAAAACAGGGCAAGGACACATGAGGAGAGAGAACAGGAATAGAAGGCTTGCAATTTAAAGACAAGATGAAAGGTGACCACATGTGTTATTAGAGCTCACATGCACAAAGTAGTAAATAATTTAGCTACTCCCAATATACTGTCCCATAGCCAAGTACCTGAAAGACTTCATTTATATAATTTTCTTTATTTGTTTAGTAGTGCTAAAAAAGCAGTACTGGTAGTAATATAAGCAAAAAAGATACAATTCTGAAATTCAGTGCAATTTTTTACTGTATTACTTAGATCCAAAAGGGGTCTTTTAGTATTTTCCACAGAAACAGCTCAGTGGCAAAGCCTCCATTTTTGAAGAACTGGCAGCTGGAAGGCCCACAAGTAAAAATGTAGGGTACAACATCTGATTACCTGGATGTAGGAGGAGAATAAGTATTTTGCTTTTTAAAAATAATATTTGTTTTCTTTCCTCTGCATTCTGCAATTATATTACATACAAACTCCCACAGCAGTCTAAGTCTATCCCAGATGGGATATAATAACTCGATAAGAAATTTAAGAGGTTTATGAAGCTCATAAATGGTAGGAGTCAGAATAAGATGAGATCCACTGAAAAAAATTATTTCAAATAATTCTTTCTTTTTAAAATTCACAGTTCCTGATAGCCTTCAGTTGGTGGGATGTACAAATGTACAAAGACATTATCTTTTATTAAAGATCTGTAGAGGTTGGAACTCTCATTTTAAACCTGTAATGTTAATCTTCACTAGATCTTCCACAAGTTCTTAGCATCAAGAGATCTTTGTTCCTAATCTAACATCATTGCTGAAACCAAATCAAAATTTGATTCTAATTTAGTTTGGATAGTCACTACAACTGATCTAGAAAAGCTTTTGAAGTGGCTTCCTTTTTCTGTTTATGGATAAGACTCTGATCATCTGATTGAATTTTCTCAAAACCATGACATCTAGAAGCAAAACCAGTAAAGACATCCTTGTCCTCCCTGATGTCATAATATGAATTCCTCTAATTTCTTTAGCCTATTTTTTTGCCTTCTTTTTAAAAAATGCAAATTAAAAAAGGATACCGTGTTAAACGTGATGGCAATAGTAAGTGCAAATCAGAGGCCATATCAAAAAGATGGAAAGGGGTATAGTAGGTTTCCAAAATAATGTCTTGATTACCAGGAATTTGCTGACTTTCAGAATTATGTGTACAGCCTCTCACACAGAAATTCTCTTCTGTCTCCAATGGTCAGTTAGGCTTTATAAGTTTAGAATTTGTCATAATTATTTACTTACTTTTAAGTTCAAGTTCTTTGCTACATGCATGTTCTCAATTTAGTTACCAGTTTTGAGCTCTTACTTTCTCATTTCACTTCTCTCCTATGTCTTACATATTCAACCTTTTGGCAATTTGAATTTATGAGCATGAAAACTCAGGAAAAATATGTGCTTTCCATCTGCTTGTTCCAGAATACCTCAAAATTTCTTTTAAGCCGAGCTCCCACTGATGCGGCTAAAGGATTAAGCCTTGACACCTTCATGACTGTAGAAGGAGCATCTAGTAAATCCTGCGGTGGAATGGAATTGTACTAAAAATCATGGGATTGCCATCAGTAATTTCTCTTTAGCATTTTTGTGTTAAATAATAGATATATCAACTTTGAAACTTTTGATTAACTTGGAGGAGTGTGACATGAATTCTCATACAAATACATTCTTTATAAAAAGTGAAAGTCTCATTCTTGTTGAAGAAATCCACAATGAGTTTTTTTCATTTGAGAGTCTGACTACATTTTTCATGAAGGGATACATACCTTTAGTAATGCAGGTTGCTGTCTCTAAAATAGCTCTATGGCTTATGAGTAGTGTGAGAAGCTCTGAGACAGGCTCATTTCTGACCTTACTAGGGATAGCTGCAGTCTGTGTCTGAGATCTTAGTCCCAGGAGAGTGGAGAGAAATATTGGCTCTGCTTTTCTTCTGTGGCAGCCTGGGGCTATACACTTAAAAGACAGAAATGAGTACTTCATCACAGACAGTATGTACAATACTTAGTGAGTGTAAAATAAACTGAGTTATTACCTATCTTATTTAATAAAATCATAGAATAGTTTGGTTGGAATGGACTTTTAAAGATCGTCTCGTACAACCTCCCTGCAATGAGCAGGGACATCTTCAACTAGATCAGGTTGCTCAGAGCCCTGTCCATCCTGACCTTGAATGTGTCCAGGCATGGGGCATTTACCACCTCTCTCTGAGCAACCTGGGCCATTGTTTCAACATCCTCCATATAAAAAATATCCTCCTTATCCCTAGTGTGAATCTACTTTCTTTCTACCACAGCAGGTNTCCAGCGTCTCATCCACCAGCACCCCCAAGTCCTCAACAGGGCTGCTCTTGATCTGTTCATCCCATAGCCTGTGTTGACACCAGGGATTGCCCCAACCTGGGTGCAGCACCTTGCAGTTGATCTTGGTAAACCTCATGAAATTCCCATTCCCATTTGTTCAGGTCCCTCTGAATGACATTCTGTCCTTCGGATGTGGCCACTGCATCACTTAGCTTGGTGTTGTCTACAAACTTTCTGAGGATGAACTTGATCCCCCCTGTCTATGTGGTTGATGAAGATATTAAATAAGACTGATTTCAGAGGGACACCACTCATCCCAACCACTCATCATCAGCGACTCTGAGCTGTTGACCACTACCCTCTGGATGCAACCATCCAGTCAATTTCTTATCCACTAAACAGATTGATCTCAGTTCAGAGACAGGGAGGGAGCATGATGGGATCTTACAGAAATCCAGGTAAATTACATCTGTAACTCTTCCCTTGTCTACTGATGTAGTCACTCCATCATAGGAGGTCACTAAGTTGGTCAGGCAGGACTTTCTCTTGGTGAAGTCATGCTGTGTGTCTTGAACGTAATTTGAAATCACAAATAATGTAGCCCCATTAACTAACAACGTTTTTCTTTCTGTTTGCTTTGATGTGGTGTGACACCTACAAACACAGTAGAGAACAGTAGGTAGTAAAAAAAATGTTGTTGTAATCCTTCAGGAATGTCAGACGAGATCGCCAGGAACCTTCTGTTCCCTTCTGGTGTAGAAATATGCAGAAGGGAATAAATTAATTCAATGACTCTGTAACTGTTGGGGATCAGCTGTTAAGCTGCATCTCTGCGTACTCTTTGTTTCATGCGACCAGCAGGGATGCAGGTACTGGCTGTCATCCAGTCTGTCTGCTGTGACCTCACCATGGGAATTGCATAGCACATTCACAAAAATGGAATTGTCAAATTTTAATTGTGTTGGATTTGGGGATAATTTCTCAAGTACCCTTTTCAATTCCATTTCAAACAAGTTTACTTCTAAAGCTGTTAAATTTTTCCAATACAATATTTTTTTCCCCAAAAAGTACTTCATTTTTTGTTTACTTAAAATCAGCTTGAACAGAATATATCTTAGTATGAAGGGGATCTCAGAAACAAAGAGTGTTTAGCCCAAATTTTACAGCAGAAACCAATACAATATATTGGAGGCAGACCATATAGAGGCAGATCTGTCATGCTGCCAAGCAGCACTGATCTAAGTAATCTTAAAACCCTCAAAAATAATTCATGTGAATGCATGCAGCTGATGTTTTCTGAGATCATGGTTGTGCATTGCAGTCAGTGGGCTGATGATTGTATAAAATGTTCCACTCTGGGTATAGGACTGTAAGCTTTGGAGAACATAATCTCACCAGCAAGATTAGAGTTTTCCTGGAAATAATTTTGCTGACTGCAAGAATTAACCTAGTTTAATCCTTGGTGTGTTGAATTGCTGAAGTGCCCAGAACATGATTATCATCAGTATCATGCACTGTCATGCATCACCTTGTTTCTCTTCTTTTTTTGGTCTCTATAAGGTCAGATCGACCCTTTTTTCCTTTCCTGTTTGTCTTTTATCTCTCACTTCAGACAGGAAGCAAATAGATTTGAATGGGATTGTCAGTGTGTGAAATGTCCTGCCTTTCTGCCACTCCTTTAATTTTTTTTTGAGATTTAGAATTCACAGTTGTTGGTTTCCTCTGAAATCTCTTCTGCTTCATTTGCTAAGTCAGAAGCCTCATGCTATTCAGTTAATTCTGAAGTTTGTTACTGTGGTGCAATGTTCTTTTCACCTTCATTTACGCAGCCCCTCTCTGCCAACTTTTTGTTCTCCACGTACCTCCGTTTCTTTATTTACTCTTAGACTCCTTTTGGTAGACTCTTTCTGGCGTATGTGTTCCCATCCTGTCCTCAGTCTCCAGTGAACGCCTCAGCCCAGGTTCTAGCAAAGCAGACTTCAGACACATGAAGGCAGAGATAAGTGAGAATAAGTATAAGCAAAGGTGCTGCCCGTAGAATCAGCAAATACTGATCCCTAATTAAACAGGACAAGTGGTTCCAAATGCTGTATGTCCATATTGAAGTTACTGGGAGCTCTTTCCAGGTATGGAAATTAAATCCTTAGAGCTAGAATCAAGATGGTAGGACAATAGCTTCTTATATGTACTAGCAGCTACAAAGGTTTTGTTGCAAGACTAATGTTCTCAGGAGCATTTTCACAATACAGTATATGCATTTCTATATTGCTGTAAAACAATATATTAAATTCTGTCTTTAAATTACATTTTTCTTTGTGTTAAGAGAGACTTAATGTCCTATTCTATTGGGCATACTTCTGGGCAAGTAAGACACTGCATTGTACAAGCAGGAGTATGTGAATATTTTTAAGATTTTAAAGAGATGCCTATGAAAATCATTGCAATCCAATCATACTTACTAGACAAAAAAAGATAATATCCTGCACTTTTTAGTTACATGGCATAAGGCATTCTCTGTCTCTGCAAATGATGCAAGATACCTTTTTTAAAAAAAAACCTGATCTCTCAAAGTGTCAGATTTGATATCATCACAGTATTTTACAGTTCAAGACTGATAGCCAGCCCTCTACTGAAATTCACCTTAGTGAAAAATTGTTGGAAAATCATGGTGCATCAGCAAAACACAAAATAATTGGAAATCACTTGTACATTTAATTGCTTAAGCTGTTTCATAAATAGGAAGAGAGAATATTTGCAAAGAAAAGAGCATCACCAAACTGTTAAGTATCCATTTTTTAATGGTTACATTCTGTCAAAGGTTGGATGCTCAGAAACTCAGTTGTAAAACTTTACATAAAAATTATGAGTGAAGTCATCCACAAATTCCTCAGCCAGAGCATTTACAAAATTCTCATTGAGCTTAATTTTTCATTTTCCTGTTCTGTAGGCTTACATTAATTATTGTATTTATACATATGACAACATATACGCCAAATTTTAAGAAAGAAGCACTTTGAGTAAAGCCACATCTGGAGTAAAGAGATGATTTCATGCAAGACTGTATCACACAGAAATAAATAATAGTAGCCCTAAAGACCTGGAGACCTCTGCATTCCATTCTTTTTTCTGCCCTGATAGAATATAGTAATGCAATATATTCAGATAAATTTGATGCTTTAATTACTTTAGGTCTCATATCACCTGATGAAGCAAGTAACTTTTTTCTGATTTCACAAGAGAGTGGTTGAATTAAGTAAGTATCATTCTTCCCCTCTGAAGCCAGTCAACATCAGCACTGGTATCAAAACAGTGTTTGGGAGACAGCATTATGAACAGTTCCTAAAATTATGTGTTCAGAGACTTTTTTGTTTTATTTGGATACAGTAGTATTTGAATGTCTGACCTGGGGAATGATAAAAGAGCTTAGTTTGCAAAATTGCTGCTGTTTAGGTACTTTCAAGGTTTATTATGTTTCCCCAAATGTAAAGGCACCAAATCGGCAAGAAGCTTGAAAAGGCCAAATTTTAGATTTCAGTGCTTCTCCTACATCTCACTTTAGCAAGTTTAACACTTTAGCTAAAGTCAATGACGTGTGAAATTTTGGGGGGGAAAGCAGTGCCATTTCTGTAATCTGTGTTTCATCGTCCTGCAAAATGTTTTGCATAATCACTGTTCCAGTTAATGAAGCACATGCAAAAACATGTACATTTCTTGAGTGTCTGCTGGTTCCTTATCTCTGTGTCTTTTACTGTGATGTTATAGAGCTTGGATCATATGGAAACCTAAAATATTATGACACAATGACTGAAGAAGGTAAGAAATATTTTAGAATTGTTTGTGTCAGCTTTTTTTGAAGCCCTTTGAGCTTTTTTTTTTTTTTTTGAGCCTTTTATGTGTTTACATTCTCCTTTGTTTTTCTTGGTCCTATTTTCATTTCCTCCATTTTTGAATAACTCCTTTTTGCATGTCTTTATTGATGCCTCAATCAGTTATGACTCTTTTTTCAAGTTTTTGTTTTCAGCATTTCAGTTCTGCTGTTTCAGATAAGGAAATACAATGGGATGCTTTTAGCAAAGAACATACATGCAAAACCATACTTGCAAATTATATGGCACAGTATAATATAGATCGTAGATGCTTATTTGATGCCATGTTTTACCATGCATTCAAGAAGAGGAAATAATTTATGGATTTTCAAATCACTTAGAACAATTGCTATGTGACTTCAGTTTACTGAATTTTTGAAAAGTAATGAATAACCTTTAAAAACTAGGCATGTTTATTCCTGGAGTATTAATTGTATGCTTGATTGCAGTGCAAAAAAATTGCAGTTTGAAATCCTTGTTCTAGAAATACAAGAAGGAAGTAATTAGGGCCTGAATCAGGGCTCAGTGAAATCTCAGGAAATTTTTCTGCTGATTCAAAAGCATTGCAGTTCTATCATACTAATTCAGGAAAGCAGTTAACTGTGTACTAAATTTCCAACACATGCTTTCAGTCCTAGTGCGGTCAGCATTTCTACAATTTGGAATTATCCCTGAACTGAGACCTGATTGTCTGTAGGATCAAGGCATCTTGTCCAGCTCTCTGATTATAATGCCAGACAGATGTTTTCATTACGTTAAGTTTAGAAATTAGCAGCATGTTCGGGCATGGGAAAAATCTTGAGGCTTCTAGAAAAGTTAGGCACCCATTCCTACTTGTTTTTAATCTTGGGAATTTAAGGCAAATACCTTAATTCTCTGTTTTTAAAAACACAGTTGCTTTCTAGTGTCAAGTAATCTTGAAGATTCTAAGAGAATCTTCATTACATGACTTGCTCATGATAATTCCTCAGGGAGGATGGGAAGTGATAAGCTCTATTTCCCTCTTTCTGTATCTGCTGTTGATACACCAATATAACCATCTGGTTCTGGGGCTGGCTGTGGGAGATGGTTCTGTGCACCTTGGCACCAGGTGTTGGAAGATGCTGTTTTCATCTGTAGCAGGCCTGAGCTTGTAGAGCAGTCTTGCCTCACTGCCCCCCCATTACCCAGATTAAGCATCTGGTTCACAGGGGTGGCACCAATAAAGAAAGGATGTCTGAAAGCAGATTTTAAGAGGCAAACAGTGTTGTCTGTGTTGTTTAAATACACCTCTCAAGCACCTGTAAGGAGCCATTAACCTGGGCCACTCAGATATGGCTACCAGAGGTAAAGCTTTTGCAGTACGTCTTATCTGAGTCTTCATTACAATCAAGATACAAAGGTAATTCCTCATTGCAGTCTTAAACCTGGGTATGTTAAGGTTTTTATTTTTTATGGTGAAGTATTAAATCTACTATTTCAAAAGTGGCCTTCTGAAATACAGAAATACTCTATTGACAACTAAATGTAGTTATTTTTATGGAAACACCTGTTGCAGTATGATACATACATATCTATGTATATTATTACTGTGCCTATGCAGAAGTAATGCTGTTAATATTCAATGTCATCTCAGAATGCACTTCTCATGAATAAATAATTCAGGACCATACTGCAGCAACAGGAAAAATCCAGTAGCAGAAATAAAAAGGAAGCTCTTCATCTTTAGAAACACTGACAAGAGTCTATGATGCAATTTACCTTCTCAAATACAACTATCACCATCATTTTCACTTGTCTTTCACAAAGCAAGTAATGAGTAGTGTATCCCAGAAGTTGTATTTTGATCAAAGTGTACTATATTTTCGGCTTTCTGTTTGGATTTTCAGAAGTTTAATTGCTATCACTCTGCATCACACTTACTTGCATTACCCATTTTCTTCTTTCTCTTCCTTTTTTTGACTGAGGTTTTTGTACCTTTTGCACAGCAACTTAGTCACAGGAACTCATAAATCCACTTACAAATTCATTGATTTTTTTTCTGATAAAGTACATCCTTATGTCCACTCAAGCCTGGAGTGGAGATAGGCAATATTCTTTCAGTCCTCCAGTGAAGAAACTCAAGTGCATTTATTCTTGCTGCTGCATCAGAAAAATCAGGGACAAGAATTAATGGTTAAGCTGTAATACACAATCAGATTCAGCCTAATGGCCAAAGAGCCATTGTGCTCCATATATCAGAAACTGATTTCTATTGTTTTGATTGTTCCTCTTTGGTCTGAAAGTGACTTTAAATTAATTTTAGATTAATCAGGCCCAACCGAGAGAGTAAACGTGCCCTATGGGATGAGACCCTCACAGTAATCTTGCACTCCACCAACAGCCTCTAACACAACAAAATTGCGTGTGTTTTCATTTGATACTTCTGCATGATCTTAATGTTAAAGGAGAAAGCATGTAAGGTGGATTTCTGGAACTGCTTGGTTGTGACTCACTAGTTATGTTCCACAGCAGGCCATCAGCAGAATTAGTAAGTACAGTTCAGAGTGCTCAACAGCCACGGATTTGACATGTTCAGACTCATGAAAGTTTGGCTATAGCTACATAGATGCAGTAATTTTCCTTTGATCACAGACTGAAAACTAGGCAAGTGATAGAGTCTTGAATTTTTTAAATGAGTGAATTTCTGAAGAACTGTTTTCACATCAAATGAGAGATTTTTCTGACCTAGGGAGCCTGTAGTCTGCAATTTAGTTTGTAGTTAAAGGATTGGCTTTTTAATATATCCTTTATCAGGAGGAGAATCTCTGCCAACTGATGCCAGCTGGAGTTACTCGTGCAGATCAAGGCATATCTACATTATACAATACTGATTTGTTTCTATCTATTGAAATAAAACCAATTTAGTTTTAAGCTACCTTCTTTGGTAATCATCTGGCCTTGATCACCTCTTCCTTCTATGTCATTCTTTGCAAACTAAAGTGAGCTGCAAAATCTGTTGGAGTTTAGTGAACATATATTAACTAAGAATTTTCTATAGCAATCTGTACTATTTTAGGTCCATGGAATCATGCATTCTCATTCATCTAAACTCTCATTATACCAGCTGCTGTGAAAATCTCTGTTACACAGTCAAACCATAGTACATAGACTGTTACAGAGGAGACATAGGCACCTACCTTCTAGAAATAAGAACAGTGACATAAGATTCCTATGCTTTATTTTAGTGAGCCCACTTAAAGAAAAGAAAAAAGACATGAGGAAAGATCTGTGCCTAAGATTGACCTTGGTGGCTTTCTAAAAATTGGAATTACTTAGATATATCCTCATCTGGTCCTTTTTCTTGGTGGCTCTGTGCTTCCCTTTCAGTGAACAAGTTTTGATTTGGTTTAAAGGAGGAAAATGGCAGAGAAAGGAAGGGAGGCAGGGAGGGAGGGGGCATTGCTCTGCTGTCTTTTTACCTCTCACTGTCTTCATGCAGGCAAGTGCGACTGCTTCTGTCAGTTTCATGTTTTGGATGGTTAATAATGTCTTTTAATCATTTCCTTGCACTTTTGCTACTTATATTGAGTGAATCTAATGGAAGGTAATGGTGTAAAAAAATGTAAACTGAACCATGCATCTACTGAGAAATAAAAATAAAACACACTTCCCATTTCAAATGTTGATTTTAACTTCCATGACAGTGACTTATAACTGTGGAACAGTCTCCCGAATAGAATGGTGTAACTTAAAACTGTTAAAAGTCAATGTCAGAAAGTCTTTCTAAAGATGGTAGGAGGTTTTTGTAAATATGAAAAAAAATAGAGGACACTTTCAATTAAGCTAATCTAAACCAGTGTGAATCTCTGTGAAGACATTTTCTTTTCAGTTCAATAGTGGCCATGTTTCTCTATTAAGAAAACCTACACAGTTTCACAGAATCTCAAATAAAATACTGGAATATCCTTAAATTCTTCATAATTTAATTTAACCTCTAAAACTGAACATTTAATTGAAAGGTCCTACACCAACTTGGAGTAGGTGGAGACGTGGATAGCTCCACAGATATTTTTCAGAAAATATCTCAGTTGCATCATTTCCATTGCTTGCATAAAATGCATTTGTATATATGTGGCATCACAAGCTGAATTCTCAAACATATGAAGCTGAGTTGGAGCCTGAAAGCCAGCACAATCTTTTAGCAAACTGAATTTATATCAGGCACCTTTTAATATATACATATTCTTCTGGATAAGCATTTTTAAATGCCCCTACTCTTTCAAAAGTAGTTAGAAGCTGCCATGACTCAGCATTTTGGGTTAAAATATTTGGGGATATGATTTGCATTTTTTCTGATTTTTTGTCCTTTATCTGCTATCCCAAAAAATTCCTGTTCTTTCTCTCACTCTCTCTTTCATTAACTCTTTGTTACTTCTTCCCTTCTAACTACAATCTCTGTCTCTTACCCTGTGCAGTGAAATAATGAGATGCCTGGTTATTTATGCTTGTGTTTTATGCTTAAATACTATTATGCAGATGTTTTACTCTGGGTGCCAAAAAAAGATAATATTTGCAAAATATTGTGACTTGCTAATTTTCTTTTTTTTTTTTGGAGCATGATGTGTTTGTGAAAAGATAGGGACTGCAGAAAGGACAGTACTGCTTATTAAATATTTGTGGTATTCCAGGTGGTTTGCTGTTGAGAAATCAGTTCCACTTCCCAGCAAATGATAGCTTCTAGTCCCTGTGAACTGCTCATATGCTTCTTCACATACAAAAGTGTGGGTACAGGGGTTTGAAGTTTCCATTTTAAAGAGGGATGAGAGGATTTCTTTCCTAACCAGTGATTTTAGCTTTTAGCTTGGAAGTGACTTATCCAAATAACTGAATTAATTCATGGCTTCTTACTTTTACTTTCCACTGTTAATCTTTTATATAATTCCATTGAAATATCTTCTGGTCTTAAACCTGGGCTGGTTTTGCTGCAGGGACACCAACCGTTTTCAATGGAATTTTTTTAATGAAGAATTAAAAGAGCTACTGGCCCTGTATGGAAATAGTATTCTTAATTAGAAATATACTGTAAAATAGCCACCAGTTAAACTTTTAAAAAATATTTTAGAAGACTAGAAGTGCAACAGCAATCTGGATAACAATAAAGGCAGGTACATCAACTTTCTACACAACATAGGCAGTCATAAGCTGTCCAGAGAGCCCTTACATAGAAATATCAATCAAAGCAGAGAAAGGATTCATTTCACTTCATATTTGACATCTTTGACATTGCCTAGTTTGAATGTATCATTTGGACACAGTGGTCAATAAAGAGTGGCAGAACCTAGGACCTCTGGAGAGTGTGTTGCCCTAGAGAGAGTGCAGACGTTGAGCTGCATGGTTAACTTCATGGGAGACAAAAAAACCAACCTGGCAGGTTTAGAATAAAATTTACCTTTAAGAATCTGATATGAAAATCATGTATGCTGGAGATTTCTTCTTCCCCTTCTGAATCACAGAATATGCTGAGTTGGAAGGCACCCACAAGGATCATCAAGTCCAGCTCCTGGCCCTGCACAGCACCATCCCCAGGAGTCACACCATGTGCCTGAGAGCATTGTCCAAACACTTGAACTCTGTCAGGCTGGTGCTGTGACCACTTCCCTGGGGAGCTGTTCCCGTGCCCAACCACCCTTGGGGTGAAAAACCTTTTGCTGATATCCCACCTAAACCTCCTCTCACACAGCTTCAGGCCGTTCCCTGGGGTGCTGTCACTGGTCACCACAGAGAAGAGATCAGTGTCTGGCTGCTCCTCTTCCCCTCATGGGGAAGCTGTAGATTGTGATGAGGAGACTCCCTGAGTCTCCTCTTCTCCAGGATGAGCAGAACAAGTGACCTCAGCTGCTCCTCATACGGCTTCCCCACAAGGCCCTTCAGCATCCTCATTACCTGNTGCCCAGCCCTCTGATTTGTTCAAGGTCTCTCTGCAGGGCCTCCCTGCCTTTGAGGGAGTCAGTAGCTCCTCCCAGTTTTGTATCATCTGTGAACTTGCTCAGTATCCCTTCCAGTCCTGTGTCCAAGTCATTTATGAAGATGTTGAAGAGCAGAGGGCCGAGGATGGAGCCCTGTGGAACCCCACCAGTGAGAGGTCCCCAGTCTGATGTCACCCCATTCACTGTAACCCTTTGTGCCTGACCCGTGAGCCAGTTGCTCACCCATCACATGATGTGTTTATCCAGATGTGTGCTGGCCATTTTGTCCAGAAGGATCTTCTAGGAGAAGATATTGAAAGCTTTACTGAAATCCAAAAAGATCACATCAAGTGGTTTCCCTTGATCAGCTGGATGTGTTACCTTGTCATGAAAGGAAATCAGGTTTGATAAGCAGGACTTTCCCCTCATGCCTTGCTGGCTGTGAGCAGTGACTGTGTTGTCTTTTGGGTGTTTTTCAATAACTCCCAGAATAATCTTCTCCATAATTTTTCCAAGCACTGAAGTGAGCAGAAATCACAGACACATAGATGAGTCCAAAGTGACAAAGCTGACCACACTCACTATAATGCAATATATGTGTTAATATGAAATTCTGTTCTACTATATTACTAATTGAGAACTGAAACTGTTTGTGTTTGTTTATGATATCCTTATTCATCTGTATTGATCTTCTGCTTCGGCTGAAATCTTACACCAGCACATTTATAGGTGGGACTTCTATCCAAAGAAAAATCATAGCTTTTGGTTTCAATTTCTTGTTCTATTCATTGCTGAGTTCTCAAGAAAAAATTACATTTTTATTTCAAAAAAAAAAAAAAAAGAAAAATAATCCCACCCTGTATATGGGAACACAAGATAGTGTTTGATAGCATATTTGCTGTTTGAAGAGGAATTGAAATGGATTATCAGCACTGATCTATGGAGCCTAAGCTATGGCAAAGAAACTTTGCATCTCAAAATGGCTGCATTGTAATAATGACAATGTTTTCTTTTAGGAAAGTTCAAGGAAAGGGCCTCAATTCTGCATAATATTGCCAAAAAGAAGTGCCAGGTAGAAGACAGTGAAAGACAGAATGGAGCTGCTAATCATGGTGAGTGCAGCATTACAGATTTATCACCTGCTCCGGGGAGTCTCTTTCACTGTTTTATTTTGCTTGAAAATTGTTAATCATTACTTTCTCCTACATCGCTTATGCTATTTTAGTAAAAATACTCTGATTCTCTGTACCAAAGAGTATGAAATTTATGGATGGGGCAGGAGTTGAATGCAAGAATAGAAAGCCAGTCAAGGCATACAGAAAGCCTTCTGGCAGGTTGAAAAGAAAAAGCAAAGCTGATTCTGGTTATTTGTTGAAGTGACAGAGAGGCAACACTTCCTTGCAGTATATATGGGAAAATTTAATTAATTTATTTAAATGCTCTAGTAGACTATGTGTTTCATATGGTACCACCCTTGTCACAAAAAGCATCACCTTCATATTTAAAATTTGATTTGTCTGTATACTACTTGCTAGGAGTTATTCAGGCCCATCTATGCTTATTGTGCAAAATTAACTTACTAGAGTTTGCCATTAAGGCAAGAATTTGTATTCTAGTTCCAAAGGTGCTATGCTAAAAGAAAATCTGTACCATGACCTGTTTTCTCTACCTCATCACATTATCTGCATTAGAAAATCAGATACAAATGTGTCCAATAAAATCTGAATCATTTTATTACTTGACACTTTTTCTGACCTTGTGTTATGTTTACATATTATTTGCTTCCAAAATCAGGCAGTTGGTTGGGACAGTCTGTTAATAAACCATAATGCTGACTGCGGGGTTAAGAGACAACACGCATATACTGAAATAATTACAGATAGTCTGGCACTCCGCTGTGGCTGTGATCTCAGATTTTTAATTTAGAAGAATCTCAGGATAGCAGTAATGTAACTAGACAGCTGTATTTACTTCTATGCACAAGAGCATACCATAAGGTACGTTGAACTTGAGTAAGGCATTTCATATTGCAATTCCCCATTACTTTATATTGTCCAAGGGATTTTGGGCCATTGACAACATTTACGTCCTACATACTTATAGAGGTAATTACCACCTAGAGAATTCCAAGATAGTCAAAGTAAGAATAAATTTTAATAAATTTGGCATCAGAAACCAAAGGCCTAACTTGATCCTTTTAATTCCTGTAGGAGTTTAGCACTAGGACTACAGGATTCTGGTTTAAAGATCATCCTCTATTATTGGATGTTATTACACCATCTGTTTACTCTTTCCCCACATTTTTGCATGGGAGAGAGCAGGATTACGGCTTGGAAGCAACTTTACTAATTGCAGGGGTTAGTGTGTTACAAAACTTACCTTGCTGAATATATCCCCTCACCTGTAAATGCAGCATGTTGCATTCTGTAATGTCAGGGATGAATGCTGTATGTCACTTTTTACCTGAAGTATTAGGCTCAGTGCATTTAGCGTAAACAAAGAGCACTGAATAGTGCAATGAACTTAAATATTTCTCCAAATGCTGCTTATACCTGCTTGTAAGATTTTTATTGAAAATGTGTACTAGGCAAATTTTTTTCTCTCTAACACAGATGTTGGTTCAACTTTAGTATTTGACAATTTGCTCAGACTGGATATATGACAGCTATTTCAGTAGTATATTTGTTATTTAATATTCTGATCTGTCATTTTCCCACTCTTACCTATGGTTGATGCCTCAGAGAAAGGTGCGAAAGTGGAAGTTGCAGTAACACCACCAAGTGATTCAGGACCAGTGCAGAATGGAATCGCCCATAATGTTGAAGAGGTTAGTGACTTTTTTATTCTTCTTTTTATTCTTGTATTAGTAAATATATTGCATGCTTGATTGTGCTCTTCACTGAAAGTAAACATCTTAATAGAATGAAGCTGACAATATGAACTGTCTGCATATTTAGTTTTCATTTACAACTGAATCCAGTGTACAGTTTGCCATATACAAAAGCTCTTGCCTTCTGTTCCTGCCCTTCAGTGTAAGGTAAGATGGGAGTCTGGAATCTATTCTTTTAGGAAAGGTGTTTTTACTTTACAGATAAGATGTTTGCAGCCCTAAATATAGCTAATAGAAATTGCTTGTTACATTGCACAAAACCTGTCATGATGTGCATCATGGAATAGTCAAAATTCATTATGAAAGAGGACCTGTACAAACACTTCTAGATCCTGCCTTCTGTTATTTTGCTTCGTAAGATTTTTTCCCACCAAGATTGTTCAGTGAAAACAATGAAGAAAAAGCAATCTTAGCAATCACATATCACAGCAGTGTCCACATGCTATCAATTTACATTGTAATAAAACATTTCCTAGGCTTGTTCAGAAATCAGCAAGGTCAAGGAGCTTTATCATTTGAGATAATGGTTTCAGTTTCAAGCAGGGGAAGAAGGGAAAACTATTACAAGAGTACATTCCTCAGCAATGCCTTCTTTTCATCTCCCTTTAGACATTCTAAATTTGCAGTGATGCAGGCTTTGGAACTTTCATGTTAATTTCAGCAAGTATTAGGGCATTCTGAACAATGATTCTTATGCATTAGATGTGGGATACATTATTTATCCTTATCCAAATGGCACAACAGAGCAAAGCGGGGAGGTTTGTAACTGGTGGAGGAGTGAGTCTGCAGATTTAACTCCATCAATCTGAGTGAAAGGATTTCAGGTATCTGCTGTCAAAATAAAAACTAGCAGTCTCCTACCTGCATTTTGATATAGTTCATGCTGGATTCCTCCCCAGTGGCCTTCCCAGTTTTGTCTTCTTCCCCTGGTAACCTGGCAGCTCTCTTAGGCTGCTTGAGTACTGATGTGCTGAAACCCATTTTGTAATTTAAAAGTACATACTGGAATTTTGAGAAGTTGTAATACAAATAGTCTACTCATCTATAGAACAAATAAATAGGCTTCCATAATACTTAGGACCCTACTTCACTGTCAGGATCTCTGCCAACTCTGTAGTGTACTAGAGACTTTCCTCAGTGTATTGCCTGGCTTTTTGTGCATAGCTTCCTTAAACATCTTCCCAAACTGTAGTATCACTCTGAAGCTAACACTGGGGTTTTCAGTTTCCTTCTGCTCTGTATTTTGACTTTGTGGACTCTAATAGGATTACTCTCAATTTATAGAAGACAACAAAATTTATAGGCAACAACAGAAACCCACACACAGCATTTCTGGGACCCTTTTCACTGATGAAAATTTGAATTTTCAGAAGGGAAATTGGTCATTGCCCTCCTCCTTCTTTTTAGCTTTTCCAAACTTGACCTACACATGGTCTTGAATTTTGATCTTTTTGTAACCAAGTATATTGTATATTGATATAATTTGCTTCTAAGTAGAATTCAATCAAGTAGCTTAAAATTTTGATGATTTTTCCTTAGTGTAATGCAAAAGGAATTGCTGTAGTGTCAGAATTCGGAAAGATAGTATAAAATTTCTTCTCTCCAGTTTTCAACTTGTATAGCCCAAAGATATGGTTTTGTGATCCATAAGTGCTGTTTTGAAAAAATCTCTTAAAAAACCTAACTGTTAGTGCCTCCATGTTGTGGTAATGATAATTTAGAACTGAGAAAATTAGAGATACTGTCAGTCTGGATGAACAAAGCTTCAAATATGCCTTTGGGGGGAAAAAAATGTTGTCCTGAAAACTGTGGGATGTGAAATGGATATACTCACAGAGCAGGTCATCCTGGAACATGTATGCAGTGATGATACAGAAGACCTGCATAGGGATCTAATTCTTTCTCCTCCATTGTCAAGTTCCACTGTGGTCTTCATGCTTATCCCTCTTGCAAAACAAGCATAGTCATATTTGTAGGGCTTTTTTTACTTTTCACTGATGCAGATTGTAGTGTCTGAGTCTAAATCTCTAGACACAAGTATTTTAGAATATCAGTCTCTGTATTGGAGTTAGAATTGTCTGAAAATAAGTACATTAAATGTTCTATGTTCTCTAGTAAAAACAGAATATGCAAATAAATCCATTTTACTTACAAATCCCCTATTATTTTAAAATTACAATGTTGAGAAAAAGACCCTTGTGAAAAGATGGTCTCAGGCTGAGACTGCAAGCAAAGGACAAAAAACCAGCTTTCCTATTGTATTTTAGTTTTCATATATTTGTAAAATAATTTTTTTAAAAGCATAATACTCCCAATTGCCGTGATTTAGTTTTCCATATGCCTCTCCTGGTTTCTTCAGGGGCTTTTTAGGAACATCTTTATATTTTCCTTCTTTTTCAAGGAAGAAGGAAAGGCTTACACAGAGCTGAAACACCACACAAGACAGATTCAAGGACACTGTCAAGTTAATGACTTCTGCAAGATGTCATGATAGGTGTATTTCACCTAATTTACTTTTTTGTTTTGTTTTTAATTTCTTCGTTTCTCTCTTCCAAACTCCACTGTCTTGCTTTTCCCTTTTACCTAGGACCCTAACTCCATTTTTCTTACTCCACTGTCCTCCAGGGAAAGTGAGCTGTTCTCTTTCTAGCTCAAGCCGTTCTGCAACAAGAAAAACTCTTTCCTGATGCTGCATGCAGAAATTCAAAAAGGCTGCCCAGAAAATGTACCCAGCAACCCAATCATTTGTGCCAGATAGTAAAACTCCTATCACCCCACTTAACTATAAGCAGAAGCCGATATCCTACACTTCGATAAAATTGGGATCATCAGCTAAGGACAGACAGCTGTGGTCTCCTTCCCATTCCTTAGCCAGCACAGGAGGGAACAATACCTCCTCCCACCATACCATCTGTAAGACATTACTGCTTTATTTGAAGTCAGAAATTGCCTTCCTTTCTGCTGTATATTGCATCTTCCTTGGGGATTTTGTTCTACTTAACAGCATTCTGTCTCTTAACCTTTAGCAGGTTGCCACAGAGGAAAAGACTCTGTTATACAAAACTTCATAGAGTGGTACCAAGCATGCATAAGAAAATGAAAGACTAAAAGGACACTTACTATCTCATTAGATGTTTTATAAAGTGCCCTTCAGAGTGTGATCCTTCTGAGAAGTCCAGTTCCACCCCCCGCCACCTTCTTAACTAGCATTTGGTATTCGTTTTAACCTGTGGCTTACCTGAAAATAGTTTCCAATCTGAAGATAATACCTTTTCCTCCGACCTACACGCACACACACATGCACGCACATACTCACAGACACACGTACACATGTGCACAGTTTTTCCTGTTTCGTGGAAACCCTGCTGGAAAGTGTTTACATGCCAACCATGACTGAGGTAACTTTTCCATGAAAATATAAGGCAATTTTTATGTCATAGGAGAATGGTGCAAAGGCCATTGTTTGCATGGGATGTAATCCGCTTACCTGAGCAGCAGTCTGGTAAAGCATGTTTTGCCTTCCCCACTGAAGAGCAGCAGCTCCATGTGCTGCGTTTCAGGACAGGGCCCTGATGGGGACATATGTCTCCTGCCCTGGAATAATCATTCCACTGACATCAAATTAGCATGGTGTGAATGTGAGTAGCATTGCATTCTCTGTCTCAGGGTATTAATCTGGGTTATGTTAAACATTACTATTTCATAGAGAGAGAGAGAGGGTGGAGAAGATTAGAGCAGCCTTCGTTATAAGGCCATGATATATTCCTGCATCCCTGGTATTTGTTTAATTCATCATAAAAAATTTATTTTCCAAAGCCCAAATATTTTTTCAGTCACCACACTTGGTCTAAAGTAAATGTGTGCATCTTGTTTGCTCTTTGTAACTTAAAGAGAAGGTGCCGCTATCAAAAGGATGATCTTTATTTTCACAATGCTACTCAGTTGCCTACTCCACATTTTTTGCTGCTGTATACCGGTTTGGCTTGTTTGAAAATTAGGACTGTGAAAAATGGCATGAAGACAAAGGCTTATTCTTCAGAAGTATCTCCATGATACCATAGCTGATATTTCTCCTGGTGAGCTGACTGCAGTTTTGTGTGTTACATTCTGAGAATTTCTTTTCAAATTCCCCAAAGAGTGCTGGCAATAACGTAGCATAAAAACTAGCATATAAGCTCCTGGGAGCTGTGATTTTACTTATTTGTGCAAGTGCCCAAGAGGACACAAGCAGCAATAGCAGAATCTGGACCAAACACCTACCTGACCTTACTCCTTCCCACAGGGTCCACTCAAAAGGTAGCTCTTTTCAGTGAGTTGACAGTGCAGTGAGGATTAGCACAAATTAGCTGTCCTAAGAAGAGTATCCACATACACAGAATGCATTCTGAAAGCTCAGGGATTTAATAATATGTCTGCTTGACTTTTACTCAAGAATTTGTGAGGAAAGATGTTGCCTTCTATTTTAGTCACCCCATAGAAATTGCATACTCTTGTACTAGCTTACTATCTCACCTTATTTCTCTTTTTTTAAAATGAGATGTAAGAGAAGATAAATTAGTGATTTAGCTTACAGAGAAGAAACAGAAGGCAGAGACTTGAGGCTGTTCTTAGTAGGGCTCCAATTTCCTGTACTCTGCCTTTCTAGTGAAATAGATTAATGTGAGATGTTCCCTTCTAAAGAAAAAAATAAACCTCAGTTTTCAAAATCACTATATACCTCTGGGACAGAGAGCATTTGAGATCACAATCACATCAGTTTTTCTTGACTTACTCATTGTGAAAAGTTAGATTGTACAGAACTCATTTCCAAAAAAAACCCTCACGCAAACAAACAAAAACCCACCCCAAAACAAAAAAAGACCCGAGCAGTCTTTTGCAGCAAGGAAAGAAAATGCTCTTTAGAGGTGGTGCAATATCTGTACTGTAGCATAAGCAAATTGAACTGCAAATAATTCCTGTCTTCAGTTTCCTTTCTTCTGGAGCCCTCATACTAATTTTTTATTGATTAAGTATCAGCAGTCAGAATGCACAAGAAATGTACAAGCATGAGAATTTATATCTTAACTCTTCATCTTAGGTGGACTAACAGATTAATCCTCAGAATATGGTATTTATAGTTCACACATTATAACTGTTATACAGTACAGATTAGTTGGTAAACAATGGCAGATTCAGTATTTCTGAAGTGCTCAGAAGTTTGAGGTGGCTCTTTGTACTTGTTTTCCATTTTCTCCTAATGTGAGGAAAAAAAGTATTAAATTCTGTTTAATGTTGTGCCAGAAAAGCAACTGTTTTTCCTAATATAATATGAGTGTAAGCCTCTACAGAGACAGTGATTTTGTGATGTTTGCTAGAAGGAGTGACTACCTTGTGACTTGGAGTTTGCTATAAGCTGTTGTTTATAAACAAAATAGTTGCAGATGAAATGTCACCATATGTTTGTATTGCTTATATAACGTGAAACACACCATAATTTCCTCTATTTGGAAAAATTTTACTGGGAAAATTGGATAGATTTAGATTAGATACTAGGAAGAAATTGTTTACTGTGAGGGTGGTGAGGTACCAGAACAGGTTGCCCAGAGAAGTTGTGGAACTGTGGAAGTGTTCAAGGCCAGGCTGGGTGGGGCTTTGAGCAACCTGCTCTAGTGGAAGGTGTCCCTGTCCATGTCAGGGGGTTGGAACAAGATGATCTTTAAGGTCCCTTCCAACCCAAACCATCTCATGTTTCTAAAACAGTCCTGAGCAAATCAGTAAGCACTTTCTTCCCTGGGATTACAGATAAGTATTTGATAGATGTCCTTGCACAAAGAACTGTGAAATATGGAGCATCCATAGTTTTCATACCATCTTAATTGCTTGTGATGATTTAAATAAAGGAAGAGTTGAAGTAGCAAGAATAGAGTTTTGAATGTATGTAGATTGGTTTAAAAGAATATTTGTTACAGATGTATGAAAGAGAACACCAAGCAAAATAACACTTCTAATCTCATTTCTTAAGATGAAAAGAGGGCATTTTCCTAATAGAGGATTAATTTCCTTATCATCATTAATAATAATAACAATAACAATAAAATATATGCTAGGGTACCACAATTATCCTATCTAGGCATTAGTATACATTTGATATTCAGCCCTGCAAATGCCTCTGTAAAAAAAGACAATCTCAAACATCAGCAAGAAAAAATGAGGATCCAATGCATAAAGAGTAAGAAGAATTATGACAGCTAGTAATAATTCCGTAGAAACACGGTAATGACTTTTATATGTGAAGATCTAATGCAGCTACCTCTAAATCTTTCATGACTGGTTAAGGGATGAGGGACACAAGTATTTCATTCTGTATTCTTCCAGTTGCAGGACGTGATGAGGGAAGAAACAGGAAAACTCAGGAGGTCAATAACTGGCTCCAAGAGTGGTGTCACCAGCAGAATTTTAGGGATTTTTATCATGGATTGGGTTAAACAAGACTGGGCCTGCTGATGACAGCCGGGGTTCACCTGTCTCAAAGAGGCAAAAGGATCAGAGTTAGCAGGGCTCATTGAAAGAGCCTTAAACTAGATTTGAAAGAAGAAAGGGATGAAACCAGGCATGCTAGAGATAAGCCTAGGAGTGGCACATCAATGTTTGAGGAACAGTGTGCTAGTGAGGCCCTTCAGTCTGCCATGGTGCACTGAGGACACCAGAGAACATCTGAAATGTCCCTATACTAATTCATACAGCACCTTCACCATCTCAGTGGAGGTAGTGGATCCAGATCCATATACAGCTGCAAAGACCTAAGCATCATCAATCCATTAGAAACAACAGAAGCACCTGAGAACAGTCACATAGTAGTTAAGGCTCCTCCCCCCAAAAATGTGACAGGACTGATAGCCCAACTAAAGTGCATCTACGCCAATGCACACAGCATGCGCAATAAACAGGAGGGGCTGGAAGCCACTGAGCAGACGGAAAACTGTGATATAATTGCAGTAACATAAACAGTGGGGTTACTTACACGACTGGAGTGATGCAATAGATGGCTATAAACTCTTCAGAAGGGATAGGCAAGGAAGGAGAGGTGGACTGGTAGCACTGTATATTATGGAGTGTTTGACTTTCTAGAGCTTGATGATGGTGATAAAAGGGTTGAGTATTTATGGGTAAGACCAAGATTGATATCCTGGTGGGAGTCTAGTATAGACCATCCAATCAGTTCAAAGAGGGAGACAAAAGTATACTATAAACAGCTGGAGGAAGTCTTACAATTGCTGGACCTTTTTCTTCTGGAACACTTCAACGTACCAGATACCTGCTGGAAATAAAACAGAGCAGAAAGGGAACAGTCCAGGAGGTTTCTGAACTGTGTGAAACATACCTTGATACTTCTGACACAGAGGGGAAGGAGCCAGCCAGGGAAGGTGTCCTGCTGGACCTGCTGCTTGTGAACAGAGGATTGGTGGGAGATGTGGTGGTCAGAGGCCATCTTGGGCACAGAGACCACAAAAGGAGAGCTTTCTATTCTCAGAGCTGTAAGGAGGGTGGTCAGCAGAACTGCCAGAACTGCTGCCTGGGACTTCCAAGGAGCACACTTTGGTCTGTTTACAGAACCAGATGATAGAGTTCCTTGGGAGGTGGTTCCAAGGGGATAAGGAAGTGCAGGAAAGCTGAACGTTGTCCAAGAAAAAAACCTTAAAGGTGCAGGAGCAGGCTGTCCCTACGTGCTGAAAGAAGAGCTGTCTGGGAAGAAGACTGGCCTGGCTGAACAGAGCTTAGGCTGAACTCAGGAGAAAAGGAGAATTTATGACCTTTGGAAGAAGGGACAGGCAGCTCAAGAGGACTAAAAGGATACTGTGAGGTTATGCAGGGAGAAAATTAGATGGGCCAAAACCCATCAACAACTTAATTTGGCTTCTGCAGTTAAAGACAATGAAAGATGTTTCTAGAAATGAAAGGTGTTCTAGAAAGACATTAGCAATAGAAGGAGGGCTAGGGACAATCTCCATCCTTTCTTGGATACAGTGGGAAATGTTGTGACAAGGAATAAGGAAAAAGATGAGGTATGGAATGCCTTTCTTGCCTCATTCTTTAACAGCAAGATTGGCTGTCATTAGGGTCAATAAGACCCCTGGACTGGAAGACAGGGATGGGGAGCAGAATGAAGCCCCCATAACCCAAGGAGAAATGGTCAGTGACCTTCTACACCACTTAACACACACATGTCTCTTGAGGCTGGATGGGATCCCCTCAAGGGTACTGAGGGTGCTGATGGAAGTGCTCACAAGCCAGTTTGCATCATTTACTAACAGTCCTGGCTAACTGGACAGGTGTTGGCTGACTGGAAGTTTGGAAATGTGACACTCATTTACAAAAAGGGCTGGAAAGATGATCAAGGGAACTACAGGCCTGTCAGTCTACCTCAGTGCCAGGGATGGTCATGAAGCAGATCACCCTGAGTGCCATCACACAGCATGTGCAGGACATCAAGGGGATTTGGCCCCACCAGACAGGGNGTGCAGGACAACAAGGGGATCAGGCCCCACCAGCCAGGATTTGTCAAAGGCAGGTCCTGCTTGACCAGCCTGATCTCCTCCTATGACAAATTGACTCAATAAAGGAGGGGAAGGCTGTGGATGTTGTCTACCTGGACCTTAGTAAAGCACTTGACACCATTTCCCACATCATTCCTGTGGAGATACTGGCTTTCCATGGTGTGGATCGGTGGACTGGGTGTGGATGGTTCACTGGGTAAAAAACTGAGTGGATGGCCGGGCCCAGAGAGTGGTGGTGAGTGGAAGTAAATCCAGCTGTCAGTCACTGGTGGTGGTCTCCAGGGCTCTATACTGGGGCAAATCCTGCTTAATGTCTTGATTGATAATTTGCATGAGGGGATCAAGTACACCCTCAGTCAGTTTTCAGATGACACAAAGTTGGGTTGGGGTGTTGATGTTCTGGAAGGTAGGAAGGCTCTTCAGAGGGGTCTGTACAGGCTGGATCCATGGGCTGAGACCAGTGGTATGAGGTTCAGTAAAGCCAAATGCTGGGGCCTGCCCTTGGGTCACAACAACCCCATGCAACAATGCTACAGGCTGGGGAAGAGTGGATGAAAAGCTTCATGGTGGGAAAGGACCTGAGGGTCATTTAGTCTAGATGACCTCCAGAGGTCCCCTCCAACCCTAACTATTCTATGATGCTGTGACTCTGTGCTGGCCAACAGCAGCTAAACACAAGCCAGCTGTGTGCCCAAGTGGCCTAAAGGTCCAGTGGCATCCTGGCTTGTATTAGCAATAGTGTGGCCAGCAGGACCAGGGTAGGGATTGTACTCCTGTACCCCTGGCACTGGTGAGGCCACATCTCAAATCCTGTGTTCTCTTTTGGGCCCCTCACTACAAGAAAGACATTGAATTGCTGGAGCATGTCCAAAGAAGTACAGTGGAGCTGGTGATGGGTCTGGAGCACAAATCCTGTGGGAAGCAGCTGAGGGAGGTGGGTTTTTCAGCCTGGAGAAAAGGAAGCTCTGGGGAGACCTTATTGCTCTCTACAGCTGCCTGAAAGGAGGGTATAGCCAGGTAGGGGTCAGCCTCTTCTCCCAAGTAGCAAGTGACAGGACAAGAGGAAATAGCCTCAAGGTGTGTCAGAGAAGGTTTAGATCAGATATTACAAAAATTCCTTAATGGAAAGGGTTATCAAGCATCGGATTAGTTATCAAGCAGGAAAGTGGTTATGTCACCATCCACAGAAGTATTTAGAATATGTGTAAGTGTGGTGCTTGAGGACATGCTTTAGTGATGGAGTGTTAGATTTATGGTTGGACTTGATGATCTAAATTATCTTTTCCAGCCTAAGTATTGCTATGATGCTTACGAATTTGTGGAACATGAAAAAATATGCCATATTAGAATACTTAGTCTCTGAATGCCGATGTCTGACCATTGCAAGGTACTGGTGTAAACTGGCCTTTGTTCTGACTTAATACAGCAGTTTCTCTCTAATGGATTATCATCAGAGTTCATCATATCAGGTGATGCAGCTTTCCCATATGTCCAGTCCAGTATCGTTAAAGTTAATTAGCTACAGAGTCATAGCAGGAAATGAGTTTTGGAGTGTGTAGATAGTAGCACTTAAGCTGCCCTAAAGAAATGGAGATCTTTGCACAGTGCTGGCAGGTGTGTCATAAAGTGAGCCGGATATTCTTCACTTTTGTTGGAGCATGCGGGGGTCAAGGCAGATCCCAGAAGTTATCTAAAATGGTACCATCATATGTGTTTAGGCAATTGAATTCCTGGGTATGTATCATGTTACAATTACATTTTCTTCTTAGCATTGCAGAATGTAGTCATACTTAACATTTCAAGTACAGAGTTTTCATCATACAGACTAAAATAAATCAAAACCATAGTTTCAGGATTAGTTTCTACAAACTGCGGTAGTGCATATTCAGTATGACATGGGTGGAGCCACAGACAGTGCAATCTCTGCCATGAATCTGTGCTGAGTCATTTTCTGTCACTGCTGCTTAGGCCACAGCGTGACACTCACATTCGTGTGGTTTGAGAGCTGCCAAGATTATTTCCCATTCGTTGCTTCAACTTCAGTGGATAATTTAGTACTGCTTTGAAATTCATGGAAGCTAGATCTACAAATACTTTGAACTTCATTATTTCCACTGATTTTTGGAAGATCAGCATTGAAAATCAGATGCCAAATCCAATTTGCAAAATACAAAATGAATGTCCATTCTGTAGTATCTGTAATGTATCCTGGAGTTAAACTAGCAAGAAGAAGTGTTTTGCCTGCACTGTGAGTTTGTGAATGGCCTTATATTTTGGGTATAGTTGTCTTGGGGAAAGGGATGATGTAGGACAACTGGAAGGTGGAAAGATCTCAAACAGATAGATCAAGGTTTCTCAGGAGACATGTGGCAATCTCCAAAAGCAATTCAAATGGTTCTTTGCTACAGCCACTCATGTTGCCTCTGTGCTCATGCACACCCAGAGGTGTTTGACACAGACATGAGAATAGAACAAGGCCCAGTGTTGAACTACAGTGTGTATGGGTACAGGATTGCATGAACCAACATGGGCATTACTGTCTAGATATTTTTAAGACTCATGTGCAAACTCAGACTACTGTAAAGTTTTTTTGTGATTAAATGTTATTGTTAATCATGGCTAATCTCTAAAGATGGCAATTCAGGAAGTACTTTGCCACTCAGTGCTGTTTATGCAGCAGTCACTTACAAAGCTTTATTCCAGCTGAGTCGGCTGATTGAATTACGCAGAGGCCATTCAAAAAGAGTTACCTAGGCAACCCTTCAATTGGTCCTTTTGTGCTCAGATTTTATCTCAGTTATCATATTTCAAAGCTGAACCTCTGTCTCAGACTGATTTTCCCACCCCAACAGCATCTATGAGAATGAAAAAGGAATGGATTTGGTTTTGGGAAGTAGCCTCACAAACTTCTCCAGCACAGTTCCCCTAAAGTCAGGCTTCAGTAGATTTGCAGCAATGAAGCATAGTATGTCCACTTCAGCGAACAGCTGAAAGCTAAAGGCAAAAGCTAGCCTCTTTAGCTGCTCAGGAGCCTCTAAAGTACTGTGTTGAGTGCTACCAATTGTGCCTATATTTTTTTTTTAATTTTTTAATTATTATAACCGGTATGACCTGTTCACTTTACTGTTGTCTTACAGTCATGCAACTTGGGAGTTTCACAAAGTATACGGGTTAATAAAATATTCTCCTCTGTTGACATCAACATGTAACTCAAAAGTAGCTGCAACTTGTCAATGTGTCAAGAGGTAAACAGGAATTTGCTTCCAGTCCATATGTATCAGGTGATACCTTCATAGAGAAAGATCCCAAGCTAAGATCTAAGCTTGCTTCTGTACTTACTGGTCAGTTCAGGTAGTTGAACAATTCAGGAGTTCACAATAGTGGAATGAATAATCAAGACCAGTTCTTCAAAATTAGCAGTAAGTAGAAGATGTTACTAACAGTATCAACATATGGTGACATTTCATCAATAACTCTTTTGCTTAGACAGAAAACAACTGGTGTGGTCATTTAAATGATTGCTTCATATAGCATTGTCATAAGGTTTATGTAAGCAATCTTAATACAGGGCAATAACTGAAAAGAAACCTGTTATAAATCTGTAGGAGGAGTAACATGCATATTGTGGAGATGTCTCAATTATTATCTTTTTTTCAAAAATAAATCCCAAGAACACTACATGAAGAAGTCATCATATATCACTCATGTTCTCAAACAGTTTTCACCAGGTGCTCTTTTTCAGACCTTTTTAGCTTTCATTGAGCTCTCTAGAAATCTTTCCAGTTTTAACAGGGTTTGCATTACACACATCTATGTGAAAGTATTGTTCAGGCCATTTTTTCAGTTGCCTGGTTCTGCAATTTACGTGTAGTTCTGGAGACATCACCTATCTATGTTAAAAGTTTAGAAGTTATTTTAATACATGCGTGCAAAAGGCTGAGTCATGCCCGCTGTATTTGCTCCATTTTGTTAGCAGAAGCAGTCTAAGGAAAGAGAAATGTGTGGCAGCCAAATGTTTTCTGTCATGGGAGGGGGGTCCTATACACCTACTCTATAATAGGGATGACAGGCGGGCAGCTTACACATAAATGGAGACTAGAGACAGACGAGAAAATCAGCAAAACAAATTGGAGAGGAGTGTCTTTAGTTTTAGCACTAAGTTGTTAAGAACACAGCTGTGTTGTGACTGGTCTAAACACAAGAGTCTTTGGGGAGAGACAAGGAGAAGCCCTTTCCTCATGTGGACAGCCCAACAGCAGCGCTGCAGCCTAGAGAAGCTGGGCCAACTCCATCCTTGTTGGTTTCACAGCTTGAGTGGGCAGAGCCCTGAGCAGCCCAGTCTGACCCCAGCAGCTTAGCACTAGTCTGACCCCGAGGAGCTTAGCACCTCCACAGGTGCCTGAATTGCCCTGTGTTCCTGTGAAGACAATACATACAAATATATACACATATATATTTAATAGTAACTTTTTAAGTTACTCGCAAAAGCTTAAGAAGTTAAGATATACCAGTACATCTATATGCATAAAGATGCACATCTGTGTGTGTGAGCGTGCGTGCGTGCGTGCACAGGCACACATACGCACGCATTCTCTCTCTCTCGTCTGTGTGGCCAGGCTTGACGCAGCCCAGACAAGTCTTAGCCCCTGACTAGACTAGCCCACACCCCTAGGGAGAGCCATGGGAACAATTGTCAGAGACACCCTGTGCATCCCAAGGGACCAGCCACACTGTCAACAAATGGACATCCTCAGGCAGCCTGTGCTGTAAGTATACCTCACAGTCCGGCCAAAGTCTTTTTTGGTGTGTCCTAGCTAATGTTGTTAGTTGGGTGTGGTGTTAATGCAATGTTTTCAGACACCATAGCTCTCACTGAAACACAACATCGTCCTTGAACTCCTTTTGAAAGAATCCCTAACTTCATTCATCTACTGTGATAATCTGCTCACTGGAGCTTTTCTTACAGAATGAAGAGGATGAGGAGGAACAGCCTCTCAGCCTGGCCTGGCCTGAAACCCGACGCAAGCAGGTCACCTATCTTTTAGTGTTACCCATTGTTTTTCCGCTGTGGGCCACCCTGCCAGACGTCAGAAAACCTGTAAGTAACTGTTGTTGTAAGTCAGTGTGTTCTGCACAAAAAGGTGGCTCTCTAGTTAAATGCCAAAAAAGAACTGTAGCAGATTCATGCAAAAACAGAGCTAATAGGTTTTTTCAATTGTTTCTTCTTTGAAGAAGAGGTCGCAACATTAGTATTCAAATCTGCAAATGGCAAATGGGTGTTTATGAGCAACTGGTTGGTAATAGCTCTATACAGATTATAATTTGTATTCACTAATACTTTGTGACATAAAGTGAAAGGTCTGAAAGGTCTTTGGAGCCTTCATATTTGTGTTTCTGAATCTCAACCGAATGTCTCATGAGTGCTGAGTAAGTCTGTCTATCTGCAGTGCCCTAAAGGGTGTGACTGGAAGGATTTTGGACTGCCTAAATTCTGTCTGTAGTTTAAACATAATGATATGTATTTCTTGTAAGCTTTTGTTCTCCTAGATCTTTCTCTTCTACCCATAATCTTGTAATTTCCATACTAGGATGAGATCCGTAAGTCCCTTCATGTATAAAATACTTCCTAGTTTTGTCCCAAACACAGCTTGAAGTAATGTAAGACTGGCAAGTTACCAAGGCTTACTGCTTTTATACTCACATGTACAAATAGACCTGACTGGGAAGGCTCATGGAAAGTAGAAGAGAGAGAGTCAAGAACTGAAAAAAAAATTTTAGTAGTGTTTTAGTCTCTTTTCCTTTCTGGATCAAAAATGGGTTTAAAACTTCTGCAAGAGAGGCATGCACGGCATGTAAGTTTGTAAATCAACACCCTGAATTCTTTTTTCCTCCTCACATGCAGCAAAAAAACCTTCCCATCCCACACACTGCAAAACTGCAATTCAGGGCAAGAAAGAAGCTAAAATAAGACATCTGATTTGTTTTTAGATAAAGGTTTCCAAAGGCCATAAAGTGACATTTCCCCTTCCAATCTTTAAGCTTTCTTTTTCTTAAAGATTCCAGGAAACTCTGGTAATCACTTTTGTTTCATAACACACAGAGCATACTATATGAATTTCAAGATGCTTTAATTTTGAATTTATGCCTTTCTTTCGTCATTCAAAACTATCCTTGTCATTTTTTTAATAATTTGATCTACAAAGAGCAAGAAATATGTATGGGCATTATTTTGAATTTTGAAAATCCACAGTTAATATAAGTAGATCTGTAGCTTTATCCAATATTCTGTATGTACAAGTGAGAACCCTTTTGTAAATAATAGTTTTGGAAAGTGAATTGACAAATTGTCTGCAACTGTGTGATGCGTGTGATTATTAACACTAGTACCATTCACAAGAGAACTCCATGCTGACATCCGGCAGCTGAAATACCCTCCACAAAAGAGAAACACGGTTGTATGTGTCAGAGAGGCAAGTGGACAACAGAGTTTTAAAACTTCATTCACTGAAAGGAGTAGTTTTTTATACAGAAAAAAAAATGCTGTTGTTTGTAATTACATGTATATTAGCAGAAGAGGTAATGGGCTGTATCAGTGTGACAAGCTGCTTACTTTGAACATTGCTGTCAAAGAATTAACCAGATGGTTGCAGAAACTATCTAACATATTAAATATGCTTCATTAATGTATCTTCAAAATATTCTCACTTATTTCTGTGTGCCATCCCCACTAATCCCTTCCCAACAAAAACGAAGCCTGATATCACAGCTCAGCATGTGCATCAGAAAACAATTTTCAATGAAATCTGTGAGGTAAAAGTTGGAGCAAACCTAAAATAATACTTAACTAGATTTTTTAGATAGGCCTGCCATCAGGGGCTTGATTTGCAAGTGTGGTAATTTTAGTCAGAAACCCAAATTCTACATCAGGATGCTCAGATTAGCATGTGCATATATAAAGTGAATGCTTGTGTGCTATATACTGATTTGAAAGACCATATGGAGCCTTTGGCATCCTCTGTGGGTGTCCACTTTTCAATAAATTCTTCTTTCCACCTAGAGTCTTTTTTCTAATGTATATTTTATCTCCACACAAAGGAGATGGTTTGCCTGCATTTATTTGTACTATTCTGAGATATATTTAGCTCCATGAAGCCCAGAAGCTCTAGAAAAATTATTTCGTAGACAAGGTCTCTGGTTCTAAAGTTAGCAAAATCCTGCTGCCTTATTATGCTCTGGTGCACACATATGCAGATTTTTATATACTTAGAGTAGATTATGCATTAGTTCAGCTATCTGCCAGCTGATTGACTAGCTGAGATGTTTTAATGTGTTTAGTGCCTTAATAACACCTGCTCACACTAAGCCAGTATATATTAAAATCCTTACTATAACAAAATTATGTTGTTGGCATATCCCAGAGGTAGGTGTGCCCTTGGGGAATTTTTTTCCTGAGTTTTTGCTCAGATGTTTTGAACAATAATGGGTATTTTTCCTGTACTAATGGCTTATTTCCCCAGTGGCTCTGTAAAGGTCACATTTGTAACTGCCCGCCTCTGGCAGTAACAGATATTGAAAGACTGAAATAAAAGTTACATGACAAAGGTGCCCCAGTAGGTCAGGAGCACATATTGAACACCTCTTTTGTTATAACCTTACTCCACTGTCCATCCCTTTGCATTACAGGCCAGAAAAATGGCTCTTGGGGCTCCAGTCGTGCCATCACTGGACCCATATGGGGGAGTTCCTTCTATCTCTGCAGATTCCTGTTACAAACGAAGAGCTACAACTTCCATGAACTCTTGTTGCCGTTCAGAGATGCACTGTTACCAAGGGGACAAGGACAACGTGTTCCTGTACAGATCCAGTTAGAGGAGCAGGTTCTGAGTAATCAGAGTTAAGCACTGTTAAGTGTGAAAGAAAGATCAAACTTTGCAATGCAGATACATTTATGTATCTGCATTGCAACATATGAACATTTAGGTTAAAGATGTTGGTAATAATACTGGCTAAAATTAAAAGATTCCTTCCAAATTATTCAGCACACACTGCCTTTCAGGATCAAGCTCATAGAAGAAAAGCCTTCATACCTGGATTATTTTTGCTACTTAGAGTCCTGTTTTTCAGACACTGGCATGGAACAAATATACAGAAATATATCAAGAAAAATGGCCTTAAGGTTTCTGATAGACAGAACAGTACCAATCCATCTAATCTACAGTGGAACTACAAAATCTTTTTGCTTTTGTTAAAGGAAAATAGCATATGAACTAAATGAGCCATGGCTTCTCTTACTTGTCTGTTACTAGGACCACAAAAGACCCAATTGGTAATAAACTAGGCACTCTGTCTTTACAAGGCAACCACCACAGCAACTCCCGAAAAAGATGGAGAGTATTCCTGTCTGCTGTATCTGACTAATTCTTCTAGGAAAATGCTTAGAATTGGCAGCTCTCTGTATTTCAAAGAGCTAGGGAGTAGGAACGACATAAATCTCAAAAGAATGCTGTCACTAGTTACAAAACAAGCATGATTATTATTATACTCTGGAATAAAATCTAGCATACAAAAAAGAATCAGCATCCTTGTTATGGCTTTTTAAATTTTTCATCTATATGCAAATTATATAGCAGTATCTATGGAGTCCATTTTTTATTTCATCACCTGTAAAATGTACAAGCTTTAAATTTTGCCCTTCTGAATTTAAATGTTCCCCATTTTAAAACAGGTAATTTAAGTGTTAAGCCTATTAAAGTATCTTGGACTGCTGCTTATCAGTTAATTTTAGTGGGAGAGGATTAGCTAAGACAGGCGAGGAGTACACATGCTGCAAAGTTACTGACTTGTAATTCTTAGCCATCCAAATTCCGTGGGTGTCTGACTCAGATAGGCAGTGTCTCCTTGTTTTGCAAGAACCATTTGGTGTATATAATCGCACCATCAGAGAGCTATTACTGGCTAGCATGGCTCTAGTTGTATTAGTTTTGCTTAAGCCAATGTATGCTTAAATCTTGAGTGTTGGGCAGTGATCATTCAAATTGCATTGCTACAAGGTGCTCTGTGCAGATTTTGTGACCTTTATCACTTCATCGTCTCATTAACTGTATGTCTTGCCAAAAAATCCCAGCTTTTACAAGGAAGACGAAAAATGTTGAAAGTTGGAAAAGTTGACTACTAAGAATGGTGAAAAAGAAGTGCTAGCTGCTTAGTTTTAAAAGAGGAAATTGCTATTTAGATTCATTTTTTTCTACCAGTCTTAATTCTGCTCCCACTGATGCCAGATCACTATAATAGCCATCTATATGTTTCTTTCAAATTGTGTTCCTTTTCAGATTAAGGTCTTCTCTCCCCCAATGCATATAGAATTTTGATTTTAAACTTAAAAGTCCGAGTAGGTTTAAATATCATAAGCTCATTATCATATTTTCTGGTTTGACAGAAATTTAGAACTCTGTTTTGAAAAAGTAACCCTGTAATGAGTTGAGAAGCAATTACGAAATAGATCAACCAAAGCACCCTGAGTAGTTCTAAAAACAGTGCTTGTGACACTGGTAGAATTTATATGAAAAGGATGTTTCCAGGTGCCATTGTGGTTATTTAAGGGTAATCCATTTAAAACGCCTACTGGACTGCTTCTGTTACTCCAAGCGAAGTTCAGTTACTTATATTATGAGGGAGTTTAGATTCACAGATTCATAGAATGGTTTGGGTTGGAAGGAACCTTGGAGATCATCTAGTTCCAATCCCCCTGACACGGGCAGGGGCACCTTCCACTAGGCCTGGTTGCTCAGAGCCCCATCCAACCTGTCCTTGAATACTTCCAGGGATGGCACATTCACAACTCCTATGGGCAACTTGTTCCAGTGTCTCACCACCCTCATACTAAAGACTTCTTCCTAATACCCAATCTAAACCTATTCTCTTGTCCCGTCACTACATGCTCTTGTAAAGAATCTCTCTCCATCTGTCTTGTAGGCTGCCTTCAAGTACTGGAAGGCTGCAGTTAGGTCAGCCCAAAGCCTTCTCTTTTCCAGGCTGAACAATCCCAATTCTCTTAGCTTTTCCTCACAGAAGAGGTGTTCCATCCCTCCAGCAGCGTTGTTAAATCTGTACCATTTTTGTGTGTTCCTGTGTATATTCAGTATAATGGTATAGGTCACGTTAGTCAATGTTTACATGCTCAGTTTTCAGGAGGAGATTTAGCATTATCCAAAGTGCACACAGGGAGTGAGTTAGTGCTCTGTTAGCACGGCCTGCAGCTGCACCTGCTGCTGGAGCAGATATGGATCTTCTATTTGTCCCATGCTGTAGATGAGCGTGCACAATTGCCATTGCTGACTTTACCCTTTTTACATCAGTTAATGTCCTGAGCTCATTCCAGTTACATCAGCAGAAAGTCTACAGTCTAACTGAGTTACAGACCAGACTCATTGTTTTCAGGTTCAGCTGGCAAAAAACAGTGACATTCCTGCTTGACCAGCTGTAATGGCCAGCCCTATACACTGATTGTCTCTTGGTCTACAGCCACCCTGTGGTTCCATGCTGATCAGTTCCTAAATGTGAAGATGTTCCATATAAATGCCTGTTGAATTTGTTACGTAAGAAAAGCTGGCTGTAAACTCCCTATTATGGCTTGAAGAAGCTGAATCAGAACAAATGTTATTTTCTCTCCAAAACTCACATTCGGGGAAAGCCCTGCAACCCTGTCTACTCCCACGACATCTAGGAATGATCCACAGTCTTATGAGCCTCCTGGTGCAGCAGGGGCATGACCTCCAATGAAAGAGGGCACAAAAATACTGGAGTGGAAGTGGATTTAGTGAGGACTGAACAGGAAGAAGTAGTGCAGGACTGAGCTGCAGCTGAAACAGGCGTTCATAACTTATTTCCACAGGCATGAAAATTTTCATGAAAATTTGTAGAACTCTGCTAGTCACATGTCAGAAATCATCTGAGGTAAGATCTGCATTCAGAAGGTCAATGACCATAAAGAAAGACTGGTAGAATTCATTCATAGGACAAATTTGATTTTAAATACTGATTTAGATAGTGTTTGCTTGGTGCAGTATGCCGTTTTGTTTCCTTCCTTTAGTAGTTAACTTGACCTCTTTTTATTACATAGATTCAGTTAGTCAGTAGGAAATAGGGGAAATGCAGAAGACTGGAAAGAATAGAAACCAAAATAAATCATTAACCTGAATATAATCCATTTATTGGCTGCAAGAACACTATCTGTTGAAAATGTGACACTAGTAAGGGAGACTGTGAAAATGAAAATTAAGTTACTTCGGTGTTATACAGAGTTTTTAATTCATTGAAGCACCTGACAGTATGTTTTGCATGTTTTTATAACAAATTTCTCTTCAAAATGAAGCATGAAAAATATATGCTTAACATGTCTTCTATTCAGAAAGTGAGTAGTTTTCACAAGAAGAGTAAATGCCGTAATAAATTTTAGGAGTGCATGTTTTTAGGTCTGCCATATGGCAGTCTTTGTTATACTGACTGTGAAATTTGTTGCAAAAAGTTACTAATGTAGGAAGGAAAGATATGGGCACCAGTTGAAGCAGTTTGAAAACATTCATTCTGAATAAGCATGAAATTCTTGATAAATTTAGAAGTAAACCACTATTGAGCTAAACCCATATGCAAACTGCATCATAAAAAATTAAGATAAAAATGACAACACAAAATTTGCCATTCATCATACAAGTTCTTAGGACGTCTTATTTTATGACTGAAGCAATTGGAAGAACAAGGCATAGGTAAGTATATACCAATGTCGGGGCATCAGCTTCTTACCTTCTTGACATGTATTTTGATCATCTGATGATGATCGGAACAGTTGCTCAGAACAGGCCATCACAAAAAATGAGAAGCAATTAAGAGTATGACATGTCACCCTTCAGTACAGGTTTTCACTGTTTCTCCTTGTTTCTCTTTCAGACATCAAGAAAATTTTTTCCTATCACGTTTTTTGGCTCTATCAGCTGGATTGCATTCTTTTCTTACTTGATGGTCTGGTGGGCACACCAGGTAAGGAGGTGATACTGGTACAAAATAAAAGCCCTGCATCATGGTTTGCACTGTAAAAGATCATTTAGAATCAGAGTCCATCTATCTCATGCTGGGTGCTACTTTATTTCGGCAGCTGTAACCATGGATGAAGTAAATCAGTACTCACTAAATGGAAAATAGTTCAGAGACCTGTGGTTGGCCTGACCACAGGACTTAATCATTCTTGTAACATCAGAACCATCAGCAACTGCCTGTCAATACCTTATGCTTCTATTTGACAGTCTTATCTTTCTCCTGATACATGGGGAAATCTGTGAAAACTAGTATTTCTCCGATCTCGCCTGGTATTCTCCAAGCTAGTGGGCAAGTCCAGGACAGCTGAAAACATTTGTTGACTGCAGGACACCTTTTTCTGTTTTTGTTTAAACCCTTCTAGGTTGGAGAGACCATTGGTATTACTGAAGAAATAATGGGATTGACTATTCTAGCTGCTGGCACATCCATTCCTGACCTTATTACCAGCGTTATTGTAGCACGCAAAGGTCTAGGGGACATGGCTGTATCCAGTTCTGTTGGAAGCAACATATTTGACATCACAGTGGGGTAAGTTCTACACCAAGAGAATTGTGTCTATTTTAAACAAATCTTTTGTTCTTAGCACATTGCTGCGGCATTGCTCACAAGCAGCAATCTTTAAAAAGGAGAGTGATGCAAATATGCAGCGGATGTTACTGTGGCAAGTGCTCTGAAGTTACATACATACCTGCACGAAGAAATGTTATAAATTTGTTGCCTAATCCTTGCTTTGACATATTACAGAGAGGCCTAGCCAAGTGAATTGCACTTTAAAATTGTGCAAGAGCATTGTTCCAAAAAGGAATTTCAAAGTTTTTTATGCTTTCGAGAGATTGCTGTTTGCTTTCTGCTACCACTCATTGTGCTTATACTAGAGCTTTCTTTATAAATGATGACCAGGAACAATTCATTGCCTCTGCAGTATTCAACATGTTTGCTGTAATAACAACAGAAAGTCATTGTCTTGTGTAACTCATTTAGGCTGCTGTTGACATGTGATTAATTTTTTTCTATACCTGACAAATCCCAAATTACAAACCAATTCTCTGTTAACAAAAAGGACCCTTTTTATAGCTCTGACAATGTGAAGCTACATGAGATTGTGCAGAAATTTTCTATTTACACTTCACTGCTTCATGGCAGCTCTAGGGTAATGAGTTGTGGCATGATGTTGTAATTCAAATTCTTTTTTGCTCTTTTGAGACCAAGGTAGATCAGGTTCAGAAACAGTGTAATCTATGCCTCAGTGTTTCAAAAATGTGCAGGAAATACATAGATAAATTCTGTCTTTGTTCCTACATTCCCATCTTCAACACAGGATGGAGGTACTGAGAATCATGTCCATACTTTCAATTTCTCCATCTTTGGTTGTTTCTTGCTATCACACACAAACAGAAGAACAGGTCTAGTCAGCCACAGTGCCAAATAGCCTGGTTGTAGAAGAGATCCTGGTTTTCACAGCTGAAAATATACCAGCAACTGCACAAAGGTACAAAAAAGGATACTGAAGTTAGAATGGATAGTAAATACCTTTTTTACTTTATCTGTTAGCTAATGGCAGTACCTTTAGATATAGTAGGAAAATTTGGCCACTTTTCTGTTAATCCAGAAGCATGAAGTCTTTGAAATATCTATATGCAGCAAACCTGTAAAATATATGAAAACCATGTCCTGCAACTCGGAATACAGAGGGTGCATTACAAAATTCTTTCTCTTTTGCAGTGCTCTCTTACTTTTTAAAAAATGTTTAGTCTTTCTGCCAGTGGAAATGGCTTTGTCCTGCACCAGTCTGCTACATTTACAACAGAAATGGCACAGTTGAGCTGTAGACTGGTGTAGTTAGTACTGCAGCTGTAATAAATTATTCTCTCCTGAGCTGCTTATTCAAAGTTTTAATGTTGTGAGCTTCTGACAACTCACTTCATGCTTTCTAAGCCTGCTAAGCTCCAATCAGTGTCTTAAATATTTATTTCAGCTTGACATCTTGCAGAGGGATATTGTCTCCTTCTGTGGCATGAGAGATGAGAAATGCAATGACAGCAAACACAGAAATAGAAGTTAAGCTGAAGTTCAATTTAAGTTCACAGTTTAACAGAGGTTTATACAGTAAATGTGGATAAAGATATTTAAGGGCCAAATTTTGCGGGCAGTGCCTTGCAGAGTGCTGGTTCTTCCTGGCAAGGACATGTTTCCATTCAACCCACCTTCCTGTCAGGCAGGCTCTTGGAAAGAGTGCAAATAGCTTCTTCTGCAGATGGTGTGAAATCTAGAAAAAAATGAAAGGGATGTTCCTCTTCACAGACAGGATGCCAGGTGATTTGCCAGCCAAGGGAAATATAATTCACCAGTATAATTGGTGGAAGAGTGGGGGGCAAAAATCCCATGTGTTCTCCCCAAGAACAATGAGAAAGCTTACAATTTATATTTATGCAAATATTAGAAGAGTTGAAACTATTCCTGTCTCACTTTATGCAGGTAGCCTTTGGTTGCGTTTTGAATTGTCCCCAGAAACTTCCTAGTGCTCCTTTCTGGACTTCCGCAGTGTTTTAAATTAATTTTTCTGTTTCTTAACAGCCTTCCTCTTCCATGGCTCCTGTATGCTGTGGTTAACAGCTTTGCCCCGGTGACAGTCAGCAGCAATGGCCTGTTCTGTGCGATTGTCCTCCTCTTCATCATGCTGCTCTTTGTCATCCTCTCCATTGCTTCCTGCAAGTGGAGGATGAATAAAATCCTGGGTCTCCTCATGTTTGGGCTTTATTTTGTGTTCCTGATTGTCAGTGTCCTCCTGGAGGACAAAGTGATCCAGTGTCCTGTCTCCATCTAGTGGAAAGTGCTGTTTCTCGACAAAAAAAAAAAGAAAAATTGAAACAAAACATATATATTTATAAAAGAAAAGATAAATGTGTCAAAATGAAACAGCAGAAAAAAAAACCACAATGGAAAGCCTCAGTGGGAATAACCCATGGATCTGTAAATTTCCTCTTCCTCAATTTTAAAAGAGTGAAAGAAAGAAAAGGATACAAAGGGTCGATCTGAGAGCTGAAGAGCGACTGCTGCTGGACAGTGCAGTTACGCATGAAGGGCTGAGTCCAGGTGCACCGAGGGTTTCCTTGCTGCAGAACATCCTCGCTGCTCAGTACTGGGCACGCTACGTACGCACGGCAACAGCGAAAGCTCCTGCTTCTCCTCTGCCTATGCTACACACCCGCAGACTTCTCGTTCTCCGCAGTAGTATACACAGGCACACAGTGTGCCCGGTTCTTAAAGCTCTCCTCTTCCAAGGGGAATGCTGATATTAACTTTGTGGAGGCACCAGCCCCCACACACCCTGGTACAGGATTTTTCCGATAACCTGCTGAAACTCCTGAGTGGAAAGCATACACCAAGCGATGAGTCACAAACAGGGAAGAGCTTGTACATCTCTTCATGTAAGTGGATTTGTATGATGTGATTTCAGCAAAGCCAGGGAATTCATCAGTGTTTTGATCATCTGCATCACAGGTCTGTAAAGGCAATTAGCAGGATGTTAATGGTGGATTTTTACATCTTGCAAAACTCTTCAGGTTCCAGAACCTCTGTCTCTGGTACTGAAGGAGCCATGATGCCTGACCATTTTGTAACTGGTGCAGATTTTCATTGCATTCTCATGCAAAGACCAGAATGGGGATAATCTTTCTTCTCTAATAGCAACGCAGCATGCAGTGACATCATACAGCTATGTGAACACACCATTTTTTCTAATGCAGCAATATCAACAGTACCAATGGCTTTCAGATGCTGTTATGATTATGAGTTTGCCTTTTCATGCCAGAATAAAAAGGCTAATTTGCTTATGCATAGTATTTCATACAGAAAATAGAAGTAGTTATAAAGTGGCAGCCTAATTGCTAAGTGAATATATATTTTACAGGCTTTCACTATTACTTGGAGTGTAAGGACCTTCACAGCTACATATAGTTATTGCTGGAAGAGATCCCCAGCTGTTGTATAAAGCTGGGGCAGTTCACATTTGCTGTTATAAATCTTGAAACTAGGTAGGAGAAACATAATTTAAATACAGTGGAGCTGCAGGAAACTTACATGAAAATTCTTCAGTATTGCTGAAAGTGTACATGTCTAAAGGAACTCAGGAAGGAGTGAAAATGCAACATCCTTTTTCTGAGATACTGAGAGAAGGAGAAAGTCCAAACCTTGAGCAAAAAAAAAAACCAAGAAGGGAGAAAGTAACTAATGTTCATCTTTCTGTAGTTTGGCTGATTTTTTTTTAAATGAGAGGACTGGAATGAATGTTAAGAAATTATTTCAGATAATCATCATTTGTTTGTTCAAGTCTTTTGTGCAATTAAGAGTTCATAAAGTTTCAGTGCATTTCTGTGACCTGTTTCAGCATTGATTTATATGTGTATTGTGCTCACAATGGCAATGCCATGCTCACATCTGTGTAACAGAAGGCTCAGCACATTTTGTCTTGTCTGTTTTTCTCTGCTCCACACTGTTTGTTTCTCGCTCATCCCCTTTGTCCTTTACTGTTTCCTGTTATATGTGTTTGTATGTAATGGTACATGGTTAGAAAGTAAGGACTTGACAGAAAACAATGGTAGAGAAAACAGTACAAAATTCATATCAGGAATATTAATATTACGTGCATCAATATCATGAAGAAAAAAGCGAGATATTAATGAAATAAAGGAAGTATACTAGGAGTTGCAATGCCTGCTACTCATATATTGTCCTAAGGTATTAAGTCTTAGCTATATGCGGAATCGGTATTTGACCTTACCCATACAACAAGCAACATCTCTTACTTCTTAGTGCTTTTTAGAGTGAGCTTCTCACACTGTGAGCAAAAACTTGTCTTTGTATTCAAGATCCTTCACTGGTCCAGAGTCCTTACCTGTCTTAACGATAGTGCTGCCAGTCTCTTTAACATTTGTTCCTACGGGTGTACACGCAGGAAAGGTGGGTGCATAGACATAACTGCGGTGCCCTCTACTGACAGGAACATCAACCTAAAGCAAATCTCTAACCCAAATTCTGACCTCAACTGAAACTTGTCCCAAAATACAGAGCTGACTCCACAGTACAATCTATTCCAGAGGAGTCACCAGATGCTTTTGTTTCTGATGACAGTGATCAAAACAGGCAATCCTTTCCTGTAAGGTAATCCTTTCCAAGTAAGCAGGATCAGACAGAGGAGTGATCTAAAGGAAGGGCTGTGTATTTGGGCACTTACAAAATACTGTGATGCCCAGATTCACCGATCTGACATTTCAAATCATGAAACCAGANGAAACAAAAAACTTCTATCTGACCTCCAGAGCTCTAAGAGTTCTCTGGTGCACTCTGCAAAGTGACGGCATCAGGGGCAGAGACTGCTGCCCCACTGAGGGCAGGTAGGCAGTAGAGAGTAACTGGCATCGATAGCTTATAGGAAGACCTTTATGTATACCATTAAGGACTAGTATGCTGTAATGGCATTTCTATACTGTCTTAAAATGTATCTCATTTCTTTCCTGTGTCTGTTTGTCCCTATCACATATTTATCTTGGAAGGTACTCAAAATAACTTTTTCTCCTCCAGAAGAAGACAACACATGGCTCCCACTGCCTTGCATCTGTAGGGCAGATAATTTTTCAAATGGCTGAGTAACTGTGCCAGTGGTACCTCAGATCCAGAGGTAGTAGGACAGATTTCAGTTGTGTGGTGCTTTTTGTGGAGACTGTCTGTGAACAATATTTATACTTGCCAAGGCAGCTTTCTACTGCTGGGGTAAACTGTTCATGGATGCTTGGATGCTGATGTGCTCTTTGATTACAAGACAACAGCTCTGCTGGCTGGTAGAGAAAAAGAGGAGTAGGATGGAGGCAGAAGCTTAGTCCCTTGTCCTGTGCAGAAGGAATTGAATATTAAACTGGAATGCTGAGAGAACGGCCAAAAGCTGCTCCAACCCAGTGACTGGATGTCAGTGAGTTGTCCAGGCTCAATGCTGCCAGAAATGCACACACTTGTTACAACATTCCTATTTAACAATGACAGCAAATCTCCCAGCATAAAGTGTTTCTCATGGTTCATAATTATTTCAGTGTGGGATCATGAACTCTTCTCAACATTGCACACCTAGAAGCCAAAGTTTAGTTTCTATTTTCTTCAGCCAAAGTTTTGAATGACTTCACTAGGGATCTGGTCCTTCACACTGCCCAAATTTTATAGTGAGCTGGTTGGTGTTGAAGCCACTTCCACCTGCCTGTATGCCTGTGCCCATTTACTCAGTCGTACTGGTGTCTGCATAATCTTTACAAATTGTAAATGAATAATTAATAGAAAAATTGGCATTATGATAAAGATCCTGTTCTAACTTAGCACTTTCAGGACAGCAGCTTGGCAACATATTAAGTAAGATAAGAATGCAACTTCAGATTAAATAACTAACTCTCCGTGGCACCATCATCTCTGAACGGAACCAATGTTGAACAAAATTTTTGGAAGGGATTTCCAGTAGCATTTGAATAGGATCATGGTTCAGAATGTAGCCAGTTTAACAGGTTTTTGGCATTAACTTCATTGAAATTAAATATGAGAATGGGCCCCATTGGTACAAAATACCATTGGAGTTCTACAACTATTCTCTGTTTTCCCTCTCCAGAGGCCACCTTGGTCACAATCTGGTAAAAGCTATAAAAGTGTGATTAAAAGTGTGGTGTGAAGATTCTCTCCTTAAGAACTACACATAGACATGGAAAGATCTTTCAGCAAAGCTCTATGTATTTTAAATTAACTAATTTACTGAAAGCTAGTGCTTTCTTATAGTGCAGACAGGCTCTTGTGTCTGTATGCTTCTGCTTATGTATCCAGTTGATGTGGCTGACTGCATAAACTTCATGAAGCATAAAGCACAGTGGGTGACAAGCAATCTTATCTAGCTGTCATTTGCTTGTAATGGCAATGAACCTACCATATAATTTCCACATATACTACTCTGAAGTAGTTTATGGTCACTGTCACTCATGGTACTGTTGTGTGTGGATATGAAGGTCCACAAAGTGGTAAGTTAAACATGTAGTTAATCCAAGTACTGTGAAAAAATAGATACTTAGAAATATTATTAATGTTTGGGTGTTTTTTAAGGGATTATTTCTCTGGTTGTCTTTTACTTCATTACATATTTTGCAAAAAAGGGGATATACAATGTTTTTTAATTATTATTCTTTCAGCAGTAATTCCTTAAAATAGCATCTTGTGGTCCATATAACTTATGTTCTGAGTCAAGTATGAGTCTGTATCAGATGGTTTTATTTATTTATAACAAGGAAATAATCCCTTCTCTAAGAACTGGCCCAATGAAATACAAAAGAATTCTGCCATTAACCTGGACAAGATAGAGACTTTTATCTTAGGTTTCCGTATTACATAAATGCAGTTACATAACAAACCTAATTGTCCTGGGAGCTATGTACAAAGAGATAAATTACATTAACTTGTATTCTTGGAAACAGTTTTACTTCTTGTAAATAACAATGACACAACTAACTGAGAAAGAGGCATGGTTTGAGCAGGTGATTCTTTTTTTTCTGCTATTCCTGGAAAGTTAAACTGAAGAATTTGCACCTGAAAAAATACTTGCAGAAAGTGATTTTGAGATTATCATATGGGATAAACAGTGTGGAGAAGAATACTACTCCAGTCCTCCAATGGCCATGGGTTTCATTCGTGGTTGATGTTAAAATTATCCTTCTTGGGTCTGCTGCCATCAGTTACAGGAATATCGGTATTGAGATATCCATCATTTCCATTGGAACTGGGGAGAGTCGCTTCCAAACTGAAGTTCTGCAATACAGTGCCCCCATCACAGACAGAAGTCGCGTATGGCTCACAGCCCCGCAGTTCAGTCAGGCCATCCTGTAGGTCTGCAGTGAGTTGCTAGGTGTCAGTGTGCAGCATCCCAGGGCTTGTCTGCCCGCATGAGTGCAGGCAGTTTGAGCGTTCCCCTGCCCGTGTTCTGCCCAACTGGCTGCAAGCCCTGTCTTCTCCAGAAGTCACGTTGTCACATTAGCATGGCACTGAGCCCATGCCCCAGCCAGCCAGGCGTAGGTCAGCCCCAGCCTAGGAGCCATGTAATCCCTTGGAGTGTGGGTAGACCAGACACAGAATTGGCCATATCGTTCCTACATGAGCCATGAGTGAAACAGCCCAGGACAAGACTGAGTCATTCAAGACTGGTAAATGAACTGTACATTCATGTAGATTTGTTGTAAATTCACCACTCATCAAACACAAAACCAATCCCAACAATGAAATTTGTACACGTTTTTAAAGATCGTGCACTTTACTAGTTTTTTTTTTATTTTATGTCACATAGTTGTCTTAATGCAAAAAGAAGCCATAAAAAAACCCAGAAGACTAGTATGGGGTTTCTAAATAAGGGGATCATTAATTTTAACATAAAGAATCAATTCCATGTCTCTGTTTAAGGTATAATGTAAAATACTGACAAATAAATGTACAGTAAAGCAGGATCTGGTTTTGCCTTAGTGATGCTGTGAGTAAGTCAGGGGGAGTTTGCTCCTCATACTCTTGAGTTTTCCTGTGGGGCTGTACAAAATGCTGCACACTAGCTTTGCAGCAGGGACTCAATCCTGCTACCCTTGTTCACCCCAGGAGAAGGGATACAATGCTTGCAGAGTCAGGCCCAATGAAGCAATTAAATCATTCTGCTACTCCGATGTTTTCTCCCACTGAGATCACAGTAAAAGAAGCTCCTTATGTTTTAGTAAGTTTATAAGAAATTAGTTGCTTCTATCACTTTTTCAAAAAGTTTCCAGGGTCAGGTTATCCAATAGAAATCAATAATTCATTTTAATCCCTTATCATAATTAAGTAATACCAAAGGATTTCACTTGGTTTTGTGTTCATTTCCATTATCAAGATCTCTCTTGCAGTTTTAATTTTGCAATCCTGACTCTGGGGAGTTGACTTACATGAATTAAAATTATTTCTGTCACTTAAGATGGCAAGATCAGGACATGGTATCGTCATGTGAAAATAGTAGCGTGTTATAACTGACAATCAGATGCTATTTTTGTAATAAAGCTTTTTTAGCATGTTTGTTTCACTTCATAGTTTTCATACTCTTATCATCTCTCAGTTTCAGCCTATTGTAAGAAAAATCTGAAGTCCCCCATACTTACTCGTTTCAAACTTTAAAAGTAAAAATACATTGCCATGTATTTTTTATTCTGCAAGTCCAGGCAACCCCCTGAAAATACCAGTTTTTCTCATGTGTTTAAGTGTATGGATCATTATTCACTAGATCAAACTCTTGTATCTCTGAATCAGTATATTCTCTGTGAATATAACTTTGTATATAGTATGAAAGTTACCTTTATTTGTACATAGGCTCTTGGAAATAATCCCTTCTATCAAGGTCCTACTTCACTGTATCTACAGAATGTTTCACTGTGGTGTGTACACTTTCTCACCTTACCATATTAATACAGAGTTCTTCATATAAATCACTTTATGTAATTGAGTTGTCTAAGTGTGAATAACAATAACAACAATAAATACTAATAAAAAGACTGAAGAGTGTGTCAGTTTGCTCAGTATCTTTTGTCTTAATGGTCTTGGGTTTGCTGTTACTCTGAAAATAGTATTTTAACTACTTTCTCCGGGTTCAGTGATGATCTGCAGTGCTGCTTGTCATTATCGGTGTTCAAGCTGCACTGCTTGCCTCTTGCCATATCCCAGTGCTACCTTCTGTGTATACACAGAGTAAGGAGATTGCCTGTCTTTCAGTGAGCTTAAAATTTTGTTAGACAAGGATGTTTCACCTACAGCCCAATGTGAATCCAAACTACCTGGAGTGGTGTATGTCTCGAGCCCTGTCATTCCATTCGGGATCAAGTTCCCTTACATTTCTTTACCAATACATTTGATCACAAGATGTTTTGACTTCCATTCTTTACTTTGACACTTTGTTTAATTGCCAGGCTGCACACTCTGTTGTGCTTACCAGCTAGGCTTTTTTGATTTTTTTTAAAGTCTGTCATTGAGTGAATGATGCATTTAAATAAAAGAATGATTTTCAATAAATGACAGCAAAAGAAAGTCAATAGTACTAAAATTTTCCCATAATCAACCAAACTTTCCAACTTCACAAGTTACAAAAGGTTGCACATGAACATTATTACTTAGTATTTCTCCCATAGCAGCCCCAGGAAGTCATCCTCCACAGTGAATTAAGGTGGTTTTTGTGAGGCATTGTGCCAACCCTGAAGGTGTGAGCTCAGGAGAGAGATTTTTCATTCATCTTTAACCATACTAGAGCCTTAAAATTTTAGATTGGATACAAAAGAAATTTGCTGAGAGCCTAGGAGTTGAGATTGGTGATTGTCCTGAGACACTAACGCCTGCCAAACAACAGAAAATAACAAGGTCAAACACATCCTACGAAAACCAGAGCTGGTGTAGCCTCCAAGTCACAGAGGTACATGTGGGATGTTTTGAAATTCAGTTTGGAGACAGAGAGTTTGTAAAAAGACATTTAGGCTTTATCTGAGAAGTGAACATGCATATATACACACAGAGCTGTTCACAGCTTTGCTCTATGGGTGTGTGCTTTCTTACCCTACTGCTTGCTAACTTTTGATCCCTTCCTCAACTTCAATGACTTTTGTAGAGGATTTCAAGTCCTTCAGTACCACACCAGACCTTGGGGGTATATGACTGGCGTGAGCAGGGAGAAAAGAAAAACATATTATATATCCACCACAATCCTGCCTGGGGGAATGAAGGCAAGTTGCCTTGCCAAGTGTCTACAAGCAAGTACTTCACTGCCTTATCTGTAGTGCCAAAAAAACCATCCACTATTATTTTTTTGCTTTACAGATAGTTGCATTTGGAGTGTTTATTGACAAGGAGAAAAGCAATGTGCATGTAAAAAGTGAGTTAAAACTTTCCTTCCCTGGAAAGTCTTCAGAATTTCCCTTTAAAACAAAGAGTTCCTTTTCCGTCAACACATATCTCAGAGAAATAAATATTTGTGCCAGAAACTTTCAAAGAGTACAGAGAGCTAGACTACAGATTTTAGCCCTAAAGAGATGTTTTGTCATCCCTTCATCTCTTATTTATGCAAATTTTCACATAACAGTTTGAACAACATATATATGTTGTGCACAAGAGGGTTTTTTTCGCAGGATGATGAGGTACTAGCAATTAGTTGTAAATCTACAGTATTGCTTCCGAGGCATCAAACCCAAACTGAAGCATTTCTTATTAGCTAAACAGGAGGATAGGCAGAGAAGTTACCAGCATCCTGTAAGTTTAAAGCACGCCAAATAGGATGTTTGAGCAACAGTTTTACAATGAGTGAAACTCTGAATGAACAAGAGGTGTCTCACAAACTTTTGAGTTGCTTGCAAACACTTGTTGCTTGTTTACCAGCAATGGCGAGTAAATACCAGCCCTCAGCTACAACTTTCCACTCACTGCTGATAAAAATGTGTGAAACTGCACGTGCTGGTTCTGCTGTACTGGAGGATTGTCTGCAGTGGGGCTGTGTCAGAGCCGAAGAACAGGTCTGGCTTGGGCTCACTGTCTGAGACAGAGGAGGCAGAGGAGGAGGTGGGTGGGAGGGTATGTTTGTGGTCACTGGCAGGGGAAAACACGCCACTTCACTGGACCTTGCATGTGCTGCTGTGTTCCAGAGAGAAGGGCAGGAGGGAAGACTATGAGAAAAACTGACATAAAAATTACCAGTTACAATTTATGTCTAGAAGGAGACATAACAGATGGTTTTCCCTCCTGTCCCTCTGCAGCCCATTTTAATTTGGCTGTAAAATGAAGGTACACAACCCTGAGTAACATCGTCTAGGGGACACTGTGTAGGCAGGGAGGTTGGACTTGATGAGCCCACCAGTGGTGCCTTGCAACCTGACAAATTCAGTGATTCTGTGAATTGTTTAGTTCACTGGATGGTAACAGTGAAAAAACTGCTCCCACTGTCCGCTCACCACCCCCACTTATTTCCTATTCTTTGTAACTAACTAGGATGAAGGAAAAGGAAACTACTCCCAGAATTGTCAAACTCCCTGTGAAGATCTGGACCTGCTCTTGTCATCATGTACTGCCTGCCTGCCTTGATACCATGCCATACTGCTGGTCAGAATTTGCCTCTCACAGCAATGACTAGCTCTTGCTGATTTGGTATCTGGATTTTCATGACTAAGAGATTGTAGTCTGATCCTCTGGAATTAGGACATATTGCTAGCCAAAACTAGCTCTAAAGAGTTTCACTTAAGCTCACAAAATGCAAGGCTATTGAAGAAAAATCAATTTGAGTGTTGGAAACGTTATCTTGTTCCATGCTAACGTGCTGTATGATTCAGCATTTGTGCCTCAGTCAAAAGAATCAGTAAACCCATTTTCTGTTATATTATATAACAAATTTTTGAAAAATTATTCCCTAAAATTCAGGTTACTCTCCACTCAGAACAACTTTCAGCAAAGCTTTTACCAGAAACTGAAAACAGAAATTGCTAAAGGTTCATGATTGTTAATATGCAATTTTTCCAAAAAGAAATTTTCTGGACAGCTTTTCCCCACCACTATCACCTGTCCTGATAAAAACCTATTTAAAACATGCCAGGGTGTTGTCCTGAGAAGGGCTGGGACAAGCATCGTGGAGCCAAACCTTCCCTGTCCTCAGGCCTGTTTTTACTGCTGTGGCTCCCTCTACACTCCTGTCCCCTCTGTTCCTCACACTGCCCAGCATCCAAAATAATTCCTGTCACAAGTGGTGCCCCAGCAAGTGGAGGCAGGCGATTCTCAGAGTGAGAAGGTCTCAGGCCTTTCTTACCCCTCATAAGGCTCAGGCAGCAGAAAGCACCCCCACCTAAAAGTAAATTCACAGCCCTGGAATGAAACAGTCGTGAGGTAACTCAGGTTCTCTCTTTGAGGCTTTGCTTTATATATTCCTGGGATTTTCACCTTTTCTCATCTTAACTAGTATCTCAGTAAGTCATCTGTGTTTTTGTAATCCATCACATCCTGGAGAGAAGAGTGGGTTTTGCTTTTAAAATAAAGCAGTGTAAGGGACTAATGCTCCCCCAATGCTCCTTCAGGTACACTGCCAGCACTGCTGTCCTCCAGGCAAGGCCAGTTTGTCCAGCTGGCACCACAGCAAGGCCTTGTGAGCAGACCTTGTGAGCAGACACTTCTGGGAAAGCGCAAAAACCTTAAAATCTCTTAGTCACAAGGTCTGCCACAAACTGCACCAGGAAGAGGTGGGCACAGTGATCTCCCAGAGAGACACTAATCTGGCAGAATGTCAAGGGAGGTGGGTGGACTGAAACACAAACAGGTCATGTCCTCAGTGCATGGAAGGTGGCTTATCTGGATTAATAACTGGTGCTGGCATGGTTGCTGAAGCTTTCATTTTCTTGGAATTACCTTAATACCAAAGTGTCTGGTAGCAGGTGTGCTTGCGGACATTTGCAGGCAATTATCTCTGCTGACAAGGACATATAATAAAACCCTTAATGCAGGAGAGAGCAAGGCACAGCCAGGCAAGGACATCAAGCAGGGCAGTACATCTCATCGTGTCCTTGTTCCAAATATATACTTAGCATTACAGCAGCTGTTCTCCAGTAAAAACCTCTGCTGGCCTTCAAAGCAACAAAAGCAGCTCCTCTGGGCTGATTTCAATTCTGAATGTTAAAGAATAAGGGCAGTGATAGAGATCACAAAGAGTGCAGTAAATACTAACTACATTTGCCAATACAGGGCCGGTGCCTAAACAAAGCTCTAGGTTTCTCTAGCCTCCTGCACCAGCCCAAGGTACGATAAAGAGCAGCTGGGCTTGGATGGAACTTTGCCTTTAATCAGGACCCATGTAGGGAATGTCTTCTCACTTAAGCCTCAGGTGGGGTGAATTTCCTCAGCCCCACCATGTGCCTCTAAAGAGCTGCGGATTGTATTTTCCTTCTAGACTGAGATCAACAGATTTCCTTCTGTTCACTGTGTGTTCTGGTTGCCATGTCAAGTAATGGAGTGAATCCCATAGTTTCCTGAGGATGGGATGGTGAGGGTCTCTGCCCCTGCAGGAGGACTCTGGGTGAAAGCACACATCTGCTCAGCATTCAGAGGTACACAAACTTACCGCGCAACACGCAACCTCCCAGCAGGCTGCAGAGAACAACCTGTCCAGACTGGTTGCATCTGAAGGCCTTGCTGATTTTGATCTCTGGATCACCAATGAGTCAGCAGCAGAGTGAAAATTTGATGTCTTTGAAAAGCTTGTCAAGCTACACAGAGCTAGAAACAGCAAAGGAAGGAGGCTCAATGAACCTTCTTTATTTCTCCTACATTGGTGTCTGGTTTTAATCTCAGTTAATATGCAGCTAATTTGAAAGAAATAAAAAACAGGAAAGTCAAATTCATATAGAAAAAGTAATTTTTCTACTCTAAACTGTACTTCTTCCTCAATTTCTCATTTACTGGGGGCAGAGTTAGTCTGAGAAGATAATACCTTTATTTGGCACCGGAAAAAGCAGTCTAACCACAACTAGGAGAAATCAAGTGAGTGTATTTAAACTGGCTTTTCTGTGGAATTGGGAGACAACAACGGGCATGAATTTTTTGCTTGGAAGTTTGGCTTTGCATGCTAACATGGAGGTATTGTCACCTAAACTGCAGGAAAAACAGAAACTCTCCATCAACATCTTTTCAGTGTTTAGAGAATTTATTCTGGACGGGATGTGCAGTAGAAATAATTTCATCCACACATGCCTGGCTTGTGCAGTGAAAATCATTCCATCACACACAGTTCTTTTACCAGACTTTTCATATACCTGTACAGACAAAACCCAAAGAAATTCTCCTACATTGGTCTTAAATTACACAATTCTTAGTATTCCATCACTTGTTGGTTATTGATCCCTTCACCTTCAATGCTTATTTGGTTCTCATTCTTTGGTTCTCTTATCAATCTTTTCCCAGACCAGCTGTCTCTGACCTCTCCAGGGGCTGATGTTTGGGGTAATGTTCGTTAATGTTCGTTTATCTCCCATGTGTATCTTCTGGCTACTCCCAATCCGTAGATCTGAAGCTCATCAGGCTTCTCCCTGTGTCTTTTGTAGAGAAACTTCAACTTCCCTGCCCTTGGGCAAAGGAGAACAAACCCCTGACTAAAGTTACATTAAAAAAAAAAAATTAGAAGTTGTATCATTTCCAACAGTATCTGCTGTGGGATAACGTAAGATTTTAATACAAAACTGCAAACAGAACAGTTCCAGGTATCTCAGCTATTTAGAATATTTGATAAAGTGAAAATGTATGTTTGTTTCCACCAGAAATAAAATAATTATTAAAAATATTTCTGGCCTTTATTGTATCTAGTGTCCTTCACTTCGAGTAAGACTTGTCCTCATGTAACAATGTCGGTTTAATTTACCCCCTCCCCTGCTCCTGTCTCTCATGAAACAGAAGACGCTGTAGTTACAGAATGTCTGACAATTTGTTTCACATACACTCCTGGAATATAGATTATGCTGCAATTTTCAGGCATTCAGCTGATGCTCTGCTTCTGATAGGAAAGATGGGTGTTAATGTCTTTGAAATGGGACTTAATGTCTCTACCAACCTCAAGCCGCACATGTCTATTACATAACCCAGTCAGCTTGATTCGTGAATTTTGAGGTAATAGACAAATGGGTCTGCACAAAGTCTATTGCAGAACCCAGATAGCCAGAATTTTGAAACATTGGAGGAAAATGACAGGTTCAAGGGGAGAATATGTGATAGGTAGTTTGGGAAGGCTGTACCTTCCTAGTACCTCAGCCAATGTGGAAAGGAAGGGGACAACATGTGGCTGGGAGTTTAGAATAAAAGGAGACTACGCCCACCAAAACCTCGAGAGAGGGAAACCCCACGGGGCTCTGCCCCAGTGGACGGGCTCTCTCCCTTTATACGAATAAAGATGTGGAACTCCTCTGTCTCCTTTATGGACTGGCTTTTCACAGTGCGATTTTCCACACACTTCCTTTGCATTACCTTCATCAGAGTGCTGTAGTAAATGTTTTCCTGGTGTAACTAGTCTTGCCCATTTTTTAACATGTGAACAGTAGCACAGTGAGTTCCTGAGGTTACAGCTCCTAATCTGCTTCTGTCCTCTTGAGAAGGGGATTGATCAACAGTTAACTCATGTAAGCACGAGTTAACTAATAAGAGACAGCAAACGTTAATCACAAAACCTAAGAAGCAGGATTTGCCTTAATCTTGTCAAGATAAGAACAGGATCTGTTGAAGACCAGCACAGAAAATGCTGAAGGACTGCAAATGCTCCAGAAAGAAAGAGGAAAAGTGCATTGTGACAAAGTTTACTAGCCTTCATCAGAAAGACCCCCGAGGAAGAAGAGGAGCCTTCCTCAGTGTGACCACCAGGGTACACAGCGCATGCGTGGCAGGTATGCTAACAATATTAATGACTTCCGAGAAGTAATTTGTATAACCACTCCCATCCCAAGGAATGTGATGAATATTCATAAATTTTACCCATAATGCTGTGCTGTATGGAGTGCTGGGTGTGCATATTCGGAGGAGCGATCCCCCATGCACTCGGCGCCGAATAAAGCAAATACCCGCTTCTCTGACTCTGTCTCAGAAGTGTCTCTAGGCCCACTTTGGGATGATTCACTCTGGGGTATGAAATCGTTAATCACTTGTTTTGTTCTATTGAAAGTCATCTTCCAGAGATTCTTATCTTTGTGGTTGTGAGCATTTGCTTTAAATAAAACTCTATCCTGGCATAAGGTATCTGCTCTCTGTGGACGATTACAAGAAGAGATACAGAAACCTACGGGAGAGGACCACTTGGATCCCTTGCATTGACATGCCCCGTTAACATCTTTCTGCCCTTACACCCTACCGTCTGGGATGTGATAGCACAGGATGAAAATCTAGCAGAACAAACATGTTTTATTAGGCTGATACCGGGTTTTGACCATAAAAATCAAATGCTGCTGAAAACCACTATGTATTTCATTTTTCAGTGCAACACATGGTAAATAGCAGAGCTTCCTCTACCTCAAGTCACCTTGAGGTAGGTGACTTTGTTGAAAATTATACAACTTCTAATTTTTTTTAATGTAACTTTAGTCAGGGGTTTGTTCTCCTTTGCCCACGGGCAGGGAAATTGAAGTTTCTCTACAAAAAACTCTGTTCACAGGGAGAAGCCTGATGAGTTTAAGATCTACGGGTTGGGAGTAGCCAGAAGACACATGGGAGATAAACGAACATTAACGAACATTACCCCAAACATCAGTCCCTGGAGAGGTCAGAGACAGCTGGTCTGGGAAAAGATTGATAAGAGAACCAAAGAATGAGAACCAAATAAGCATTGAAGGTGAAGGGATCAATAACCAACAAGTGATGGAATACTAAGAATTGTGTAATTTAAGACCAATGTAGGAGAATTTCTTTGGGTTTTGTCTGTACAGGTATATGAAAAGTCTGGTAAAGAACCGTGTGTGATGGAATGATTTTCACTGCACAAGCCAGGCATTTGAAATGGATGAAATGGATGAAATGGATGAAAAGGATGAAATGGATGAAATTATTTCTACTGCACATCCCGTCCAGAATAAATTCTCTAAACACTGAAAAGATGTTTATGGAGAGTTTCTGTGTTTCCCACAGTTTAGGTGACAACTTGACTGATAGCATTTCTGCTACTGACTTTTATTTAATCTGATACCACAAGCTCTAGCATGCATTTCAGCTTTCTGTCCACAGCAGCATGAGTGAGAACCGATGAGGAATGATGATCTCTCCTTCCTGAGACACCTATCCAAAGCAATACATTGTACATTTCCATAATTGCCAGTGGTTTGAAATGACTGTCTGAAGGAAGGTATTTCTGTTGTGAATAAACAGTGTTCGGTCCTTGAAGCCGAAGAACTGCTGTGAGCTCTCCCAGCTGTGGGATGTTATTTGGGTCAAGGGCAATACTGGGAATCATAGGATTTACAGAAAGGAGGGAAAAATGCTCCTTCAGTAGCTGTGAAGAACAATCTATTCACTTTACCTTCAGTGCCTTTGACAGGAGGACAATGGGGAAAAGTTCAGGCAGGAGAATTTAAGGACAGAGCACTCTAAAGCCCTCAGATCAAAGTCACAGCACAGCTGTGCTGCCTGAGTGATGATATCTTGTAGTTGCAAATAGAAGAGGTCAGGGAGAGAATACAAAAGGGAAAGAGTTTTCTGCATGACACAGTCCCTTGTCTTGTTTCTGTCAGGTCTACAGCTCTTTGTTCATTTTAACTGGTCAGAATTACTCCTACTGGAGTCTGCATTCCCTTAATTTTGTAGTGCAGCCCAAGTTAACAACCAAGCTAGCTTATTTCAGTCTAAACAGTGTCTACAGGACTAGCCTTGCTCTCAGTGATAGCAAAATCTCCGTGGGCTTCACAGTGGGAGATGAAGTAGATGCATGAAGAGTGAACCTAAAAGAGTGATTTTTGTGTCTTACTTGCTGGACTGTTGCTTTTAGAGATTGCATGAAGAGAACTAAAAGCAAGACAAATCCATTAGTGCTGTCGAAAGATTAAAACTACACTCACGGGTATGGGTACAATTTGTGCAGTACTTCTTCATGAACAAAAGGGCTAGGGAGACAGTATGTAAGTTCAAATTCATTATATTGCTGTAGGGGGAAAAAAGATAAAATGCATCCTGTGGAATGGTAATTGCTGGTTTTAGACAATTACCTCAGTCTTCCAAAGCGTAATGAGGAAATATCCAGACGGTATGAAGTCTGTTGCAGTCAAAACAACAGGGAATCAACAGAAACAGATTTCCCAATATCTCAACTGTCCCTCTTTCCTTTAAAAGTCTGATATGATTTCCTTAGAAAACATGACAGGATGCCTGCCTTTATGCCTCTTCCAGTGATGACATATTCTTGTATTTTACTCATTGGCTAGTTTAACTCAGATTTGATAGAAAGGTGAAGATCCCAAAGGCAATCTAGTTACCAGAAGCTATATGGAACCAGCTACCTTAGTGCAGAGCAAATAGTTGCTATCAAGTGCCTCTGTTTAAAAAGAGGAGAATGACCTTCTGCACTTTTAAACAGAGAATTCACAGGAGGGAGAGCCAGAGACATTAAAAGTACCTTAACAACATGAACGCTTTCAATCTGTAAGGCAGAGAACTGTTCTAAGTTCAACTTCAGCTTGTGGAGCTCCCCATGTTCACTTTTCCTGGCTGGCTGGCTGCCTTTTACAGAAACTAAAGCCTTTTCTGTAGCAGCCGTCATGCAAGGGTTGGTTGGGGTTAGCAATACCATGGAGCATTGGAGGGTAGGGTTCTGAAGACACAAATTGCCTGCTACAAGCTCCTGCCTGGAGTCCCCAGGCTGGGGCTGAGGGAGGCACCAGCACGGTGGCAATGCCGACTATAGACAGGCAGCAAGGGGAGGAGGACTGCCTGTTATCCCAGGTGATTGTTCCCCAGCAGGGCTCACAGTTCAGCACTGCTGCATACACAGTCACTCTCCTGAGTGGAAGAACTACATGCATTTTTGAACAAGAAAACCCAACCTGCACATTGTGCTCCATTGCAATGGGGTAAGTAGATGCCAGAGCCAGCAAGACATGCCCAGAGCCTTGAGAGGATACAGAGGTCAGCAGGAGAGCACCCAAAAGGGCAACTTTAAGCAATTGCAGCCACTGCAGACAGAAAGTCAGCCTCATTGGGGGCCCAATTTAAATGCCTCTATGCTAATGCACNGCAGCCTCACATTCACAAACTCTGGTGCTCATGGGGAAGTTCAACACCCTGACGTATCTTGGAGGGACAGCACAGTGGGTCACAGGCACCTCAGAAGATTTCTGGAATGCCTNATGTGTGCCCACCTGCAAGGCTATGACTTTACTGGCATCACACAAACATGGTGACATGGCCTCCTATGACTTGAGTGTCAGAATGGAAGGAACAGGCTCTTCAGGAAGGACAGGCAGGGGAGGCAGGGAGGCAGGCTTGCCCTCTATGTCAGTGACCATCTAGCATGCACAGAGCTCCACTGGGAGCTGGATGAGGAGCTGACTTAGAGGGCCAGGATTAAAGGGAGGGCACGGACAGGGGATTTAACAGTGGAAGTCTAATACAGGCCACCTGACTAGGAGGACTGAGCCAATGAGGCCGTCTAAGAAAGAGAGGAGCAGCCTCACATTCACAAACTCTGGTGCTCATGGGGAAGTTCAACACCCTGACGTATCTTGGAGGGACAGCACAGTGGGTCACAGGCACCTCAGAAGATTTCTGGAATGCCTTGATGACAACTTCCTTCTCCAAGTGATAGAGGAGACAACAAGGAGAGATGCATGCTGAACTTCATTCTCACCAGTGAGGAAGGGTGTCGTCTGGCTTCTTTTCCACCACCTTAGGAGCCAAGCGATTTACCTTGCTATAGGTGTCCCGCAGTGGAACAGCTGCAGCTAGGTGAGACTGTTTGCTTTCTGGCTTCCCCTTTTTGGCTGGTGTGAGCCGATGGTGGATTCAGCGAACTGCGGAGACAAAGGAGGGGAAGGAGGGGCCCCTTGTAACAGCAGTTTGAGTTTATTTCCCGAACGGAGAGAGCACAAGGAGCCTCGGGAGTCGTTTGCAGCCCCCTTAAATACCATCTTTCAGAAGGGGTAGGAACAACAGAAACAAGCCAATAGGGGTGGCTTGGAATGGCTGTTTACAGATAACAGGGATTTGGGGGAAGAACATCTTTCAAACAGCCCAGTAACAGGACGGTGTGTCCGGAGTCTTATCGTATTCCTGAGACAGCAAGTAACTTGAAGGAGGGACTTGTGGGAGGAGATTTCCACACACAGGGGTCTCAGAGGCAGGGCCAGCCCACAGTGCTGCTCTCAGCATGACTCAGCAGCGAGGC
>VWZW01005335.1:120278-152934 GCA_013397115.1 Edolisoma coerulescens | reverse complement strand
AGATCACAGAAAATGGATGGGCACCAGGTTGATGGGTGAACCAGGTTGTAGTCCCACCCCTGATCCTCTGGGAGCTAGCTCAAAGAGACCATGAAAGCACACATTTCAGGGTTTAAAATTTTTTGAAAAATCTAAAAAAGGTAGTAATAGGAAAGGGAATGACTGATATTGTACAATCAGTAGTAAGCAAATGTGAAATCTGCTGTAAAACAATCCTGATACGAGGAAAAGAGTTGTGTTAGGAGTAACAAAGGCAGGGGATCTTCTTGGAGATTACTGGCAAATAGATTTCGCTGAGTTACCACGCAGAAGGATCCAGGTGCATACTGGTATTAGTTGACACCTTCAGCTGATGGCCTGAAGCGTACCCCTGTCACACTAACACAGCCAAGGAGGTTGTGAAAGCTTTGCTCAATCATATAATACCAAGGTTTGGGGTTCCTTTGGGTACGTCCTCAGACAGGGGACCACATTTTGTTGCAACAGTGATTAAAGAAGTTAGTTGGAATTTGGGAATTACTTGGGATCTGCATACACCTTACAGACCCCAAGCAAGTAGTAAAGTTGAATGTGTGACGGGAACCCTTAAAGCACAAATTAGCAAAATTTGTCAAGAGACATCCATGACATGGGTTCAGGCTTTGCCTGTAGCTTTACTAAGGATCTGCATACAACCTAGGCGGAAGGACAACATCAGTCCCTATGAAATATTGTATGGCAGGCCATATCAAATTCCGCATGTTCCAGGAGAAATTCATGTGAGGGGGAAACTTGATTTACAGAGACATCTAATGGCTTTAGGTTCCACTTTGCAGAAGCTCCAGAATTACATTGTGCTATCCAGACTCATAGGACTGGACACACCTGCACATCCCTTCCAGCCTGGAGACTGTGTCTATGTTAAGTGGTGGGACAGTGATCCTCTACAGGCCAAGTGGAGAGGACCATTACAAATCCTGCTGACTATCCTCACTGCAGTCAAAGTCGCTGGCAAAGGATCCTGGATTCACTACTCCAGAGTTAAGAAGGCTTCTGCTCCTGAAACAACTGGGAAAACAGACTGATACAAACAAGGATGATGTGGTTTAATTGGTTCTTTTTCTTTGCTTGTTATCTACACAGTTGGTAACCATGACTCAGGTTTGGAACCAAAACTTGCATATGATTCCAGTCCAAAGTGTATCCAAAGCTCTTCATAAGAAAACTGATGGATTTGTATTCAAATGCTAACAATTGACATGTAGATCAAAGTGGAAGGATCAGCAAGGATTTGTCTACAATTTGGGAACAAACTCAGATCTTACATCAGATAGTGTTCAAACATAACACACTGAATTTTGATTATATCTTCCACACCCTCACTTCATGGTTACCAAACCAGCCCTGGATTAAAGACCTGTTCATAGTAGTTATAATCATAATTCTTGTTTGCATGATAGCCAGCTGTGTAAAACATTATTGTTGTTAGATATTTACTGTTGTTAGATACATACTGTTGTTAGATACATACTGTTAGTAGATATTTAGAATAGAGACTCAACAGGGCAGAGGCCTTGTCAGGCCTCTAAAAGAGGGGAATGATGCCCTAGGATTTTCACTTCTATATTTTTCATATATTTGTAATACTGCAATTCTTTAGTGTATAACTCTAAACTCCATATAGAGTGTTAGCTACTGTTCTCCCATTTTGGTCAGACAAAACAATTCCTCTCTAGGAATCAAGGACACCTTACTTTCTCAGGCCCTGAGAAATGTAAACAGAAGTGAGTTGGAGGGGAGCAAACTTGGGGTGAATGACTTCATTACCTGAGGCTGTAACTGGAAGATTAACCCCCAATATGCAAATGGACCAAACTCATAAAATTATGAAAACCCATGACCCGTTGTCCATTTTTGGGTGTAGCCCCTGGAGGGGCTTTGTCTGCCCTAAATGTACCTGAAGGCCCTTCAATCCCTTGAGAGAGATTTCAGGTCAGAGTTACAATTTAATAGGAAGATTACATTAAATGCAGTGATACAGAAAAACTGGTTTAAAAAACCACAAAGTCAGAATACAGCCTGGCACCGTATTGGTCAGGATGATGGTCTTAGTCCTATCAAGTAGTGATTGCAATCCTGTTGAAATGATGGTTGCAGTCAAGAGCGATAGTCCTGTGGAAGGTCTGATCCTCCTGTGGAAGTTCGGGTCCTTCTCTGGATCTGTCCAGTGGTGGTAGTAGGTCAAGTCCCCAAACTGCCCAGATTATATATGGTGGGGTCAAGGTGGTCNATGTACCTGAAGGCCCTTCAATCCCTTGAGAGAGATTTCAGGTCAGAGTTACAATTTAATAGGAAGATTACATTAAATGCAGTGATACAGAAAAACTGGTTTAAAAAACCACAAAGTCAGAATACAGCCTGGCACCGTATTGGTCAGGATGATGGTCTTAGTCCTATCAAGTAGTGATTGCAATCCTGTTGAAATGATGGTTGCAGTCAAGAGCGATAGTCCTGTGGAAGGTCTGATCCTCCTGTGGAAGTTCGGGTCCTTCTCTGGATCTGTCCAGTGGTGGTAGTAGGTCAAGTCCCCAAACTGCCCAGATTATATATGGTGGGGTCAAGGTGGTCCCTCCCCCAGGGCGGGGAGTTTCACAATGGAATGATGTAATACTGTTGAGTCAGTCTTGCTAGGGCCAGTGAGTCCATGATGGCCCATTAGCAGAGATGACCCCCTTAGGATGAGTGTAGTTATCATGGCTGAGTCATTTTGTGAAGACAAAGAAACACTACCCTGCTATGCTGGGTTTGCCTCCTTCCCTGACCTAACACCCAGCTTGTAGCCTGAGGGATCAGGTGTGCACTGGGAAGCTACTACAAAGAACCCATTATTAACAATTCATCAGAATTATACAGATGGGAGTAGATTATGTAGTTTGGTTACACCCCACACTGTAATCCAGGACAGGTGTAAAGCCACTCTTGGTCCCTTTAGGCATCTGTGAACACAGGAAGTCTCAATGGCTTCTATTTGCACTGTGAGGATTTGTTGATCTATGGAGGGTGGGGCTGTCTTTCCTTCCAGAAGGAGCATCACTCCGGCTGGAGGAAGACCATTGGAAAATATGTTTGGTGTTGGAATTCCTGTAATCTGAATACTTTTATCTGAATGAGTGGGAAACTGAGAACAAGTACAGCAGTTGCTGCCGTTTGTTATCAGTGTCACAGCCTACATTAGCTTTAGGTGTGAATTTCCCTTCCAAGGGTCAGGTAGCATTTGCTCTATGTGTGTTACATTAGAGTGGCCTTTAGGAAAAACTACACTACTCTCTTTTCTTTTGTGATTGTTAGTTGCAAGGTTTTGTTGGGATGGCTGACTACTCCAGGTGTGAACAACCATCCTGCAGCTGAAAATATTGACCTGTAAACATAAAAAGGTAAACCATACAATGATTGTCATTTTAGAGTTTCTGATTCTGTTGCAGCTTTAGCTACAGCAGATTCATTAGCTACTGAGTTCCAGGAGGAGGCAATGCAGGAGCATATTGCAAAGCTTCATTGCAAATACAGGGAAACTGAATTTCCATTCATTCCCACTGGGCTTTTGAGGATATTTGAATTTGCCACCCTCTCACAACTCACTTTTTGGAGGTGGAGCCAAGAGTTTGTTTTCTCAGTCTTGATCTTTAAATTTTGGAATGAATAACAACAACCTGGGAGAAGGCTGACAATGAGCAATTATACTATCATATGTATGAGATTTCTGGGATTGTGATGCACATGTATGTGATGAATGTGTATAAGCAACACGCTTGCAGAGGATCGGCGTGCACATTTGGTGGAGCTATCCCCTGTGTATCCGGTGCCTGCTTCTTCATGCTGCATTGGTGTTAAGGAGTCCTATTTATCTGACTCCTGGTGACTTTTGGTGACAGTTCCTGGCACCCCAGACAGGACCTCACCTCTGAGCCTCAGTGGATCAAGGATCGTAAGATCTCCAGCCGGTATCGAGGGATTCTCAGGGACAGCCTCAATAATGGACCATGAGGGGCTCAGGGCAAGATCCCTGAGGTAAGCAAAGGCATTATTTATTTTGGGGGTTACTGGTAAGGGGTTCGAGTCCCTGCACAGGACTCAAGTCCCTGGGTAAGCTTACCATCCATATGGGGTTTGAGTTCCCCAGGACTAGAGGGACTGGAGCTGAATCAATGTGTGTATTGTAGAGGGTTTGGGCATTGGAAATGGGAATGTCCGCAGAGGCAGACGGGTGCAGGTAACAGACCTACCCCTACATCAGGAATGAAGGGGACCAGGGATAGAAACCCCAGCTGAAACCCTTGTTACAATAGAGCTGGGGAAGAGAAAAATTTACGTTTTAGTAGAATCTGGGGCTATTTACTCGGTATTAAATACAAACCAGGGAAAATTAGGCCAAGAAACTGTAAATGTTGTTGGTGCAACAGGAAAAGTGAAAAAATGAACATTCTTTAACCCCATTAACTTTAAATTCAGGAAACAGTGGATAATACACCAATTTTTATATATGCCTGAGTGTCTGGTTCCTCTTTTAGGAAGAGACCTGCTAAGTAAATTGGAGGCTCAGATTGTATTTAAAGATGCAGAAATGTGAGAGCTCAGGACTTCTGAACAACAAATCAGTATGGTTTCGCAGAGGACCTTTTGTTGTTTACGTAACACTCTACTTATACATTTTACAACTGCTGTACACACCATCACGCATTACTTGATTGGTCCCCCATCTTGTCCATGCACTCTGCACGCACTTTTCAGAAAATATGATTGGTTCCAGTCCAGTGTGGCACAGCCTTTCTTTATCTATTTCTTTCTGTCTTGGTATTCCGTTTTTCAGCTTCTTCTTTGCCAATTTAGCGCAGTTTACATTTCAGTAACCTTGATGAATTCCTGAGGGCTCTGATAAGAATAACTAAAGCTGGTTTGGCTGGGGCACACTAACAAGGTTCAAATACATTACAACACTGAAATACAATTATTGGTACCTGAGACTAAAGCCATCAAGGCAAGGACTTTTGTGTTGCAGGGAACACCAGAACCAGACAATTCTGGAGGAATATCCAGAAGCAGTAGAAAATGCAGTAACATCCCTGGTTTGGAACTCCAGGCTATTCCCAACAAGCTCAGCCTCTAAGCATTACCCTGAAACTTGGATCAAGACCAGTAAGGCAGAAATAGCATCCTTTAAAATTAGAAGCTAGAAGGAAATCGAGAATCTCATAGAAAATTTCAGGGAATTTGAATTATTGACAGAGTGTGAGTCAGAATATAACACTCCTATTTTGCCAGTTAAAAAGCCTGGGACAGGTAAATACAGGTTGGTGCAATCAATCAAATAGTCCAGGATATCCACCCTGTTGTAGGCAATCCTTATACCCTGTTAACAGTCGTTATGGAATATCACCAGTGGGTTACAGTGATAGATTTGAAGGATGCCTTCTTTTGCATACCTCTTGATTAGCAAAGCCAGGGCATTTTTGCCTTTGAATTGGAAAATCCCCAAACTGGTTGGAAGACTCAGCTTGCCTGGACTGTGTTACCGCAAGGGTTTAAAAACAGTACAATGATTTTTGGGAACCAACTGGCAAAAGAATTAGAGGTCTGGAAAAAAGAGAACCAAGAAGAGTTGGTCCTGCAGTATGTTGATGACATCTTACTNGAAGCTAGAAGGAAATCGAGAATCTCATAGAAAATTTCAGGGAATTTGAATTATTGACAGAGTGTGAGTCAGAATATAACACTCCTATTTTGCCAGTTAAAAAGCCTGGGACAGGTAAATACAGGTTGGTGCAATCAATCAAATAGTCCAGGATATCCACCCTGTTGTAGGCAATCCTTATACCCTGTTAACAGTCGTTATGGAATATCACCAGTGGGTTACAGTGATAGATTTGAAGGATGCCTTCTTTTGCATACCTCTTGATTAGCAAAGCCAGGGCATTTTTGCCTTTGAATTGGAAAATCCCCAAACTGGTTGGAAGACTCAGCTTGCCTGGACTGTGTTACCGCAAGGGTTTAAAAACAGTACAATGATTTTTGGGAACCAACTGGCAAAAGAATTAGAGGTCTGGAAAAAAGAGAACCAAGAAGAGTTGGTCCTGCAGTATGTTGATGACATCTTACTAACAATTGAAACTAATGAAACATGTATGGAATTGACTATCAGTGTTCTAAATTTCCTAGGCCAAGTAGGTTACAAAGTATTTCAGGAAAAACTTAAATCATGAGGCAGCAAGTTACCTACGTAGGATTTGAAATAGTACCAGGACAGTGGAGGTTGGGAATGGACAGAAAAGAAGCCATCTGCCAAGTACCCCAACCTGCGACTGCCCTAGATTTAACAGCATTCTTAGGTATGGCTGATTGATGCAGATTGTGGGTCTCGATTTACAGACTTTTGGTCAAACCACTGTATGAGCTTTTAAAGGAGGCTTCAGAAGGACCTTTGATTTGGATTCCTGAGGCTGAACATGCATTCTGTAACCTAAAGCTGGCCCTGATGTCTGCACCCACTTTAGAACTTCCAGAATTAACAAAACCCTTTGAACTTTTTGTGCATAAATGACAGCACCTCGCCCTTGGAGTTCTGGCTCAGAAGGTAGGAGACTTCAAGAGGCCTGTGGGCTACTTTTTGAAACAACTAGACAAGGTCAGCCAGGGGTGGCCCTGCTGCCTGCAAGCCATAGCAGAGACTGTTCTCCTCATCCAAGAAGCCAGGACTTTGGGACAAAAGACAGTAGTGTACATGCTATAACTGCTGTATTAGGACAAAAGGGGGGGAGCCTTGGCTTTCCCCGAGTCATATGCTGAAGTATCAGACTGTTCTAATGGAGCAAGAAGATGTGGAATTTAAAGTAACCACAGTGGCAAACCCAGTGCAATTCCTGAACACCCCAATTCAAGGAGAAGAGCCGTTGACCCATGATTGCTTACAGACAACTGAGCAGTTTTATGCTATTTGACCAGACCTACAAGATCCACCAAAGAGCCAGCAAGAGAGTTCTTTACAGATGGAAGTAGCCTTGTGCAAGAAGACAAAAAGCCAGCTATGCAGCAGTGTCATCAATCAAAATAATAGAAGCTGCACTGCTGCCCATGGACACCTCAGCACAAAGGGCAGAACCCACAGCACTATGAAGAGCCTTGGAAGCGGCAGCAGGAAAAAGAGTAAACAGATGGACTGATTTGAAATATGCTTTTAGCACTGTCCATGCCGATGGGGCTATATGGAAGGAAAGAGGCCTATTAACAGCACAAGGCTCTCCGATTAAATATAAACAAGGAATACTGTCCCTCCTTGATGCTATCCAACTGCCCAAAGAAGTGGCCATACTACACTGCAGGGCACACCAGCATGGGGATTCCCAAATTCGTGTAGGAAACAGACTTGCAGATAAAGCTGCATGAGAGGTTATGCAACAAGGCATCCTAGCATTAACACCTGAGAAAGCTATTTCACTTCCAGAAGTTAGCCCTGGGTATAGTCAAGCAGATTTAAAATTCGCTACTTACCTAAAAGCCTAGAANCAGTTTACATTTCAGTAACCTTGATGAATTCCTGAGGGCTCTGATAAGAATAACTAAAGCTGGTTTGGCTGGGGCACACTAACAAGGTTCAAATACATTACAACACAGAAATACAATTATTGGTACCTGAGACTAAAGCCATCAAGGCAAGGACTTTTGTGTTGCAGGGAACACCAGAACCAGACAATTCTGGAGGAATATCCAGAAGCAGTAGAAAATGCAGTAACATCCCTGGTTTGGAACTCTAGGCTATTCCCAACAAGCTCAGCCTCTAAGCATTACCCTGAAACTTGGATCAAGACCAGTAAGGCAGAAATAGCATCCTTTAAAATTAGAAGCTAGAAGGAAATCGAGAATCTCATAGAAAATTTCAGGGAATTTGAATTATTGACAGAGTGTGAGTCAGAATATAACACTCCTATTTTGCCAGTTAAAAAGCCTGGGACAGGTAAATACAGGTTGGTGCAATCAATCAAATAGTCCAGGATATCCACCGTGTTGTAGGCAATCCTTATACCCTGTTAACAGTCGTTATGGAATATCACCAGTGGGTTACAGTGATAGATTTGAAGGATGCCTTCTTTTGCATACCTCTTGATTAGCAAAGCCAGGGCATTTTTGCCTTTGAATTGGAAAATCCCCAAACTGGTTGGAAGACTCAGCTTGCCTGGACTGTGTTACCGCAAGGGTTTAAAAACAGTACAATGATTTTTGGGAACCAACTGGCAAAAGAATTAGAGGTCTGGAAAAAAGAGAACCAAGAAGAGTTGGTCCTGCAGTATGTTGATGACATCTTACTAACAATTGAAACTAATGAAACATGTATGGAATTGACTATCAGTGTTCTAAATTTCCTAGGCCAAGTAGGTTACAAAGTATTTCAGGAAAAACTTAAATCATGAGGCAGCAAGTTACCTACGTAGGATTTGAAATAGTACCAGGACAGTGGAGGTTGGGAATGGACAGAAAAGAAGCCATCTGCCAAGTACCCCAACCTGCGACTGCCCTAGATTTAACAGCATTCTTAGGTATGGCTGATTGATGCAGATTGTGGGTCTCGATTTACAGACTTTTGGTCAAACCACTGTATGAGCTTTTAAAGGAGGCTTCAGAAGGACCTTTGATTTGGATTCCTGAGGCTGAACATGCATTCTGTAACCTAAAGCTGGCCCTGATGTCTGCACCCACTTTAGAACTTCCAGAATTAACAAAACCCTTTGAACTTTTTGTGCATAAATGACAGCACCTCGCCCTTGGAGTTCTGGCTCAGAAGGTAGGAGACTTCAAGAGGCCTGTGGGCTACTTTTTGAAACAACTAGACAAGGTCAGCCAGGGGTGGCCCTGCTGCCTGCAAGCCATAGCAGAGACTGTTCTCCTCATCCAAGAAGCCAGGACTTTGGGACAAAAGACAGTAGTGTACATGCTATAACTGCTGTATTAGGACAAAAGGGGGGGAGCCTTGGCTTTCCCCGAGTCATATGCTGAAGTATCAGACTGTTCTAATGGAGCAAGAAGATGTGGAATTTAAAGTAACCACAGTGGCAAACCCAGTGCAATTCCTGAACACCCCAATTCAAGGAGAAGAGCCGTTGACCCATGATTGCTTACAGACAACTGAGCAGTTTTATGCTATTTGACCAGACCTACAAGATCCACCAAAGAGCCAGCAAGAGAGTTCTTTACAGATGGAAGTAGCCTTGTGCAAGAAGACAGAAAGCCAGCTATGCAGCAGTGTCATCAATCAAAATAATAGAAGCTGCACTGCTGCCCATGGACACCTCAGCACAAAGGGCAGAACCCACAGCACTATGAAGAGCCTTGGAAGCGGCAGCAGGAAAAAGAGTAAACAGATGGACTGATTTGAAATATGCTTTTAGCACTGTCCATGCCGATGGGGCTATATGGAAGGAAAGAGGCCTATTAACAGCACAAGGCTCTCCGATTAAATATAAACAAGGAATACTGTCCCTCCTTGATGCTATCCAACTGCCCAAAGAAGTGGCCATACTACACTGCAGGGCACACCAGCATGGGGATTCCCAAATTCGTGTAGCAAACAGACTTGCAGATAAAGCTGCATGAGAGGTTGCGCAACAAGGCATCCTAGCATTAACACCTGAGAAAGCTATTTCACTTCCAGAAGTTAGCCCTGGGTATAGTCAAGCAGATTTAAAATTTGCTACTTACCTAAAAGCCTAGAATAAAGAGGGTGGGTGGCTGGTAACTCCCAATAACCAGGTCATAGTCCATCACAACTGATGTTACAAACTGTAAAGGAGAAACACCAGCAAACCCCCTGAGGAATTGGTGCTGTGGTGACCAGCCTATGGACTCAGATACTCAGTGTTCATATAACAAAAATTGTCAGATCTGTTACAGGAAAATGCCCAATATGTCTTAAAAATAATCCTTAGAATTCAAAGAGACCTCCTCCAGGGATCACTAAAAGAGGAAACACTCCCAAGGATTACTGGCACATTGATTTTTCTGAGCTACCATGCCAGCAAGGAGACAGGTATCTCCTAGTGTTGGTAGATAGCTTCTGGCCACCCAATAAAGGTTTCTCCTGCTGCACCAACAAGGACAGGGAAGTCACCAAAGTACTCCACAAAGAGGTTATACCCAGGTTCAGAGTGCCTATAGGGATGCCATATGATAGGGAACCCCATTTTATATCTGAAGTGTTACAGCAACTTAGTAGGCAGTTGGGTATAAACTGGGATCTACATACTCCATGGAGACCGCAATCCAGCGGAAGGGTTGAGCAAATGAATCAAACCCTAAAAAGACAAATTAGCAAAACATGTCAGGAAACTTTCTTGAGATGGCCACAGGCGTTACCACTAGCCTTCTTACAAATCAGAGTACAGCCCCGAACTAATCTGAAGGGGAGCCCATGTGAGTGGATATTTGGGAGACTATATTCTGTTACAACCTTCTCTGGGTTCCAGGAACAAATTGGAAATCAGGAAATGGAACAATATTTAATTTCATTAGGGAAATCCTTGAATGGACTGCAAAAGTTTATCATTCTCTCAGAACCTCTTACCCTAGACACTCCAGTTCATTCATTTCAGCCCAGAGATCACATATACATCAAGACCTGGAAATCTGAGCCACTTTGCGTGTATGGAAAGGACCTTATCTAGTTCTGTTGACTGCAAGAACAGCTGTGAAAGTGAAAGGAATTAACTCCTGGATACATTGCACCTGAATTAAGAGGGCTCCCAACTCAGAGTGGCCAGTAGAAAACACCAGACCCCTGCAGCTGAAAATCTTGAAGACATCTGTAAATGAGCAGTGAAATGCATAGACTAATATTTATGGGAATCACTTTATATTTAGGTGGGGGTGTTGAAGAAAATATTGACTTTAATCCAAGGGTTTGGTAAAATGCGCAATCTGTCCAGCATTAGAGCCTGCCTCCCTATGCCCCATTCATCTGTAGGGATAATTCCTTGGGGAATTATCCCTGCAGATCTGTCAACGGCGATTCAATACAATAATCTTACTAAGGTGATGGCAAAGGCAAATGTCACCCACTATTTGGATGAGAAGCAAGAATGTAGGTGACGGGGAGATGGTATTCCTGAAGATCTGATAGCTTGGAGGCCAGGGGATAATAGAGCAAAGGGGGAATTGTAGTTTTAATTGTAGTAATTATTGGTCTTGCTATTGGTCATGTTTGCAGAACAATCAATTGTGGTCTTGCGAGAATGTATGCAATTGTAGATAGAAATTGAATTGAAACTTATCAAATCGTCTTAAGAAAGTTGAGAAGTTTCAAAGGGGGGAATTGGTACCAAGAGGGTTAACTCAATTTCTACTGTGCCTGTGAACTTTTAGCAGAGAAACAAGGCATGCAAAATCTGCTTTGCCAGCAAGGACGGCTGGCAGACAAGGAGAAGACATCTGGCTCAGGAATGCAGCAATAGCCAAAACAAGGACTGAGTTTGGGAACCTGGGGAGGGTTTTATGGTAATGGACAAATTGTAATGTGCATGTAGTGACTGTATATAAGCAAGACACTTGTAAAATCATGTGTACACAAAGTTAGCAGTTATCACCCATGTAACCAGGTGCCTGAATAAATGATGCCCTTCTTAACACTAAATTGGTGTTACGGAGTCTTATTCATCTGGTTTTCAGTGGATTTGGTGACAGCTCAAGCTGAGATTTCCCTTAGCAGAGTCTCGGTTGTCTTTTGTTTCATAAAGCCATTTATTCACAGCACAGTAACGCAGAAATCGCTCAAACTGGTGCCTCTGAGGAGGGACCCCCAACAAAGGTCCCCTGGGCTTTTGTCCTCTCACAGTCCAAACAACATTCAAGTCTTCATCTTGACTCCTCTGCTCCTACTGTGTCTCCCAGTGTCCATCCACCTGGCTGGTGACACCAGAGTTTGTGCCTTTTGTTATCCCAATGGTTGGCAGTTCACAGCTCCTCCTGTGTCTCTCAGTGTGTCTTCCTTCACCTGGCTGGCACCACACATTTTCTTGCCCTTTGTTGACCAAAGTGCTGGTAGTTCATGGCCTCTTGTCTCTGGCTCCCACCTAGAGCTCAACCTGCAGCTTGCAAACTGAGCTACCTGCACCAGATGTATTCCTCAACATTTGCATCATGGTGGATGGCAATCAGAGGAGGGTTTTGTCCACTTGTCCAGACTCAGTGCAGCAGCTAGCTCAGGTCACTGGGCTGCAACCATTCTCTCACCAAGGCAAGACTCATTCCAATGGGGGTAGGCAGTAAATCTCGACAAAGTTACTAACTTAGATTGTAGCAAAAGGTGGGTTGTGACACGAGCAATAATTGAACTCTCATCGTATAATTTTAGTAAAATTACAAATACAGGATTTGAGTGATTGCATGTCTCCCCAGTGGTGTTGTCTGTAAATACAAAATCACAAAGGGTTTGTATACAAATGCATCCTTTTCCAACATATACTAATACAGCTTCAGCAGTTTAATCAGGATGTTTCAAAAGACAAATATTTTGCTCAGTGTCAAGACAAGTGTCTTGGGCATAATGGTATTACTTTCCCAAATAAATCTCTGTTGTTCCTGTACAACACATGCATCAACACCCCCACCCTTGTGACACCCCCTGCCCTCTTGATTACCCCCTCCCCAGCCATGCTAAAGCCCCTTCAGCAGTTTTGTGACGTGGGGTCCCATGCCCACATTTTACTTTATTTAATTCCTTTCTATCAGCATGTAAATCTCAACTATTAATTTCATTAACTCTTATTGAAGCATGTTTTATACCAACACTGCTGTGGACATAGCTATTGAATATACGTTATATATACATATATAAAGCGTATCTAGGTATAAATAAAAAATACAGACCTGTTTTTACACTCATATATATATATATTATACTCTCTACGTATATATACAGTCAAGCATGGAGGACAACAGAGTATGTCAAACACCAATCACCTCAGAGGAGCTGATCCAAGGGGATCAATGCCTTATTAAGGGAAAAGATGCATGCATAGCTCCCCTCTCACACTCCCCATAACTAGCCAGCAGTGCTATTACAGGCTGTAAAGAATCTGAATAGTAAAGCATGCTTCCAAGGTTTTACCTTTATCCCTACTGGCACAGCCTAAACAACAATTTTAGCTTTTCACTTATGTTTCTCATCCATTTTCCGCTCACATTTCCTGCCCTTTTCCACCTCATGTTTTCCACCCTTTCTTCTCTCCCTTTTCCCACTCTTTTTCCTCTCACCTTCCTCACCTTTTTCACCTGGCATTTCCTACCCATTTCCCCTCACCTTTCATGCCCTTTTTCCTCTCCTTCTTCCTACCCTTTTCCACCCTCATATTTTCTGCCCTTTTCTCTCTCTTTTCCCCTCTATTTAAATACTTAAACTGTTAGAAAAAGGGGGATTTTCCCTCAATTTAAACCCTTAAAACCAAAGGAAAATAGGCATTCCGTTACAATTTAAACTTTAAGATGATGAAAACGGCGAGTTTGCCCTCAACTCAAACCCATAAAATAGCATCACAAAGGTTTTCCCCTTCTCTTTAAATCAGAAAATAATGATTCCCCCATCAACTGATACCCCTAAATCACGTAAAAGACAGGTTTTCCTTCAATTGATACCCTTAAAATCATGGTGAATGGGAATCCCCTCAAATTTAAACACAGACAATAATGGAAAAGGAGGTTTTCCCCTCAAACTCCTTTTTTCCCTGGGGTCACTGGGATGCACTAGGGAGGGACTGGGATGGGATTGAAGGTGCTGGGATGGGACTGGCAAGATGAAATTGAAAAGAGAAAGAAGAGAGATTTCCCTGCACCCCCACGCGCTGCCCCACCTGCTCCGGTGTGCTGCTCCCTTCTCCTGCGCTGCGGCACAGGGCTCATCCCTTTGCCCATCCTGAGCAGTGCTCCAGGAGCACCCAAGCACTCCCCATCTTCCTGCAAGATGCTCTCACCGTTGTCCTTTGAGAGATCCCCAGAGATCGCCCGCTCCAGAGGCTCCAGTGACCCCCTAGAAAGCAGCCCTCAGCAGGGCCTGCCCCTCCTCACCCTCACTGACCACACCTGGGACTACCCCAGTCCTCCTCACCCTCACTGACCACACCTGGGACTACCCCAGTCCTCCTCACCCTCACTGACCACACCTGGGGCTGCCCCACCCCTCCTCATCCTNCTGGGACTGCCCCAGTCCTCTTCATCCTCACTGACCACACCTGGGGCTGCCCCACCCCTCCTCACCCTCACTGACCACACCTGGGACTGCCCTAGACACTGATTTACACAGCAATTTCACTAAATCCCTCTCTGAGTCTCACTCAATAAGCTGAGCAAACCTTGCTGCTTTTCATATTAAATATGATGCTGAGTAATACGGAAAAATATGAAGAAAAACAGAACCGATCGGGATTACAGTGGTCATTGCTATAAAGTTTGCCTGGACCGGGCCCGGGGTATGGCACCGGGGAAAACCCGGACTGGATTTCCTCGGAATACGGAACGGCGGAAAACCCGAACTCTATCTCGTTGGAATACGGAATGGAGGAAAACCCGGACAGGATTTTGTCGGAATACGGAATGGCAGAAAAGACGGACTGGATTCCAATGAACTACGGAATGGAGGAAAACCCGGACTGGATTTCCCCGGAATACAGAATGGGGGCACGTCAGCCTGGATTGCGGCTCGATCCCGAACTGGTGCAAAAGCTGGGGTTTGATCCCAGTCTTTTGTACAGAGGTGCACAGCAGACACCACACACACGTTACGTAAATACCAAAGGGGCAGGAAAACCCGTTTCGGGGCGGGTGCATACGGCGTGACTCAGGCCCCCCCCGGCCCGCGGGAGGAGAGGAAGTTTCGGTGCTACTGCTCGCCGTAGGTGGAGCCGCCGAGGCCGCGCAGCAGCGAGGTCGCGGCCGGGGGAAGTCGCTGCGGTGGCGGGGCAGGCGGGGCGATGTCGGGGCCCCGGGGCCGGTTCGCGGTGGTGGGCGGCGGCATCGCGGGGGTCACCTGCGCCGAGAAGGTAAAAGGGGCCGCGGCCGCGCCGCCCCGCCCCGCCGCGCGCGTGCGCACGGTGCTCTCCCGCCCCTCCTGCCCCCGCTCCCCGCCTTGCCGCGCGCGGGGCGCTGAGCCCGGTCGGCGCCGGCCGGGAATTGTCCCCCCGGCATCCGGGAGGCTCCCCCACCCCATGGCGGAGCCTCCGTCCGTCAGGGCCCTTGGCGGCCTTGTGCAGCCGCCTGGAGCGGCCGCGAGTTGGTGGAACGGGGCTGCGCGGCTGGCGGGACCGCCCCGGTGCCCGCGCTTACCTGGAGGCATAAACCCCCTCAGGGTCAGCTTGTGCACGGTCATAGAAACAGATCTACACAGTAATTGCATAAATATTGGCATGTGTACAGCAGTTCCATACTCTGTCCTACACCCCCCTAATCCCCGCTTCCTAAAAATAATTTGTCTCGCTTGGGAAAACAAAAACCAAACGCAGCCCCGGGGCAGCAATGCTGTAACACAACGATATTTGTCTGTGTAGAAATACGTCTCAAAAGGTTCAAACCTGATAAGGTTATTTTGGAGCAGGTTACGTACACTTCATAAAAGGAGTTACAACGTCGGAACTGCAGAAAGCTGGCGCTCTGTGTGCTGGTCCAGAGGTCAGGGACTACAGGATTCCTGCAGGAATTATTCCTGATAGCCATAAAGGACTGTGCTGCAGCCGAGCTGAAGGCTGCTGTGATGTGCTCCTCTTTATTAATACTGCTCGGTTTTTATAGGATCCATGTTTTAGAGCTGTATACCTCATCCAGCTCTCTGTGAGCCCAAGCTCTAAAAATAAATTAATCTGTTTCTTGGTTTCAAGGTTTTTGATGGTTTTAAAGTAACAGTAACTGGAGGTAGTTTTGTACCTGTAGAATGAAATTATGTGGGTATTAGTTTGGTGAGGAATATTTAATCTGTTAGAACTGCAGAGCAGTATAAAGACTGTTTTGGATGTATGTGTTCTCTGGTGATGTCAGAGTCCCTCTGGATGGCATCCCTTCCCCCCAACAGCACCACTTGTCTTGGTCTACCTGTCACCTTGCTGAGCAATACATATTTAAAATGGGAATTTTTCCCTTTGGCTTGGGGCTTTAAAAGTCTTGCATTGCTTAACAGCACCCTGAAAATGATAATCCATTTATCAGTTCACTATATAGGGTGTAAAACACTCAGTAGAAATCAGCATTTCCTCTGTGAAAATGAAACCTGTAAACAATTAGTCACTGCTATACAGTAAAAAAAAGTGTATCCAGCAACTGGGTGTCTCCAGAAATGACATTATCATAGTCTGATCCATCAGATGGCCTTTGGAATATTGTGACAATAAGGTAGTCCTTTACACTATGGCTGCAGTTCTTGAAGGTATATTTATGTGTGAATGAAATAAATGTTGTGTCTCCAAATTCTCCTCAGTCATTATCCTTCTGTTATCCTGAAGTAGTGTTTATTCAATAAGATTCTACAAAATCAAAGCAATGTATTAAGACATACTACTTTTCACCAGTAGTTTTATTGTGTCAAAGTCAAAGTCTGATGATGACTCTCATCGTGGTTTCTGTTTCTTTCCAAGCTGGCTGCAGAATTCCCATCAGAAGACATTTTTTTAATAACAGCTTCCCCAGTTATAAAAGCTGTAACTAATTTCAAGCAGGTAAGAGAGACTTAATTTTTCTTACAGTAAGACATCTTCAAGGTTTATATGGGCAGATAATTTAGAACCCAGGGGTGAAAATGACTTTGAGCTTGTTTTTGTATTAGTATGATTGCAGTGGTGTTAGCAGGATTGATGAGCTGTTTTATAGTGGTGTTAGTAAGACTGACGAGCTATTTTATAATGATCCAGTATTAGTAATTGGTGAATATACTCACACCATTCAAGCAAAGGTTAAACTATATACTTACATGGTTGAAGTGTGTTCAGAGTTACTTAAGCTTTATTTCACTGCTTTATTGGTGAGTGCCCTCTTTTAAGCACTGAAATGGTATCGTGGTCTTGCTCATGTTTGAATTCGGGGCAGAAACAGCCTTCTGACAAGTAGCAAAAGAACTGATAGCCTTCTGGGAAATTGCTTTGAGCTTTTTCTACTCCAGCAGCTGGTGATTCAGTGACATCTTTCCTGCTCGTTTGAAAAAGAAGATCAAATCCATGCATTAATTCAGATTTGTGGCTAGTAGGGTCATTAAGCTGAGTCTGAGAGCTCTCTGTGAGATTGCTGGAGTAACACCCAACTAAATGCTTTCTGAAAGTGCTGGCAGCAGTGCTGTGAGTGTCCAGTAAAGACATTTGCACAGTGCAGAGATGTAAAGTCTGTAATTCATGTCAGCAGAACTTTACATATCTGAAGAATAAGGGAATAGCTAAGCGCTATTTGAAGGCAGCAGCATCTAAGTTTTAGACATGAACATCTTCATTTCTCTCTGAATTGCAAGCATGATGTGGCTTCTGGTTCCTGCCTGTGTTCCAAACTCTGGATATTCAGTAAAGTAGCAGGCCTGGAGGTTTTCATGGAAAAAACCCAAAGTTGTCATAACTTATTTGAATGATTTTCAAGTTCTGGTTTGCTTCTTCGGGGTTTTTATTTTGTTTGTGTTTGTTTTCTGTTTGGTGTTTTCCATTTCCCCCCAGGTCTCTGAAATAGCAGAGAGTGGCTCTGGATGAATTATTTTATCAAAGTTACAACAAAGAGAAAAACAGGATTTTAACGCTGTGTCAGATCAGTTAAAAAGCAGTGTTAACAACTCCGATAATAGACTTATTTATGGAATAAAACACTGTAGCAGTTAGAGCAACTGTCAGGGTTCTCCATTTTTGCTTAATCTCTATCTTTAGGATTAAAATTCTCTGTAGTACTTTGACTCTTTAACCAGGAACAGGCATGAAAAGATTCTGTATGGAAAAAGGAACTTTTAGCAGTTACACGATAACAGATTCTCAGACAATATGGGCTTTATGTTGTGACTTTTTTACTGGAAATGAGCACCTTCTGTCAAAAGCTGTAGAAAAAGATATGGATAAATGATCCATACTTTTAAATACCTCTCTTTCTCCTACAGGTCTCCAAAACACTTGAGGAATTTGATGTCGAAGAGCAACCAGGTTCCCTATTAGAAAAACGATATCCCAATATTAGAGTTATACAGTCTGGAGTAAAACAGTTGAAAAGTGATGAACATGTAAGATGATGTTTTCTTTTTTATTTGATTTTTCAAGTTAGGTATATAAAAAGTAATTTAAGAAGTAGTTGAATGTTTTGGGTGAGAAATTTTGTTCAAGAACATTCTGGTTATTGAATTGATAAGTTACCAAAATTACAAGAAAATACTTCCTAATTCTAATTTCACTTACTGCTTAACACTGTTTTTCAAGTAGAAATATATACAAGGGACAAAATAAATCTTGAAAGTACCAACATTTCCACATTTTCTTCCTTCTGTTTAGCAGGAAATACGTTGTAAATACGAGCAATGGACAGCATGTACACACCCTTGTTAGCTCTGTTTCAACATGTTATTTTTCACTTCAGCATGTATGAGAAACTCACATTCACATCCAAAACAAGTTTTGCTCACTTTTAAGTTTTGGAGATGTAATTTCAGGTAGATTCTGCTAATATTCTGAATCCAATGGTTTTCTTATATCATTACTAGGATAGTGTTTTAGTTTAGGTCTTGATGGACACAAATAATTAATGTATATGGATTTGAAAGATCTTTTGCCCAAAACCACTTTAAACTATGCAGCTTCTAGTTTGTAGAACAACAAATAATGTCATGGAATGTTAAAATTTAAGGTATTCTTTCTCAGAATGATGTAGCTTGTTTAGTGCCTCGACTTTTTCTTCAGCAAAGAACAGATCTGCAGTCTTCCTAAACTGTGTCCTATCCTGTGCCTGGTTAACACAGAGCAACTGCTGTTGAAATGTTTTGAATGAGATTCTCGATTGCTAATGTACAGTAGTGCATAGTTCTGTTACTGGGGCCAGAGGGACATTTGTCACATAGAAAACACAGCTCTCTTCTGGCACAGCCAGTGAGTACCAAGTGCCACCAAGTGGTAAACTTGATCTTGCTTGGAGTGCGCTGTGTACGCTTCCCGTTATATTGGTGACATACTTGTGGTGAGTGTGATGGGAATAAATGACACACAGCCAGTGAGAGTATGAAGGCTTGTTCCTTAAGAAGCCCCTTACAGCTTTTAATATCTGCAGATTTCTCTGACATTAAGGAAAGAGAAAGCTGGTGTTCTCTTAGATGTCTTGATTTAGATGAATTGATTTTTCTTTTCATTGTTAACAGAAAATTTACACTGAAGATGGGAAAGAATACGTATACGAAAAACTTTGCCTGTGTGCTGGAGCCAAACCAAAATTAATTGCTGAAGGAAACCCGTATGTATTAGGAATCCGGGACACTGACAGTGCCCAGGTAAATGTGTTTTGGACTTAAAAACGTTTAATATATTCCTGCATCTGGTGCAAAATACCAAAATTATTGTGGAGTGGAATGGAGAAACAGAAAATAATGTTTGTTATTATATATTCTTAAATAGGAACATTTTCTCCAAAAGAAAAACAGCCTTATAATGCCACTAAGTAAATTAATTAGCCAGTACATTTGTTAAGTTTATAGGTAGTTCATACACCGTATTTCCAACATTATAATATGGAATAAACTATTCTTTCACCCTCCGGGCAGAATCCAATTGGAAAATATAAACAGGAAGTAGGCACCAGTAGAAACTTCCCTGGGAAGGTGTGTGTGATACATGGTACAAAGGGCTGCTTCTTACAGTAGAAAGCTACTGAAGGAATTACTTTTTATTCTCTTTTAGTTCTGCTGCATGGTCTCCTCTTTGTATAGAAAAGAGTTAGTTATGGTCAAAGATGTGGAAAAGTTTTCACCTGAGAAATGACTTAATAGACTAAAAATTAAGCTTGGAAGCCAAAGGTGAAGTTTCACTGCCATAGGTCTTCAGAATTAGAGGAGGCAGGGGGAGCGCTGCTTCTCTGTAATATGGAACTGCCACTCATCAAATGAAGTTGGACCTTGAGGATAAAAAAGGGAGTTACATTTTCAAATAATCTGAAGTGAAACTGAAATTGTTGTTTGTTACAACAGCTTCTGTTACAGATCTCAGCCTAACTATATGTGTATCAATAGTCTGAGAAAATCAAAACTAAGAGCAAGAAAATACTGAAAAGGATGTAGTTAATCGGTGTGAGGGAACATGCTCTAAGTTCTAATTGACATTTTTCCTTTCTTAATGCAGGCTTTTCAGAAGAATTTGGCTCAAGCTGAGAGAATAGTGGTGGTAGGAAATGGTGGGATTGCCCTTGAATTAGTGTAAGTGAACAAAAAGTACATATTCAAATAAAATCTTTAACGATGCAATGCTAAATCTAGTGTACATGAGTTTGGGGGAAGGTTGACTTATAAAATTGTATCTCTTAAAGCATTTAGTAGCAAAACTGATTAGAGGGTTGGTTTTTATTTGCAACATAGTGGTCCTTACTGTCACATAAAATTAGGAAAGCTCCAGAAGAAGCCTTGACACATAGATACCAAGAATATATAGTTCATGTTCCACATACTGCAAACAAGATCCAAATGCCTGTTTTTAGAAGTGGGAGTCTGGCAGAAATGCACTCCTTTTTCATTATGGGGAGGAAAATACTAATTATTACTATTACAAATTTGATCTATCCCCCCACCCCCTGCCCCAGTTCAGTTGAGGTTGTGTTGGTGAGAGAGTATGACTTGTCAACTTGAAGAGACTTTTTAAATGGATTCCTGATGTAAATATTTAGAAGTGGATTTGATAGGTGGGAAAATCTTGGATCCCCTAGTTCTGGCTTCTGGAAGGAAACTTGACACACTTCTGCCTGTGTTGCTAACAGTCAGATCCTTTTCAGGCAGTCTGCCACTTTATCACTTGTTTAAATGTCCACAGGTATGAAATTCAAGGCTGTGAAGTAATCTGGGCTATCAAAGACAAAGCCATTGGGAACACTTTCTTTGATGCAGGAGCAGCTGAATTTCTCATTCCAAAGCTCACTGCTGAAAGCCGAGAGACTCCAATCGAGTGTAAAAGAACCAAGTACACAGTGGAAGGTAAGGGGGTTTAGTTTCCTGACACTGCAGCAGCAGCATTTCATATTAAAGATAGTCTCAAAATCAGTTAATTTAGCAGCTTGGAATAAGGCTTACTGTTAATGCATTAATGACATTTCCTTCTTTCAAAAACTGAGAGTAAAAAAGCAACATGAAAACCCATCCTGAATTTATGTAGACAGAATGTAATACAGTTACTTGCAAACTAAAAAGTGCTTACCTTTGTGCCGAATTTATATTCCCTGTATTCCTTCTGCTGAAGAACTTGTTCTGTTTTCTGTAATGTTTTGAAGTGAACTATCTCACCATTATATAGGAAGGAGCTGTCACGTAGTAAGATATTGGAGGAGCAGATGAAACCTCACAGAACATTATTACAGATGGAGTGAAACTACAGTCTCAGAAACAACAGTTAACTAGGACTGCATGAACAAACATCACACAAACATATGTAGGACCAAAATCATAACAAAAAGAAGAGCATGGTTCTAGACATCAGGCAGGAAGAATAAGGATATTACACTTCCATCTTCCTCTTTGGCAGCCAGATGGTATTTTTTATGTTAATTGAGAATCCTTGTTCTGAATTCTGTGGACAAGGAAGTATGCACACTAAATCTGATATACTCCATCTATTTCCTTCAGGAAGTGAGGAAAAAGGAAGACCTACAGCAGCATCTGACAAGCTGGGCAGTGCCTTAGGCCCCGACTGGCACGAGGGCTTACACCTTAAAGGGACTAAAGAGGTGTGGGTATAACCTTGCTTTCATATTTGTTTAAATGTTGTGGGCATGAGCATTGTGTAGAGTTTCATGTTTGCAATAAAGCAAAAATCCTCACATTTAATTTTTTTTTTCCATTTATGAATTCCTTAGCTGTTGGATGTTTGCATCTGTTTTGCATTTAAAAAATGACTTGTCAAGGGTGATCAGTCATAGACCAGCTAAAGGATGTTTAGGATATCTAGCAGCTTAATCAGTGGTGATTTGGCTGTTGAAGGCTGTGGAACTGTATTTGTGTAGTGGAGAATAAAACAAGGCCCAAATTCACAAAACAATTTAGAGAAACAGGTAACTTCCCAACTTCTGGTTTGAGCTCAGACTGTGGTTGAAACATGGGATGATGGTACAGAATTTTTTTTCTTTTTACAGTGTTTAGAACAAAAACTTATTATTGTTATCAGAATTTAATTCATGATAGAAAAACAAAGGATTTGCAAGCCTGAAAGACAGAAAAGATGAGTTTACTTTATTCTGTTAAGTTTTAAACTCTCTTCCTGTAAGCTCAGGGGAACTTGAATACGTTTTCTGGCATGCCAGAAAAATCTGATTGTTACTTTCAAGGAACATCAGATACCTGCTGAAAAAGCAGGTAAATTGCCATTGGCTATGGTTAGATCTGTGCCAAAAGAGGAAAAAGTGTGGGAATTCAGTTAGTGGGCTGGGATATAGGGTGGGGGGTTTTCCAGTTTAGTAATGTCAATTTAGGTGAAGATATACTTGCTATTAACAACCTGGTGATTGCTAATCATTATGTTTATAATTTTGTCAATCTTTCTTTAGTTTTCTCATAAAGTACATATTGAAATACTGTGTGAAGTAAAGAAAATACACTTACAGCAAGAATTTATCCAACTGCAGCGGGCTTCCTTGACTTTTCCTAAAGGAGAGAAAAATGTAGAGCCAGATGAGGGTGAGTGCTAGTGGTCGTAAGACGTTGAAGATAAATCTGTGCTGGAGCATGTTTGATCTTGTTTGCTGTTTTAAAGCAAATACAGATTTGAAAAATAAATCTTTTATCTCTATAAGTTGAGGTCTAGCAGTTTACAGTAATCAAATTTATGGGCTACAATTAAATTACAAAATCTTATGGGTCAGACCTTTTTTTCCACAAAGTAACCAAAATCCTGTATGCAGAATATTCCATCCTTAACACAATCCATTAAAGTAATATTGTAATAGTGAAGTTAGGAGAAAAAAAACACCAACATTTTGTATCAAAACTGAAGTACACCTTCAAAGTAGAGGAAAATATCCTTTTTTTCATGAATAATTATGCCTATAATTTCCACCTAATTGAAATGAATATTTAAAATACTATTTTAGTAATTAGTTACTTTCAGCATAAGTCAAATCTGTGACGTTCTTTTTGCTTTTGAGGCACTTCCTGTGCATCTGTAAATTTCTATGTAAAAGAATATTTGGCAGTTTCATACTTGAGAGAACATCCCTCAGGACACAGTATTTTCCCCCTACAAATGAGGGCTTTAATTTAGGAAAATTCCGAAGAAAGTTATTAATAGGAGTTGGAGATCCAAAATAATTTTTTTCTCTAGTTCTGAGCCATGGTAAGAAATGTTATAGGTAACCTCTGATAATTTTTTCCTTTTTTTAAAAAAATTTATTCTTCCTTTACGTATTCAGTAACTTCAAGGAGTTTGTGGGCTTTTTTCTTTGATATCTTATCATACGACATAATTAATAAAATAACTTCTGTTGGTTACATTCTCGGGGCAAAATTTTCCCCTTTTTCAGTGCTGTGGCCTGTGTATGTGGAATTAACTAATGGAAAAATTTATGGATGCAATTTCATTGTCAGTGCAACTGGAGTTGTGCCAAACATTGAACCATTTCTTGATGGCAATAACGTAAGTATACTGATTTCTTTTGGAGCTTTTCAAGTAAGGTGGAAGAAACTTTCTTACCTGCTTTATGCTTCTGTTGTGACATGAAACATGGGTTGCTAAAGATTTAAATATTGTGCAACATCTCAAAATAAGGCAGGTTGTGTTGATACTGAGACATCCAACATGACACAAATGTATTTGATTTGTGGTCTTGGTTTATTATGTTGTATATTATATGCATATGTATATTATATGCAGTATAAACTGTTAAATTAAGCCTATGGAAAGAGAGAAAAGCACCTGTATAATTGGCTAATGTGGCAAAAATGTGGAATAATTTTCATGTTAATGCTGTACCATATTCTTACCTTATAAATCTTGACACTTGCTCCTGGAGAGGAAGCAACTATTTCCAATATTTTTCATCTGGGACACTGAGCTGTCAGGATGCTCACGTTCTTTGAGGGAAGTCACCCTGAGTCACCACCCAAACATGGATGGTGATTCTGGAGTTCAAAACTGCTGTGTGAATTTCCAGGCCTTGAGATCATTCTGTTTCTGTGTTCAGTGTCTGCTCAGCAACAACTAAAACATCCCAGGGTTATTAACACTGTTTTCATCACAAATCCAACAAATAGCCCCATACAAGCTACTACTAAAAAATTATCCCAGACAAAACTAGGATGTTGGGGTATTTGGGGTTTAGTGGTGCCATCTGATTAGGAAGTAAAAGGCTGTGCTCTGGTTAAAGAGGCAAATGCTGAAAACATAGATCTGATGTTGAGCCATGAGATATTTCCAGGTTTATGCTATAAGCTTAGATCAGGAATTAAGTTTTTGCAATGGTATTTTCTTGCCTTGGCAAAAATACAAAGTGATCTCTTAAGACTGGGTATCCCTGTAACACACAGTGTGATTTGGAACTGGCAAGCCCTGTTACTTCCCTGCCTAGGTATCAGTAATAGTCCTTTAAAAACCTGTGCTGTGGTCTAGAAATAATAATAACAGTAATGCTTTGTACTTTCTCATGTTAAATAATAAAGTAACAGACGATTGCTTAAGGTGGAGGAAGTTGAATGACTTGATGACTTTTTTTATTGCTGATGTGTGCAAACCCTTCAGTTTGCTGTGGGTGAAGATGGAGGACTGAAGGTAGACAAGCACATGCACACGTCGCTGCCAGATGTGTACGCAGCTGGAGATATCTGCACGGCAGCGTGGGAGCCGAGCCCCGTGTGGCACCAGGTACCTCCTGTGGCACCAGGTACCTCCTGTGGCACCAGGTACCTCCTCGGATGCCTGTGACCCACAGGGAATCACACACCAGTGCACACACTGAGGAGTGAAAGGTTAAGCAAGTGGGTAATCCTGGGTGTGCTGATGACAGAGTTTTATGGAGGCGGCTGGAAACCGAGCTGGCCAGCCCTTCTGAGTATTAAAAACACTAAGTATGCACTGAGGAGAGCAGTGAGTGTGGTCATGGCACAGTGACAGTCTTGTGACTTAAATCTTTCCAATTTTCTCCTTCAGATGAGGCTGTGGACCCAAGCTCGGCAGATGGGATGGTATGCAGCAAAGTGCATGGCAGCAGATGCTTCAGGGGAATCTATTGATATGGATTTCAGCTTTGAACTATTTGCTCACATTACAAAATTTTTTAATTACAAGGTCAGTACAGTCTGAGTTGTAAACCACTGAGTAACACATACTGCTTGATTATATTCACTTGTTGAACCTGAGCAGATGCTTTAATATTGACAAAACAGGTTTCTTTATATAGTAATTAATCTTAGCTTAGATTTTCTTCATTCGTACTAATGTGTATGGTATTTCAAGGGGAAGATTTTTGAGTCCATTGTGTGTTTGCAAGCCAGTGGTGGGGGGAGGGACCCTAGGGACAAGTATTTCCCTAGGGCATAGAACTGTTAGCAGCAGAAATGCTAAAAGCCATTGCAATGTTCCTATGAGAGCTTTTCCTTTTCCCCTTTCCTTCTGCTAGGTGGTGATTTTGGGAAAGTACAATGCTCAGGGCTTGGGCTCAGACCATGAGCTGATGCTGAGATGTACCAAGGGACATGAGTATGTGAAAGTGGTGATGCAGAATGGCCGAATGATGGGAGCTGTGCTGATTGGTGAAACGGACTTGGAAGAAACCTTTGAAAACTTAATTTTAAATCAAATGGATCTTTCAGCCTATGGTGAAGATCTCTTAAATCCAGATATTGATATAGAAGATTATTTTGATTGAAGAATACCCCATTCCCATCTTGTATGAAGCTTTGATACCAAGCAATACATCTTAGAAAACTATTTTCGCAGGATTACCAGAAATGAGGGATAAATGCAATTCTCTGTTAAGATTTTGGGTTGATCTTGCCAAAATACTGACTGGGTACTGCCACAGGTACCAGCTAATGGCGTGATCTCTGTCAAGCTGGCTCAGATGAACAGAGAACAGTTCTAGGGCACAGGGTGCTCAGAGCTCTTGCTGCCTGGAATACGGATTGCAGATACATGGCCTTACTCCTTTTTTTTTTCCTTTTTTCCCCCCCTAAGTTTACCTCTGAAATAAATGTATTTTCTACTCAGTTAAGTACAGAACACAAGCTTTGCACAATGAAAGCCAGGATGAGAGGGCAGTTGAGAGCAGCTTTTTAACTGCTTGTCCCTTCAGCTGTCCAGGTGTTGGGGTAGAGCTGCACGACATTGCACAGTGCCAGCCCTGGACAGCAGTTGTTTCATCCTGGCTTTTGATTTTGTTCTACCATTGCTACTTGGGAGTTGCTATTTATTTAGGGTCAAATTGGGAACAATTTATTGGACTCCACTCAATGCAAAGGTGGCAATACATATCAAGACTCCTCCCAGACAAATCTCTTAATTTTTTTGAAGAAAATTACTGTTTGTAACTAAATTAATTCAAGTTTTGGCAAAGGTCTCAGCTAAAAGATGGGTGAAAGACTATAGGCTTTAGTCATGGTCACAATTGTACCAGAAAAATAAAGATGAAGAGCATGTTCTTAATGACATTTGTCTTATATTTGTTAAGTGTTGGGGGAGGAAGGGAGAAGAACCAAAATGCAAGCACCTAGAACTTGTGTTTGTTAGTGAAAGTGAACTTGCCTTTTTGATCTTTGGCTGCTAAGATGTTGAAAGTAAGTAAGTAAAATTTAATCTAGCACTCAGCATGTGTGCCTGAGAATGCTTGCAGGCAGCAGTAGCTGTTGAGTTTTTCCCAGGCTGGCAGGTTGTCTTGTTTGTAAACCTAAATTTATGTACTTCTGCAAAGCACAGAAGTCATAAATTTCTATTTGAGTAACAAGCTAGAGAAATTCAGTTCTAGAAGCAACAGACATATTTCAAAGGGATAAATACACATAATATTTCACTCATAAATACAGTATTTCACTCAAATATGCCACAGCAGGTGTAGGGATACACGTCCCTGCTCAGAACTGCAGAGATGGCCATGCCCACGTGGGCTGGACCAAGCAGCCCTGGCAGAGCAGCAGCTTTCACCCAGCCAGGGCTCCAGAGGAAGGATGCTGCAGCATCCCAGTCTCCAGCTGTCCGATGTCACTCCCTGGGGCTGGTGACAGCAGCTGCCTTGGGGAAGCTGTGCCCTGGCTGCAGTGGAGTCACTGGTGAAGGAGGAGAGTCACCTGCACAGCAGGCAGAAGCAACAGGAGGTGACAGGGTCTTCAGAGACACTGCAGAGCTAAGGACCACCCAAGTCCTGTGCTGCAAAGGAGGGAAACCTCAAGATGACTCTCACAAGAGCAGTGGGTAGAGACTCCCACAGGAAGGAAGTCTGGAAACCTCTGGATCTCTGGAAGTCCTTTGCAGACTGCATGATCCTGCCATAGTGTTACTATGTACTGCCAAAAAAGTTAAAAAGGCAACATGGTCTTAAACAGGTTTTGTAATCACTGCTGTATCCTAAGATATGCACCAATGATTTTGATATGAAACACTTCTTCCTTCTCTACTAGCATTCTTCTAGATTTGACAGTTTAATATATTTGTTCCCTGTTCAGTGTTTATTTTAAAAAAAATAAAAATACCATTACTAAAGCACAAACTGAACTTACACACTACATTGTCCATGGAGCAGCAACCATGATTAGATCCTAAATGTAGTCTGTGACACTCAGTCAATAACTACTGGTTGATCATTTCCACCTGCCTGAAGCTTAGGCTTCTTTGCTTTTAAGTTAGGACCACAGCTGGGCCGTTTATGTTCCTGTGATTTCTTCACCACTGAATCTTGGGCAGTCTTCGATACAGTCTGGGCCTTTTCTCTGCTTCCTTTCAAATCTGAAGAGTGAGATGGTTTGACCTGTAAGATATAAAGAGTTCAATTAAAATTCTAATATTGTTTTCCTTCTTTTTCCATGTTCCCACACAAGAGAGAAGATATTTCTGAGGTTGACTGCATTACTACAAAACATATTTTGAGCAGATACCAAATCATTAAATTAAGCTCTAATGGAGAAGATATCTATATAGCAAACCAGTACAGATCTAAATACCTTGAAAACACTTTTCCTGTTTGTTATCCCTTCTATGGTGATGACGTGTCCCTCGTTTTTCAGCAGCCGGGCTTTCGGTCCCACCTTCAGGTAGGATATTGTAGCAAAGGCTGTGAAGCTGAAATCCTCCCTGCATGAATTAAATCAGTGTTACAGGGGAAGGTTGGAGACAGAGGCCAGACTATGCAGGGGAAAAAATCATAGCCTCATTAAAGTTAGAAAAGACCTCCAAGATCATCAAGTCCAACCATCAACCCAGCACCACCACCAAACCATGTCCTCAGGCGCCATATCCACATGTTTTGTGAACACTCCCAGGGATGGTGCCTCCACCACTTCCCTGAGCAGCCTGCTTCAATCTCAACAACTCTTTCCATAATGAAAGGGACACATAACCCTTCACATAATGCATTCTGATGGATATTCCAAATAGCAGCTTCATTCTGCTTTACCTATTCAAGCAGACAGTCAGTTGACTTAGAGCTACTCTGATCAACACTTAACATAATTCAGTTTGTGGACCTTTACACACAAAAAACCACTCAGACACACACTTGTCTCTTGAAACACATGGAGGAAAAGGCATGTAATAAGTAATCTGCTCATCTTCTTAATAATATAAAAAATAGTCAGTTGTATGGAGAGATGCAAAGAAAAATTAAGACAAAATAAAGGGATTAGATATTTGTAGATATTCTTGAACTTAAAAAACTCTATGAGAAGACAAAACACATAGCACACAGACAGCTTACAGAGGCAGCACTGTTGTTGTTCTATGCTTTCTTAAAATTTTTGAGTACCAAAATTTTTGAGTTTCCACATAAGCCAGTCTTTCCTGACTTAGACATCATGTGGGCTTTTGCTTTCCTTATCCATGGAATGTGAATGAGCTCTGTGTAAACTGCAGACTTCTCCAAAATGAATCCTGCTGCAGATTTAAACATTCTATCTGAATACAGAAGACCCCAGCTTTTTAAAATTGCACAAGATGCAGCATGTCAAATGTTCCTCCAACTTTTGAAATGGAAATATAGCAATATTTGAAGGGTTTTTAAGAATACATTAAATGCATCTGAAGTAAAAACAAGACTACAGAATGTATCCATTAATGTTATACAGAAGTAATGAGAGCAAAGAAAAATTACCACTAAATGTTTAAAAACCAAAACAAAGAAAACAAAATAGTTATCTTACATACTTCAGATACTGCTGCAGCAGTAAATGGGCAGTAATTCTCTCCAGCTCCTCTCGGGGGTGCTTGGGTGGAGTAACTTCAGGCACCCTGAATTTGGACACACCTTTCCCAGACCAGGCATCGATTAATTTCAGTGGGGTGAGTTTCTCACTCATGCTGTCTGCTTGCTCAAGGATCTTGATTAGATCCCTGCAGTATCCTGTAATGTCCATCTTCTCACATGCTGAAAGTAAAAGTGAAGAACATTTAAATAGAAAGTTCTTTGTAGTTACATATAGCTATAAATACATATCTTTGTGCTGTATAATAGCAATGCTTTTTTTGTTTTGCTTTTAAACTAACTTAACAAATAAAGCATAACTTTTCTTCTGTCAAATCAGGATATATGTTTACTCACATATTTTTCTCCTTCATTATTGAAACTCCCATCTGACAAACATTTGTATTTAATGTTACAAACCAGAAATTATTTCACAGCATAAAATTTGCAAGGTAGCTACTATGTTACTCTAGAACTGGATTCCTTTTCCTCACCCAGTGTTTATTATGAAAAGATTAGAGAGCACAGAGGAGGTGAAGACTGTAAGTGAGACATTTCTTCTCTCAAGACAGTTATAGACAAAATGAGACAGACATAAAAAGCCATAATTACATTAGAATAATTAGCTTCATCATCAATAACAATTCTGAGCACCAACTCATCAATGTAGTACATAATGATCAGATCATGGCACAGAATTACCTCAGCTGACTGATACTAAGGATTAAGTACTGAAAAACAAGTACTACTGCAAAGTTTCCTTAGAGCTTGCTTAAGTATCAAAAGGCCCTAGAGGTGAAGAAGCAATAAACGGGATATATTTCAACTTAATTTATCACAGGGCTCCTGCAAGCCTTGGGGACAAGGCAGCTCCATACTCTTCCCAACCTCTGATCCCAGAGTACATTTCAGCTAAGCCCCATTTCTAATTAGGAGATAACAAGACACTGTTACTTGCAAGATTTTGCAGAAGACTTTTATTATATAATAAAACCGTATAATGAAAAAAAGTTAAATTTTGATTTGTCTACTTTACACCCCAGAAACACAGAGGGAAATAAAGTCTAGCTATGAGAACAGCTTTGAATACAGAATTGTTCCTAAGTTTTTTTTCAAGTGTTGATCACTATATTATCCAAATGCTTTTTGCAACAGATAGGTGATGTGAGGAGATGGTATTTTCCACATATTACAAGAATTCACCTCGGTGGTCCTCAATGAGATTTAAGGTGATTTTGTGCATCCTTTAGAGATGCCCAAGACCAACTTTCTCTCAGCTCTCCTTTCAGAGCTTTCTTGCTTTCCATGGGGTTTCCCACGCCTAAGTCACAGCACTCACTTTTTAAGTGCAACAACAGATGCTTTGTTCATCTTCTGAGTCTTTCAGCTTTCTGATGGGTACCAAAAATCACAGCAAAACCCTGAATTAGAGTGCTCAGTTGTTCTGCACACCTGTCATGTGCATTCCCGACACAGGAATGTCTCGTGAGCGTGCAGCCCTGAAATCCTCAGGGATTTTTCCAGGCAAGTTGTGAGAGGACGTGTAAACTGTACCTTCTCAGAGCCTGAGTGTGAACAGTCTGGCATGCAGGGGCTCATCCTCAATAAAGCTTTCACACCCAAACAAATCCTGAAACAAAACCTGACACAACCAGAATCCTTTTAAAACAGGTAAGCCAATCTCCCCCTTGCCCCAGCTTCCCTTTTGGGAACAGGTGAACAACTGAGCCTGAAAAACACTGAAGTGTCCAACCTCAGGCAAAAAGCCAAACCAGGAAGTATCCTGCTGAACACCCCGAACTTGGCAACAGCAGGCCACCAAAAACTGATATTCGTAACAAAATCTCCACCTTGAAAACAGTCAGTAATACAAGCACAAGTCACAAAATTTGCTTACAGTTTTTCTACACCAGGTGTTTCTTTAAATCAACTTTTCCCACGTTCTCTGTCCTTTACTTACCATTCTCTCTACAGCAGTTATCACACATTCTGTTGCAGTTTGCAGAATCCCACACTTCATCAAAGTGGTGGGCTATGAGCACTCGGCGACACCTGAAGAGCAGAGAGCAGAGGGGGGCTATAGAACCCAAGTGAATGTATAACACCTGTGTTATACATCATGAAAATGGCAAAAAGGGTCCCTAGGGACAGCTCAGATCTCAAAACAAGCGTGAAGAATTATCACAGGAAAAATCAGAGAACAAATACTGCAACACCAGTATTCCCTATCAGCTATGCCAATAGGAATAATGATTAAACACTGGTGTAGGAACAGTTTGGTTGAAGCAGAAGAGTATAATCTGCAATTTCAAGAGAATGAAAAATGGTAAGAATGTGAACTCGTTACACTGAGTCCAACAAAGCCTTTACTGGATGCACCAGTTATCCACAACACAGATACAAATGTTTTTCATGAAGTATTCCAAATAGCTCAGTGGAGCAGGTGAAGCATTAAACACACGTGGATTCCTATGTGGCCATTAAACACTGTAGCTCAGAGTCAAAACCAAAGCATTCCAATATTTCCTCTGACTGGGATTTGAAATTCAAACAGTGTTTCTTGACAGATACTGCACCTTAACATAACCACTTCCAGAATTGTATCCTGAAGCTGGCAAGCTTATTCCCATTTTTGTGGGTGGTTTTGTTTGGTGATGGGTGCATTTTAGTTTTGTTTCAGGTTTTTTCTTTTGTTTTGGTTTTAGTTTTTCAAATGCCTTCTAAAAAGACCAACAAAATTAGCCTATTTAAAAACTAAGGAACCAAGCCAGCACAGTAACTCACTTGTTCATATTTTGGCAATAAGATACCATATCATACAGCTTCTCTTGACCAACATTTTCCATCACTACCATTGAGCTGATTCTGAATATATCTCCAAACCCATAATACAAAATGCAGTCAGCTTTTTGGTCATCTCTACCTGCAATGCATTAAAATGAACAGAAAATTAAAATCTCAACCAATTGCCCCTCAAGTTCCCTGAAAAGCTTTTCTCCACATAAACTCAAATCTGCCTTTAAAAAAGTAACAAGATGAACAAGACCAAAAAAACCAAAACACCACAAAACGGTTTTTTTTTTTGGGGGGG
>VWZW01005335.1:109781-120251 GCA_013397115.1 Edolisoma coerulescens | reverse complement strand
GGCCATAAAAGGTATTTAGTGCTGCAAAACATTGATCAATTCTTAATATTCCCTCCTCCAGACTTCCCATCCTACTTGTATTTCTGAAATTCATACAGTGATTAAACATTATCTAGAGACAATCTGAGCAAATTACATATCCCAGTCGCTATACAAAATCAAAAAATTAAAGAGTTGTATGTCAAATCCATGTCATGTTATTCTGGTAAGCCATAGATGTGATAAAAATCAAGTAATTAAAAAAATGCTGAGTGGAGGTCTAGGTAACCCAGTTATTCTTTGTTACACTGCAGTAGAGGCCTGGTCATGAATGCACTTTATATTTAAAACCTCTTTACGGAGGCAGTGTCATTATACCCTTTGAAAACTGTCTCAAAGCCAGGAGACTGCACAAATGCCTGGAAAATTAAAGGACAGTTTTACTGGTTTGATGGATGTAAATGGCAACTTTGCAAAAGCCACTTCCTACAATACCTGCACGTCCACTCTCTTGGTAGTAGTTTTCCATGGACTTGCTCATAGAGTGATGAATTACAAACCTCACATCAGGTTTATCAATTCCCATGCCAAAAGCAACAGTTGCCACTACAACCTGGAAAAAAGAAAAAGAACAAGAAATCATCAGGGTACCAAACCACAATTTGTTTAAATGAGACATAAGTACATGAGAAGTATTTACTTAACCTGGATTTGATTTGTTGCCCATCCTTTATGAACTTTGGTTTTATATTTAGCATCCATGTTTGCATGGTAAGTCCCTGCCTTGATTCCCAGTTTCTGCAAACTCACAGTAACTTGCTCAGAATCCTTCTGAGAAAAACAGTAAACAATTCCTGCACGAAAGTGAAAGAGACCTCATTGTAATGCCTTAAAAGTGCCAAACAATCCCCAGTACTTAAAAAAAACTTTGAAAGTTTTATTAGCTTATAAAATAAATAATTAAAAAGCATTACACAGTCTTTGAGCCTATTTAGTCCATAGTATTGGTATTCATGAAGGAAACTTCAATTATCAGTTTGGACCTGAAGGCTAAAGAGGAAATACAGGTGCCAATCCATAGAATCATGGAAGTATTCTATTAATGTTCAAGGAGGACAATGCTTATTAAAGCTTCTTTAAAGAGGTGCCATTCCTTATGACATCTATGGCATCTCACCTGAGGTTTCAGTTAAATCTGCTTTTTGTCATTAGCCAGGCTGGGCTAGGTCAGGGATTACACACAAAGCCATGTGATTTGTGATCATCTTAGCACAGTTTGTACTCAGGGAGCTGCTCCTCACAGCCACAGAGCTCCAAGCAGAGAGAGGGACAGACTGCTGCTCCGGAAACCTGGGTTCTGCTGCCTTGGCAAGATGTCTCTCCTCTTTATTTCCACTACATAATTTATTGATTACACAAGTCCAACTTCCATAGTTCTGCTTTTATCTGCAATTCACCCCATAACACCCATTCTGGGCACTGAGTAACAGTAGACTCTTATGATCAAATATGAAAAAACATGTTAAAGATAACAAGTATCCTGACACATAGATACTAAATAATGTGTGATTCAAGAACATAGAGATGACCTTTTCTGAGCTTTGCTTTCCAAACTTAAAACTTCCTATTATTCTTACCGATGTAAATATTGTTCTGTAGACATCAACATTCCAGATCAATACTTCAGAAGACACAAGTAAGCAGTCAAGACATTTAAACAATTATGAATGAAGAGAGAAATTATTCAAGGTATGTATCTTACTAAATTTCATTTATTCTAATGCTAGATGTTTAATGTATGGTGAAAGCAGAATTTCTCTGCATGCTTCAAGATAACTTTAAAACATCCCAACATCCTTGTAATGCTGAAGGTTATGAAAAATAACATGTGCATTTTTTGACACTTTTTACCTGACAGTCCTTTGTATCTTCCATTAATGGTCTTAACTATGTCCTCAATGAAATCTTCGTTATTTGAAGGCTTATGCCGAACCTCAAAAATATATTATGCACATGTCAGAGTTCAAGTGGGCAGTCTGGCAAACAACCTTATTTCACTTTTTCCAGTATAATAAACACAACTGTTCTGCCATTTAAAAAAAATTACTATATTCTCTTTATGACCAGTCAGATTACAACTCAAAAGTCCATTGAAAACCCCAAAACAAACCTGCAAGCTTTCCCCACAAAGAACAATAAACAAACCTGTGGCCAAAGTGAAAATACAGCACAGCACAGTAATTCCCAACCTTTCTGCCATCACAGGACATATTTTTCAACAGGTTGCAGTAGTCTGAGCCTGCTGCCTGCCTCTCTCTTTGCAGGAGGACAGCACAACAGCACTGCAGCCAAAAAAACAGGTAACAAGACCTACCTCATAGTAAAGGTTGGGCCGGTTGAAGGAAGCAGTGAAGGTAATGCACTTCTGAACATGCAAAATATTCTGAGCATCCTTTAAAACATGATTGGTAGCTGTTGCTGTCAATCCAATCAAGGGCGTATTGGGAAACTGTCTTTTCAAGATACCAAGAGACTTGTAGTCTAAGCAAGAAAACAAAAAGGGGAAAAAAAAGATTTCTCACACCACAAATGCCAACTTAAAAGAGACATTCGTGTAGATAGTATTTATTGGGTAATACTGCAATAAATGTTATTACTGCTAATCTACTACAGAACCAATTTATACATCCAAAGGAAGTAACAAACAGGTGGCACTTACCAAAAGAGATGTCTTCTAACTGAATTTTATAGAATCAATCACAGAATCATTTGGGTTTAAAGACCATCTTGTTCCAACCCCCTGCCATGGGCAGGGACACCTTCCACTAGACCAGGTTGCTCAAAGCCCCATCCAAGCTGGCCTTGAACACCTCCAGGGATGAAGCATCTGTAATTTCTCTGGGCAGTGCCTCACCACCCTCACTCAAAGAACTCCTCAAAGCAGTTCTTCCTAATATCCAATCTAAACCTACTCTCAGTTTGAAGCCATTTCTCCTTGGCCTGTCACTCCAGGCTCTTGTAAAAAGTCCCTCCCCAGTTTTCTTTTAGGCTACCTTCAGGTACTGTAAGGCTGAAATTATCAGCCACAATTCAGAGGGCAAAAATATATGGAAATAGAAAGTCTTAAGAAGTTAGAAAAATATGTGTGGCATTGTATTAACCAACATTCAGGTTATTTTTTGCAGGTCTGTTTTTATAAACAGCTTTTGTGTAAACAGAGCTTTTCTAAAAAACAAGTGATATGAATGTGGACACATAGACACATAATAAAAAATTTTAAAGGCTCAGTACTGACAATCACCTGCTGCCTTCAAACAGAAATGCAGCCAGAGGTACATATCCAAATTCCACATTGCCTGTTGAACTAGCCTGGCTCTTGGCTCAGGCACCACTTTTTAGCAAAACTGCTAAGAGTGACTTTACAGTTAATATTGCTTCAAATAAGGTTTTCTGTCAAAGACAAAGAAACAGTAACAAACAATATTCTACAATCTCCAAGAGAGGAAAAAGACTGAAGCACACCTTCTTTCCCTGTAAGTGAAGGGCATTTGTTTCCACTTGCTTTAGAGATTATTAAACTATATCTCATGAATTTACAAAATGCTCTACCTCTTTCACCAGAAGTGCCAGGAAGTGGTGTGCATGTAACAGTAGATTAAAGGTAACTATTGCCATATTAAAGATGCCAGCCAAAACCTTTGATTTTATGAAGCTCCAATTAAAGTAAGCTGAATAAGGCATTTTTCAGAATACTGACAACAAAATCTATGTTGAAATAATCATTTGCATGAACTTAGCTCCTGGACAATTTGTGAATTCAAGTCCTTGAGCTAACACAGATATTTGTCACACATTAAGAATTTACTTAAACACGTGAAGGAAGCAGCTGGCCTTCTTTCAGGCCCAACTCATTATTCACTGATGCCTGAACAACCCTGCAAAGGGCATTTCTGAGGAGCATACCAGGCCTGAAGTCATGGCCCCACTGACTGCAGCAATGCACCTCATCCACAGCGATGCGAGCCAGGCACCCGGCCTGATAAGCCTTCTCCAGCTTGGACATGAACATTTTGCTCTTTGCAATCTTCTCAGGGGTCACATAAATGAGCTTCAGTTGTGAATTCCTGTTCAGCATTTCCGTGTGGACCCACTTCACATGTTCCTGTTAAAAACCAAACGAGACAGCAGGGGGTAACAAACTGGGACAACACATTGAAGTTGCCTAGTGCTAAGGTTCTTAAGAGGTGATTAGCAATTCAAAAGGTGTAATTAAGAGAGACTGATAGACTGTTCCACGGTATTGACCACTATAAGCCTTTGTACAAGATCACTATATATAAAATGGTCATTTTAATACTTAAAATATCTGTGATGGAACTTTGAAGAAGAAAAGTGTTGAATATGTGTCTTTGCTTCATCGTGTGGTATCAATATTTTCCCAATAAACTATGATGTACCAAACATGCCTGTGATACTGCAAGGGTAAAATAATTCCTTGCACACAACAGTGGTTTTTATTACTTTTATTACTGAGTTTTCAGAGTGCTCTGCATCAAAGCAGGCTTCAAGATTGGCACAAACACATTTGACTTATCAAATCCAGTGTCATGTGCAAGTTAATGATCATGGCCTCCTGCTAGTCAGGGAAACAACTGTAAAAAAAGCAATTGTCTAGTAAGAGACTGGGAAATAAGTTGCTTCTTGGCCTCTGGATCAAACAGCTCACCACCCTATAATAAGAGATAAATAACTATATGTAAAAGCCTGCACTGCTCAACATGGTAGTAGTGGACAAAAATCACTCACTCCAAGTCTAGAAACTGAGTAAAAATTTACAACACACACCAGCCAAAGGTACTTCACATCCTCTAAATAGCCCCAAGAAATCTATTTATTCCACAGAAGGTGTTGGTTCCCATGTGTTGTTGTCAGTAAAACATGAACACAAGATACTTAACTACCTTACCCATATCACAGCACCCTCCTGGCCAGATACTGTTGATAGAACAGCATTAGCCAATAAATCTGTCTCATCCATTCAACATTCACAAGTAACTACACAGAGGGGAGACACCAGCACATACACCACAAAACACAAAGTTAAACATACCTTGCTGCTTGAGGCATTTAATAAAGCTGCAGAAATACCAAGCTGTTCCAAAACCATGAGCTGATCTTCCATGAGAGATATCAAAGGACATATCACCAGTGTGAAACCTGTAACAATCAGTCATTGTGCAAACTGAGCAGTTCAGATGTCACAAATATCTCCTCTAATTCTCTTTACTGATGCATCAGCCCCGCTCTGAAGAAACTGCCAAATATAAGCTGAAGCTTCATACACAGCAGCAAATTCCCCTCCTAGAAGTGAGTGCCAGATCACATAGGGATAATTCTTATTAAATGCCCATGACATGCACCTCCTCTTAGGGTCTAGACCACAAACAACTGAGCCACAACAGAGTACAAAAATATACAAAACAAAACAAGTTGGTTATCTGTGTCATGAGGTGCTGATTTACCATAGAACTAACCAGTCACAGGTAGTGGTAAATTTGGCCTTTGTAAATAAGTAAACTTCCAATGCAATTGGATGAGTTATTAAAAAAAAAACCAGCCAAACAAAAACCACATCAAATAATGCTCATTCTCCAAACAACTATAAAGGGGAGAAAATAAATCTAATTCTTTACATTATGTCTTTTTTTTTCCTGTTACATACCATCAGAACAGACAGCTGGTAACTGGTAACAAAGGCTCTTTCCACCACCTGTAGGCATGACAAGAAATATATCCTTTCCTGCCATTGCAGCATTTACTGTTTCAAGTTGCAGTGATCTAAACTTCTGGAGTTTAAATTTGCTCTGCAGTGCAGTTTTTATCTTCTCATACCATGGAAAATCTGTTAAGGAAAAAAACAGCTCAACAAAAACATTTCATAAGCAAATTAAAATATAAGAAGGAGGAGTAATTTACATATTCAATAACTAAATCTGGCAGCAACACAATTTTAAATCTGGGAAAGTGTTTAAAGATGCAATAATGGCACAGAAAAAGCTCCCTGCAACCTGAGTCTGGATATGCCATTTTCTAGGGTGGACCTTTGAAAACTCAAATTGCAAACACAATCCACCTCCAGAGCAAAGCTCTCAGTTGCACGTGGATGTGAACTAATGTGAAAAACTCAAAACAGATGAACTTCAGAGTGCTAACGATCATGTTAACTCATTAGTCCAAAATTTACTAGAAATTAGAATCCCACCCTGAAAATAAATAAAACCAGACACTGAGCCCTACAATAGTTACTCAAATGCTTCCCTCATCCAAATGCAGCAATTACAAATAGTACAATGAAGTAGGGATACAATTTTTCCATATATTCCATCAACAATAAGCATGTTAAAAAAAAAAAAAAGGAGGGGGAAAAGTTATTTAATCTTCCCCAAAATCACCACCCCAACATGCTTATAATAAGTTTTTCTTTTCTTCACTAAAGAGCTAAAAACTGCACTTTTAAAAGATGCAATACTGTAAAAACTTAAATTATGCTTCCTGATGCATCTTTTTGGTACCATTAAAATTAAAATGCAGAAAAACTGTGGGAGCTCTGGGTTGCACCATATGCAATGCAAGAATTAACTTTGGGACTTGAGGTGATACTGCAAAGAAATTTACAAAGAGCACAGTCAAAATCCAAGGCTCTCTGAAACCAAGAAAAGCCTCCCACTGACTTCCATGAGCTTTATACTGGGAATAAATTTAGCTGCTGCTCTTGTTTAACACATACGCAGCATCTGATTGCAAAGATATTAATTTTCAAAGCACAGGAGGAAAGAATCAGGCATAGAACTACACAAACCAAATGATTTTTTCACCAGCATAATTTGCAATGATAAAGTATCAGTATTCTTACATATGCATAATGCTCCTTAAACACAGATAAATATGGATTCAACTACAACATTAATTTCATTTTTAAAAAGCCAAAAAAGCATATATATACAATAGATATAGGCATTTCCAAACTGAAAATTAAATTAAAAAGAAGGAAAAAAATAATTAAAATATCTGAGTCAAATTTGGCAAGGCATAACATAGCCAAGAACCACCAACTATCCAGGACTTCAGTTAATGTTTAACTTGAAAGACAGCAGCCCTCACACCACGAGGCACTTGCCACTTGCACTAATTCTACCATAATAATGTATTCTAGGTTATTTTTTGGCAGCCAGCATCCATCTAATTTGCATTCATTTGGTAAGACAGTGAGGCTACATAACCCATCACAAGTACCACCAATGTCCTACCCACTCAAGCAAGAGGAAACACAAAACAAGCAAGAAACAACTCTAAGTGCAAAACTGTCGCTATTAAATCCTGAGAAAACCCAGCAATTTGTTTTAGAACACAAACAAGGATAAGTATTGCAATATAATCTAAATATTCAGTATAGAAGTATTGCAATAAAAATTAACTCTGGGATTCTAAGAGCAAATCAGATCAAATTGTGACTTTGCAACAAGCAAAGAACTGAAGTAGTTATAACAGGCCATTCTGACAGAACAGATAATTCTGCCCAGAACAACTCAAGATTAGTGTTTAGGAATGTCCAGTGCAACAAGTACAAACATTACCCCATTACCCTGGCATGTCAGCCAGCTGATGAAAATTAAATAGGACAATATCATTATCCAAACAAAACTCTGTATAAAGTGCAATTTCCTGTATTGAATTAGTTTGCCTTTCTGTTAGAACATTAGAATTTGACTCTGCAAACCTTTTTTGTTCCATTCCTCAGCTGAGGTTTCAGTGTCTTTACTTCCACCTGCCTCCAGGTCTCCTGAGGACTGTTTTATCAGATTCTTTACTCTCATCTTCTTTTGAAGGAGTTCCTGCTGCTTATCCACAAGCTCCTGTATCTGCATCTCCACTGCTTGCAGCTCATTCTCAATGGACACCAGCACCTCCTCTAGCACTGCAGGGAAAAGCAAAGAGAAGGCCCAATAGAGACTTCAGTCATGTGCTGATGCCAGTTTTAATTGCATTAATTGCACTCCAGCCAATCCCAATGTATGCATAACATCAGCAACTTGTTAATAAAAAGTATTTATTTACATGTGAGAAGCAACGTTAACCTCAGCAAGTTAAATTCTTCTGGAGTTGAAAATAGGGCCATTAGCAAAAAGCTACATTTCATGCACCAAGATCTCCCTCCTACACAGAACAAGAGGATCAGCTGAACAACAAGGTTTGGATACAGAGGAAAAATGCTTTTACAAACACAAGCCATCCTTCACATGAAAAAAATGAAGCAAACACTCCTCAAAAGCTTGGGTTACACAAGCGAATCTTTGGCAGGAATTTGACTCTTTCCATCCCAATAGGCACGTGTGTGAATTGCAGATTGTGTTCTAGAATCCAATCCCCGGAGTTTAAAAGAATAATTAACACATAGGCCTGCATGCTAAGCATGTATCATTATTTCAGAATAGTGATAGAATCACCAGGTCAGAAAAGCATAAGAAGAAATTACTTCCCCCCCCACACCCAGAAAACCCAAGAGATTTTGGTCCAACCAGAGCAGATATGGTAATATGGTTATGGAAACAGGAATGCGTGATATGGAAAAAATATCCTCATTTCAAATGGCACAAAATGGTGACAAGTTGTCTTCCTAAATGCCCACTGCTACTCAGCAGAAAAGAGTTAAGAATATTTTAAAATATGAAGCACATTTTCAAAATATTGAAAACCAAGTAATTTCCTTGACAAACTTGCTTTTCATCATACACTAGCCTGGGTTGGAAGGGACCTTAAAGCTCATCTTGTTCCAACCCCCCTGCCACTATCCCAGGTTGCTCAGAGCTCCATCCAAACTGGCCTTGAACACTTCCAGGGATGGGGCATTTTGGGTTAGTTTTACCTAAGAAATAGAAAGTTATCCAGTAAAAGAAGTTTTTTCTTCAAATCTTAAGTATAATAGCACAAACTCTTTTCTGCATACTATAAATTCATATAAATAACAATCATTAACATCAGGTGATTGTGCCTGTTAAATGACAGCAGAATGAACACATGGAATATTAATTGTGGATTACCTTCAACAGCTGCCATCTTTGGAGATTAAAGAATGTTATCCTTAGGAGATCTTATTTAACCAAGCAACTGTCACTAAAAAGAAAATGAAATAAATACATTTTAAAATATATTTTAAAAGTAAATCTTCTCAACTTAGAACAAATTTACTGCAGGAGATTCTTCATTACCAGAGCTGTTAATGTAACAGTTTAACTACTGGTTAATTTAATTTGCTTATGTAAAGAAGCCCCACTGGATGACAACTGCTTTTTCCCCTTCTGCAAAATGGATAAATACAAACTCACAACCAATTCCCAAGGCCACAACTCACCAGGCTTCTAAATGAATCCAAGTGAATTTTGACCAAGTCATAAATTTCCTGCAAGAAGAATGCTCTAACATAGACCGATCACTCACCAGGCGTCCATTATCTTTTTTGATCTCTTCAAAGACTATTTTACAGAAGTCTGAACACATTACATTGTGCCCCTTAGAAAGGCAGCCACCATAACACCTAGAGGATCTGTTAGGAGGAAGTGAAAACGTGGTTTGGTTCAGAGAAGGGGTATTGATTTTGAATAGATTAACAGTGAAATGAACATAGAATTCTATTTATTGGCTTGTTTTTTGAACAACAATCTTCACCGTATTATACGTTAACAATACCAAACTCAAGAAATTTGATATTTTCTCTCTGTAACTGAATTCTGAACTATTTTTATTACATAAATGGAAGCAAAGTCCAATGGAAGGTGAAAGGGAATAAATTCAGCAGATCCTCACTATCAGCTGATTCCACCATAACAAAGATCTTCCCCGCTCCTATAAATGGAGAGGGAAATATCTATTAAAAATGATGTGTGAATAAAACATTTCCGCATCACCCAGGGCCGGATCCAGACGCCTCTCAATCACCTCCAGGGGTGGCGACTCCGCCACATCCCTGGGCAACCCAGTGTGGGACTATTCACACGCATATAGCGTGAATATTATATGGAACACACACACAAAGATGTACAGCGAACACATACAGTGGAATATTCTCAGCATTCCTCACCCACACGCCAGGCGCAGGCACGGTGCTTTCCAGGCCGGAAGCACCGGCTGGGCAGGGATAGATGGACGGATGGATGCCGACTAGGGAGGGCAGGCAGGGAAGCTCCTGCTCGGCGGATGCAGGATGGAGCACGGCGGGATGGAGGAAGGGAAGGAGATTGCCGGGGGAGGCAGAGAGACACCTGCTCGGGGAGTGCAGGGCAGGGCGGGCAGAGACGGAGGGAGGCTGCCGGGGGCAGGCAGGGAGGCACCTGCTCAGTGGATGCAGGGCGGAGCGGGATGGATGGATGGAGGGAGGGACAGAGGCTGCCAGGGCCAGGCAGGGGAAGCAGGACGCCACCGCGCCTCGCTGCCGTG
>VWZW01005335.1:0-109402 GCA_013397115.1 Edolisoma coerulescens | reverse complement strand
GGTGGGAGCGGACAGGGGCGGGGGGAGCTCTCACGGCCGCATCCCCGCAGTGGAAGCCGCCGCGGCCCCGGTGCGGCGGTACCGTGAGCTGGCGGGGAGCACGGAAAGGGAAACGGGATGGAGAGCGACAGGGGAGCGCTCGGCAGGGTCCGTCGCCCTTAGCAGAGCTCTGTCACCAGCGCGGCCGGCGTTTGCCTGGGGCTGCGAGTGCTCGCTCCGGTGTGGTGGAATCACAGAATGGTTTGGGTTGGAAGAGACCTTAAAGCTCATCCAGTTCCACCCCCCTGCCATGGGCAGGGACACCTTCCACTACACCAGGTTGCTGAGAGCCCCATCCAACCTGGCCTTGAACCCTTCCAGGAATGGGGCATCCACAGCTTCTCTGGACAACCTGTTGTAGTGCCTGGCCATCCTTAGAGTAAAAAATTTCCTTCTGATGTCTAACCTAGCCCCTCTGTGGGTTTGTACCCATTGCACTTTGACTGATCACTGTGAATGAATGAATGAATGAAAGCTGAAGGGTAAACAAAGTAACACTTAGCTCGTATCCTCCCGTGTGCCTCCCTGTGGACGTCAGTGGTCTGGAACTACTTAATTATCTGTAAATGGCTTTAAAAATACTTGTATGTGGCCATAGTTTTGTTTCCACTGAAGTGCTTGGAAACAGAGATCAAAGAAACTGGTGCCAGACTTTTTTCAGTGGTGCCCAGCAACAAGATGAGGAGCAATGGCCATAAACTAAAAGACAGAGCTTCCATCTCAAGATGAGGAAGAACTTCTTCATGTTGAGGGTGGCAGAGCCCTGGAACAGCTGCCCAGGGAGGGCATGGAGTCTCTCTTTCTGGAGACATTCCTGTGTCACCTGCTGCAGGTGACCCTGCCTTGGCACGAGGGTTGGACTGGGTGATCTCCAGAGGTCCCTTCCAGCCCTAAAAATTGTGATTCTGTGGTAACAGCTTAAGCTGCCAGGTAAAGGACAACGTTAGGCCTTTGATTGAAATTACCATCTCATGTACGATGCATTTCTGGTATGATTGCCACAGAAGGAGACGAGTTTGCCTGATAACCACCACAGCATCAGTTATGAAGGAGGGTGTGAAAAATTTAGAAAAAAAAAAGTTAAAATAACCAAGTTTGACAGCAGGATACTGGAAATGGAGGTATTGGAGAGCCAGTTAAGGCCAAGGATGAAGACAGGCAGCTGAGTTTAGCAGCATTCAGGGTCAATGATTTCTTCAGATGTTCAGATGTTGTGCTGTTACTGGGATGAGTACTAACCCTTGGGGTTAATTTTTAGATTTCTGAATGATTCAACCCTTGTGGGCATTGTTTTTGCCTTTAACTTCCTATCTGGAGTATTTGTTGGGCAGAAGAAGAAAACTCTCTTCAGAAAGAGACTCACTGTTTTTCTTTTCTTAGTTCCTCATTTGGGACCTTCACTGATTTCCAGTGCTAAGACTGTTGGTTTTAACTGTCAGAGACAAGAGTAGTAAATAAAATACTGTGGCATTTAGGGGTTTTAAGGGTTTTGTGTTTTTGTCAGTTTTTCTGAAATTCTGAAGATAGTTCATCAGATATTTTAAAATTCACTGCTGTCTGGAAAAATACAGTTAGCCATAGAGTCACTGGTGGAGTAGTGTGATAAATACCTGGAGAGAACCACTGCATTGGTTGATGTTTGGAAAGTTAATTTTGCATCTGCAGATGAACATAATTTTAAGTGGTGCATTGAATGGTGTTATAAACCACTGGTAATTGCAAAAGAATGCACTTAGCTTTTCCCAAATTAAATTTTCAATACTAAAAAATACTGCTAGCAAAATAATAGTTACACATTGAATATAAATTGTATTCATTTTTGTCTTCTGAGAGCCTATAGCACACAATTCCATTTTATTGTGCACTATAAAAGACTGCGGATGTGCATTGTCTGCCCTAATCTTTCACAAGCAATGTATCTTAATTTTGAATCCTAATATCTACTAAGCTGTTTTGACATAGTGCTGCAGTACTCTTGCACAGCTTATGGAATTTCTGGAGAAACATTGATGAAGGTTTGATCCCTTGTCTCAGGAAATCATAATCAGAATAAATGCAACCTGGCTAGTGTGTGTTTCTGCATTTCTAGGCATTGATATGTTGTATTTGACTAATGTGGGAAAGCTCTTCTGGCACAGGAGAAAGCATTTAAAAATAGTTTGCTCCCTGTATAAATATTCATAGTTTGTTGTTGAAAAGATTTTATACAAAATGCCAGCACTTTTTCTTTTCCTTCTTCTAAGAACAGTAGTTAAATACATTTCCAAATTCTGATATAAATCAAGTCAGTAACACCCTCTGCTGAGATATCAGCACCAGAGGATAATAGTCCTGGACCATTCATCTTCTTCCAGCAGTTATTTTGAGACACTGAGAATAATATTCCTTTCTCTTTTTTCCCTTTCCCTCCACTAACTAGAGAATATGGGTGATTTCTGAAGTGAATCAGAATCCATTGTGGCAGAAGTGATTACAAACAAGTTTCGGGTGATTAGAGAAGTGATTGCAGCAGCTGTTGGGAGTTGGCCTCTGCCTCCTTGCCAGATCCATACCTTGTGCTGTGTCTGCGGGAGGAGTGAATACTCACTTCCCATGACTGCATATTTATCTTGCTGGCAGCTGGTAATTCCTCTGGAGTCCTGCCTCCAAGCGTTTTCCTTCCAGAATACAAATTGTTTCTGCTCTTCTGAAGTAAAGAGTACTGGAGAAAAGGGCAGTTCCAGTTGTTGTATTGCCTTCAGTCAGCAGATCCATTGAAAATACAACTTGCAATCCCTTTTTCCATTGTAAGCAAGTACAGAGAGTGCCTGTAGTAAATTGATTGTATTGGGTTACTTAGTGGTTTTAATTGTGGGGTGTTAAAATGCTCATAGTGACAGTTTAAAGTGGCAGGCAATACTATAGAACTGCAGCTCTAACACCATGTGCTCTGAAACCGTGCTGAAAGCTAAGCCATTACAGAAGCTTGGGGAGTGGAATGTTGCTGTAAACAAATCTCTTAGAGCTGTTTTGAAATTTATTTCCAGTAACTACTTGGAAGTCCTGAAACAGGCGTAATTGTCCTCCTTTACTCCCAAGCTCATCAAGTGACAACAAATGACCAACTACATCTACAAAGTGCAATTAAAATACAATGAGGTAGATCTGGCCAACAGTAGCAGTGAAGGTGGTGATTGTGGGTGTGGTTTTTTGTTTGTTTAGGACAGGCTATGCAAAACTACTTGGAACTTCAAAATACACATGTATACAGGCACATACTGGGCTGCCAGCCTGTCCATAGCATTAGGGCTGGTTTTGCTAAGCTGTTTTTGTGTCCTGTAGGTTTCTAAATTATCTGGTCACAGGGAAAGCAATAATAAATGCATGTGTTTTTGCAGCCGTGTTACTGCCGTTCCTGGTTTTCCTCTCCCATTCAGTCTGTGTGAGAGTCAAAGGAAGGCTTTAGAGATTTAAAATTAAAAGCAGGATGTATTATTTCTAAGAGCAGTCTTCAAGATACTTTAGAGGCTGTTGTCAAATGGTAGTTTTAATCGTAGCTTGACATTTCTAGCCTGGTTTCTCATACAAAACTTCCATCCTGCTTTTGGCTTCCCAGTATTTCTTGAGCATCCTCTGCAGAACTCAAAGTTTATAGAATTGTTTAGATTGGAAAAAAACCTTTAAGACCATTGAGTCCAACTGTTAACCCAGCACTGCCCAGTCTACAATATAAGCAAATATATTAAGTACAAAAGGTCTTTTTAAAAAATCTGCAAATTAAGATCATAAAGTGAAAAATTTCATAAAATGAAACTGCTGTGCAACACTAGCAGTCTAGCAATATTGTATATATGTGTAATGTAAATCTATCATTTCATTATTAAAAATGAAATATGAAGCATGAAAAATATAGTTGAACATTAATCCATCAGTATTTACTATCTAATAGTTTTGTGAAAACTGGCAATTGTTTGGAGACCCAGGCTAGTGTTTGATAGCTGTCAGCACATGTGTAACTTGGAAGAATGCCGCAGGGTTCATTCAAGTTGTGTTCCATCTGGAAACTGGGGGGAGTGGGACTGCTATGCAAGGTTATGGGAAATGGAGCATGGGGTCTCAGGAGGATGGAGAGGACCAGGGTACTTACATTACTGTGGTAAAGATAATGGGATAAGATCTGCAAATTCCAGAGTATTCTGAGTTGAAAGGGAAGGATCACAAGGATCCACTCAATGATCCACAAGGATCATTGAGTCCAACTCTTCTGTGAATGACCCATATGGGAATCAAACCCACGACCTTGGTGTTATTTGTACCATATACTGACCAACTGATCTAATCTGGAAAACAAAATTTCATTATCTCTTTACAAAACAATCCTTTTCTCCATACTAGCAATTAATCAAAAGGGATGTATGTCTTTGCCATATGTGTATATGGATGATTGCTTTTGGTTGCATTCAATTTCAGTGTCTAGTTCCAAATGTGGACTTTTTTGATAAGGAGCTTCCAAAGATCTGTCTGTTGAAGTAATTGGTGTCTACAAGATCTACGATATTTGTACACTCAGGGAAGTTTCTGTATTTAAAATGTCTGTAGATTGGATGTTCTATTTTTTTTCCCAATTTTTCTCTGTGACTTTTTCTTAGTACCGTGTTTTGTTACATGCCTAAATTTGCTTCTTTTTCAGAGATTGGGATGGGACTAACAGGCTTTGGAGTGTTTTTCCTCTTCTTTGGAATGATACTCTTCTTTGACAAAGCTCTTTTGGCTATTGGAAATGTAAGTGCCTTTTCTGCACTGCTTAGAATCAAGTATGTGATCTATTAAAGATAAACTGAAAATAGAACAGTATGTTATCAGTTTGAAGCTACATGACAAAGATTACTGTGGTGATTTGGTATAAAGGAGGAGTTGTGCTCAGTGATATGAGTGATTCATTTTTCCTGGTTGAGGTTAGAACAGCTCACACTGATGTGAATATCACCTTGGGTCAGGCCTGTGGGATGTTGGTAGACAAGAAGCAGCTTGTTCCACAGTTGTTGTGCTGCTGCAAATGTGATTTTTTTGTGATTCTCTAAGATAACTGTCAATTTAAGTATATATTTGGTTAAGAATCATTAAGTACATGCTAGCAGATGTAGCTTTGCAGTGCTGTATGAGGAAAGTAAGAAGTATGAATTGCTGACTCTTCTGGCTTTAGAAGAACCAGACTCCGTTCATAAAAGAGAGATTCAGTATCTTCAGCTTCTACCAAATTGAAGTTGTCGCTCAAAGCAGCACAGAAAATAAATCCTTGTTCAGGTACACGAAATTTCCAATCCAAATGTAAAATGACAGTGTGTTTTCTGCATGTGATAATCTCTGTGTCTGCTGTTCTCAGCTTTGCCAGCCAGCCAAAGCACAGCCTGGTTGGTAGTGGTTCACCCCCTCTTTTGCTGATGCCTAAAAGTCTGCAGTCAAAACAGATCAGTTTCATTCTCAAATACTGAGATTCACTGAAGGAAAATATAAAATTGTGTATCTGAATTTGGGTGCATTAGTTGAAGCACTGTTATGAACCATCAAATCAAGTGTGCAGTGGAAGAGTGAAAAATGAAATAATGCTTATTTTTTCTTTTCCTGATGTAAGGTGGAAATACGAGATCCTGTTTAGGGAAAATGATGAAAACATAGGTAGGAAGAGACAATGACAGGCTATGTGGTAACCAAAGATATTGCAAGAAAAGGTACTGTATCCTTGCAGAGAGTTGTTTTTAATAAAAAAAAAAAAGTTTTATCCGAAAGGGCAGGAGGTTCTAAGAAAGTGATTTATTAAATACCGTACGAAACTTAAACTTGAGTAAAACAATCCTGAATAAAATCTGAGATGCTATCGCTTTCTGAGCAAAAATGTTGCCCAGATGTGTGCTTACAGGCTGAAGTAATTATGAGTCCTGTTGCTGCAGGACACTAGAAATAGTTCTAACTAGTTGAGACTAGTGTGATAGTGTTCAGTCTGTACTGGAACAAATAAATAAACAGTAAAAAGGCTCTACAGAGTAAAAAACAACTGTTCAGCTGTTTTCCTTCTCTGGCTTTGCTCTATGAGTAGATGAGTACAAGCTGTTGAAGGTGTCAGTGGCACAGAACAGACATGCTTTTATGTGTGTTCTTAGTTTTTAGGAACCTTTGCTGTCAGTAGTACTAAGCTTCAGCACCGCTTGTGGTAAAGATTGTATGTATGTGACAGGGCAGATACAGCTGTTGTCAGCAGGTCTTTTGTCTTGAGTGTGTTTGGCAGTGACCACGAAGGACAGACTTTTTACTTTCAAGCAGCTGAGAGCTACAAGTGTTTTAAGATGGACCTTACAAAAGAAAATCAATAGAAAATTCATCCTCACCATCTGTCTTTTGGTATTAGAAATTGTGCAAGAAAAGCAGTCTTAATTTTGTTAGAGATATATATATATATATATATATGTATATATGTATGTTTATATCCTGTACTTGAGAACATAATTAGCTATTTTCTTTGGTTTGTTTTTGTCTTTTCTAGGTTTTATTTGTGGCTGGCTTGTCTTTTGTTATTGGTTTAGAAAGAACATTCAGATTCTTCTTTCAAAAACACAAAATGAAAGCAACGGGCTTCTTCCTGGGTGGTGTGCTCATAGTTCTCATTGGTTGGCCTTTAATAGGAATGATCCTTGAAATTTATGGGTTCTTCCTATTGTTCAGGTAAGTCTTGTTTGAAAATCACTTTCTGTGTTGGTTTATCTAGGATTAAATGTGTTCGTGCAGTGTTTCTGTGTTAGAGTTGACAAAGCAGCATCCTTTAAATGTTCCTTTTTGTCAGATTTTATATGAAATTGTTTATTTACAAGTTGGTAAGTATTTTTCCAAGACTCAAATCTGCTAATGCTTGTGAGGCATTAACCAAAGTGACTTCAGTAATGTTGATGTCTAACCAAAGAATTGTCAAGCTTCAAAATATGTGGAAGCCCAAATTGTTAGCAGTGTGAAGTTTAAATATTTCCTCATGGAAAAGGGATACTTGGTACTTTTTTTGGTGGAGAGTTTGTTCTTTTCTTTAACAAACAGGGCAAAATATTTAGTTACTACCATCCTAGGTTTGTAACCTTACCATTTAATCACTATGGCAGCCCAGGGAAAAGATGTTTTCTGTCATGTTTCATTACAATTGTGCCTTAGAGTCAGAACTGCTTGTTTGGGTTAGCAGTATCTTGACTGAGTTAAGGAAAAATGGAAATTCTAATTTTTTTAACAGCAATCTTGAAACATGTTATAACTTTCACAATGTGTCATTTAAGTTCTTCATAAATGCAACTGTAATAGTGACAGAATTTGACTTGTTACAACCTGCATAGATATCTGTATTTTTATCTTTATTTCCATGGTTGAAGTTCCATGCTTCCCTACAGAACAAAGAAAAAAATATGCAAAAAAGTAGAAAGGCAGGCTTCTAGTTGTTCTTGGACTTCTGTCCAGATGCAGACTGTTTCACTAATGCTTATTGATCAGGTTTCAGACCTTGAAGTGTTCAGCGAATGGCTAAACAAGTACTGTTCCTGTTAATCAAAGTGAAACCACTGTTCTCATGGAGCTCTTTTTGTACTCAGTAAAATCTTACGTTAATCTGGTATTTAGTTCACATAAAATATTTATTTTTAAGAACAAATCTGAACTTTGCTCCTACTGAAGACAGTGAAATTTCAGAAAATGAATTTTGTGGGTTTAATGTATTTCTTATTGTTCTACTCTGTGTTACTTTGAATTCTGGCACTGCAAGTGCTTTGATAATCACAGTGTTTCACTGAATACATTGTCACTTCTTGCATGTAGTACTTGGTTTAATCAGCCAATACAAAGCAAGTAGCATGTGTTTCCAACAAAACACCCTCCTTTTAAAAGATTTCAAAAGATTTTTAAGTTACTAGGTCTAAGCAGCTATGGTAACGGATTATCTAGTGGTGCTAGCAAGGTAAAATAATGTTGAGAGGTTTATAAAAGATCAATAGTTATCCCTAGGACAATCCCGTAGCCTGAAGGGTATCAACAAGGGATGGATAATTCCAGGTGTGAATGTCTGTTTTAATTTAAAGCATCTGGAGACCAATGGCTCGGACTGAATGATCTTAAATGTCTTTTCCAACCTTGATAATTCCATGATTCTGTGGCCATCTTTTCCAGTGCTTAATAGTTGATAGAATCTAAATCCCTTGCTACAAGGTTGGCTAGTGACTACTTCAAGGAAAGCTTTTTGTTTTGCTTCAGTCTTGTTCAGTTCAACCATCATCGTGTTGTCAGCAACTTGCTCCTTTCTGAAGAAGTTACAAATGAAGTCTTTCCTCAAGCATCATTTTATACTCTTCCTCAGGATCCTGCTGCTTGGTTGCATAGCAGAAAACTGCCCTGGCTATTATGGGACAGTTGTCATAATCTAAGGTGCTTTTGGAGCCCTGTTCAGATTATAGGCGTGCAGAGTTATGGCTGACAATATTATCCTTCCTGTACTGACTACTCCTTATTCTTGGATACAGCAGGTGTTTTAATCTGTTACAAGTAAATTGTGTGCCCTGCATCACAATTTACTGGGCCGCTGAAATGATCTGGTCTTTAGAAAAAAAACAAATCTCAAAAAACCCCCTTACTGGTATGGATATTACCCAGCAAATAGTTCTTAGCAGCATGGCAAAGAGGATGATGACTTGTGAAACTTCACTGTTTCACTGTGGCTGAGGCCTCATTGCACGTTAATCCTTATTCCACACAGGGAATGCTCAACACGAGACCGCTGGGAATGCCACCAGCTGGCTGCAAACAGCTGAGATACTGCCACAGAAAATTTGTTTTTCTGCTGCAGAGATTAAGTGGGCAGTGCAAGGGCTACGCCATAGCAGCTATGCCAGGCAACATCCCTGGGGTCATGATTCAAACCACTGACTTAAATTTTGGAAATAAATGAATATGTAGCTCTGTCAGGCTTAATTTACTTTAGTTACTGTAAAGAGTACCGTACGTGGTTTTAATTACTCAGAACTAACTTCACTTGTTTTTAAATTGGGTCTTAAATGTATTTTCTATAGTATAGAGAGGACTTATCTCAAAATACGTATGCTAATTTTGAGAAATCAGTTTTGCTGACTAAGTTGGGTATTCTCACTTGAGTTACTTTTTGATGAGCTGACTGAGAGTTGCCAGCTACAAAGAAAATTAAATCCATTTAAAAATACACCATTTCTTTCCTGGTTTTCTCCTTTCTCTGATGAATATGTGTTGATATATTTGGTAAACAAGTGTGCTGCTAACAAGTTGCAAGATTTTATGTAATCTTGGTTTAAAAATTACCTGCTATTTTTTTCATGTTATAGCAATATGAGAAAAACTTAATTATAAAAACTAATACAATCTTCTGATATCTTACCTAAAGGGGGTTCTTTCCTGTGGTGGTTGGCTTTATTAGAAGAGTTCCAGTTCTTGGATATCTCTTGAATTTACCTGGTATAAGCTCGGTAAGTTTGGTACTTCATGCAACAATTGAGGCTTATTCTGCTTTTTATTCCACTGATTAGCACTAGTAGAAATGCATCAAAATAAAGCAAATATAACTTTGGAGCAATGACTTCAACTGCATTCCTATACAGTTCTTGCACCATACACATCACATTCATTCCCAGGGAGAGACTTGTAGGTGTAAAAGGGCCAAAAGGACATGTTTGCAGAAGCTGCCCCTGCTCACAGGTAGTGAAGTGGGAAGAGCCCTGCATTGTGACTGGGAACGCTGGGGTTCTTCCTGCTTCACTGTTGGCCCTGGGTGACCAGATAGGTGAATCCTGCTACTGCCCTGGGCCTCTTCTCCTATCTGTACAAGGAGGAGGACACCGTTCGTGGTGCAGTGTTTGGGGGAACTTATGAAAAGTGGCCTGTGAAAGCAAACAGTGGAGTTCAGTGATAAGCTGCAGCTTGTATGGTGAACCCAGAAACTCATGATGCATAGTCATTCATCAGACATATTTATTAAGGTCCACTGCACCAGGCTACATCTTTTTATTACTAAGATTTGTATTTTTTCAAATGGAGTTTTCCATTTTTTTAACCAAATGGCCAGGGATTTGAAGACAATTAACAGGTACCAGAAAGATGCTAATCTAGGGTGTTTCAGTCAACTACTCTTACTGTGCTAATTTTGGTATGTATTTTTAACACAAGCATTTGTAATACTAGTTTTGAAAGCAACAGTTTTAATAGCTACTACTAAAAATTAATAGTGGGAATAACTTGGATGCATACAGGCTGTTTTTTAAAAATGAGTGTTCCAGATCATCTGTTCCAATCTCACAGTTAGGCCAAGTTGTGGCTCATAATTCATGATCAATTGAATGTTTCATTTGTCAATTGATCTTAATCATATTTAATTTGATCATAATGGGGTTAAATCTTGTTTTTAAAAGATAATTGTTAATGTTTTATTCAAAGCCTACGTAGGCTCAGAAGAGAATCCACAGTAATGGTCAGTTGAAATATCTTCCTTGGTCTACTAATGCATGTGTGGCTGAGACTGTATTGTTTTGTTTTAACCATTAAGCTGGCAGTGTTATCTGCATTCTTCTATTTCCTTTCTCATTCTGTTGCATCTTCATGTTGCACTGTTAATGTCTATATGAGAAAAACATGTCATGCAGAAACACAATTGCAATTGTAAGAATTTTGGTTTTCACAAACCTGAACCGTGAGACCTTGGTGAGTACTACCTGACTCTCATTTCCAGTTGCATACTAACTGTGCAAGTAGCAAGCAGTATTTCAGAGTAGCTTCACTGTACATAAATGTCATCAGCTTAAAACCTTTTTGTCTCCTTTTCCACAGCTTGTAGATAAAGTTGGAGAAAGCAACAACATGGTATAATGACGAGAGGGTGGAAGACTGATCTAAACTTTTACTGTATTATTTATAAAATCCCTTTGAAGAATACTCAGCACAAAGATTAAGTTGTGTACAAAGGAAAAAGCTTGTTACATTCTTTACATAACAGTTTAATTTAAAATGTATAATCAACAATATACATTAGAAAAGAAGCTCGGCAAGTATGCTTCTAGGAAAGTAACTCCAGAGTTCAGGAAGTAAACTGAAGAGGGGAAAGTCATGGAATAACCCATGTTACAACTGTTCAAGACTATTTTTGTTGGTTTTGGAAAACATGCTAGAGGCAACGAACCCTTGTGGAATTAACGGTGCCTGTCCTTTACCTCCTTATTTTGAAGGTGCAGTAGAACAAACAGGCCTACATTTTTAAGGGTGACCCAAATTTACCCAACCCTCTGCTTGCTATCCTCAGAGTGCAAAAAATCAAACAGGAAACTTCTTGTCTAACAAGAGATGCATCTTTGCATGAAGGTTAAGATGACTATTCATCGTATTATGACAATAAAAAGGAAACCCTACACAGTTCTGTTGTAAACATTTTTGTAAATATGTGGCTGAAATACAGCATCGTTATTTTAATGTTTCAAAGCCAAATGTTAGTTGATTGTATTTGCCTCCCGTTTCGGAATATGCAAAAGGTCAATCTTTAGTAACTTTGGTCTTAAATGTTGGTTCTGAACATGTAGAGCCCAGTGGGGAACTCTGGAAGCTGACCTGCAGTCCTTCCAGGTTGTTCTCCTTGAGCCATGTTACATGTGCATCCAGATGAGAATGTAGCCCCTCGTCACTAACATGAAAACTTTGTGAAATACGCTTAGTTCACAAAAAAATGCATTAGGTTTAGGTGCTGATGTGAACCCTGTGAAATGTAACTTATCAGAATTTGGAGCTTTGTTTTTAAACAGTTTGAAACTAAGCTTTCTTTGTTTACTCTGGAACTACAAATTGACTTTTATTTTTTACGGTAATAAAATGGAAACTTAAAGTTCTGTGTACGTGAATCTCTGGGGAGAAAATGGAGTGACAGTGGCTGACTAAAGATCAAGTGCCAACCTCCAGGTGTTTGTAACTTGTTACTGGGTTATCTGGTTATCTTCAAACAACTTCTCTTGGTTACAGCAACAGCTTTGTTGTTACAGAGGATTCTTGGCTAACCTGGAATTAATGTCCCCTCCTAAAGCACAGGTCACATTTCTGCTTCTGTTGGAATGTTAAATGTTGTGCACTTTCAATAGTCTTAGTTACAGTGTCCTCACCTAACAAACCGGGCTCCTTCAGTGAATTGTGTTTGTGCAGGCAGGGGGTGGTTTCTGTTGTGTGTCACTTTCTTTTCCCTTTCATGTAATCCTGAACCAATTACCCAATGTAGTATTAAAAGTAGCTATCCAGTCTAAAGGTCTAATGACTGGGGGTTTTTTGTTGGTTTTTTTTATTTTATTATGCAGTTAAAATTGGAATTTTCCAAAGTAAGTTTCAAGTTAAAAAGGATCCTCATATACCAACCCTTTTGAAAGTTGCTCTGAAGTTTATTTGTATAAAACATGGGGTTTTTTCATTGCAACTGTATAAATAGCCACAATCTACTATTATCAATATTTAATTTGCTTCCTTCTAAAACAGGCACAAAATTATTCAGAAAAAAAAAGCTGTTACTTTACAATTAATAACCTCTGAAAAATATTTTATTTTATAAATGACCAAAAATGGCTATATTTGCTTGATGGCATGTGCATTACAGTTTACAGACAGGAGTAAATATGACTTGTGGGCTCTACCTCAAGAGATAAACCATTTTAGATAACCCAATTTTAACTGCTCCTGTAGCTCTATTGTGTGTTACAGTGACTAGAGAATAACACTACAGCAGCTTAGCCAACTCGTCCTGTTTGCTGTGGTAGGGCACTAGTCTGTGCTGTGGGAACCAAGTGCTGTCTAAAGCAGACAGTGTTCATCATTTACCTTAGAAATCAGCTACCTGAAGGTTTTTGTTCTTCTCTCTTGAAAAATACTGTGATGGGAAAGGTGGATTGCACCACGTGACTGTGGATCTCCGGCTGCAGCAACTTGCTTGGTAAGCTGAAGTACCTTCATCAACAAGAAAGCTGATGACATCTTTTGGAGGTGGTTGATGTGTTGCTGTGGATGATCTTTTGCCTCTCTGAGAAGTTGGGGTACAGGCAGGTCATGTCATTTATATTTAATTCATTGTTTTAAATCAAAAGTCAATTTTTTGTCACATGTAAACTGTTGTAAAAAGCATCTGAGGGAACAGAATTGTATGTTGAATTTAGCATAGTCTATCCCTCAAGGTAACGTCTTTGAGACGGTTTTGCCAAGATAAATGTGGGTGGCAGCAAAGGTCAAAACAACTTAGCCTTAAAGTGTTTCTGTCCTTGTAAAAATATCTCTAACAGAAACATGCTTGGAATGTTTCCCCTTTTAAATGTAATTTATAATTGCTGCTTTAAAACTCGTAAGGATGGATCTTATTCTGAGCAAATGAATACTGTAAATATCCTTGTCATACCTTGAATAAATGGGTACCTTTTTCTATAATTCGTGTCTTCGTGTGCATATTTTAAGAAAGTCTGTTGACAAGTTTTCCTTTCCGGAGGGTCAGAAGTACAAGCTATTACTGCTTGGCTGTCTTACAGTGTTGTGACTTTTATAGTAAGTAAGGGCTTGGATTAATCTTAAATGGAAAGGTTTCCTCCCTTTTTTACAACAAACCTTTTACATAAGCATCCCCCTAGTTTTTCAGGTTCCAGTTTTGAACACAGCACAACAAAACATGAAATTTCAGTTACATGGGAAATGACCTCTTCTTTTTTCCAAGGAAATAACTGTGAAACTTCAGGAGAAAAAGAGCATCTGTCTAGATCTTGGAGCAGGTTTCTAGTCTAGTTCAAGGATATGACCATGAGTTCCCTGTATCCTAGAGAGTGGGCTGATAAGCAGGTTTACCATTCCATGGTGCTCTGCAAGCTTGTGGCCCATTGTTGAGGATTTTCAGAGCCAGTAGAGCAGCAAAGCAAAGCTTTTAACTGGTTGTTAAGGTGTTGTGTTGGTGCAATGTACCAGTTAGTACCCTAAAAACTTAATTTGACCAAAGTTCCAGCCTCTCAACTAACTTTGACCCAAGTTGCTTGTATAGTAAGGATTCCAAAGAACTGGCACTTCCTAATTTGAAAGGAAAAAAAAAAAAACCCACAGCAATGTGTGGTTCCATTTGTTAAACTACGAGAGATATAATTTTAATCTGGATGTAGCTCATGGCCAGTTACTTTCAGTGACTGGTGGCCATTCATTAACCAGGAATACTTTGGCTTTGTTACTGCTCACAAGGTGGTACCCTATGGGGTTTAGAGTCTGCAAAAGCAGTGTAAACAAAGAAATCTTGTCCCTGTGGCAGATGTCAAAATCAAGGTTTTAGGGGATTACTTTAAATTGTTTACTCACCAGATTTCAAGACACAGATTCATCTACTTGTTGCCTTTCTGGATCATTGATTATCAGTCAGGCTGGAGAGTAGAGTCCATATCCCTAAACCAAACGTCTGTCTCCCAGCTGTCTCTTCAGAGGTCACTGCTAGCCCTTGGACTCACGTCTCTGCTTCTCTGGCTGCCACATCCTGGCTCGCTTTGGCTGTTCTACCCTTCAGACTGCCAGCACCAGCTGTGACATCACTGGCATGTCATTACCAGACTGATTTACCAGCAAAACTTGGCCCTTGTGCCCCATTTGTTCTAAGCTCTGCCCCTCTAGTATTGATCTTGGCACATTAAAGCATCTCTTAGAAGACTTGGATCTCATGCGTAGCCCAACAAAGAGATTCTGCAGCTGCTGTAATCCCTCGCCAAGCCTAATTTCACCGCAATTATGTGCTAAAGCATCCTCCTCAAACATAAAACAATTTACAAAAAAATGACATGGCTACTGTGGGGTAATTTGCCGTAGAATTCATTATCTCAGACTAAGTATTATGACTGATAACCTGAGATACGGAGCAATATCTATTTATAGGAATGCATTTATGTGTTGGTTACCAGTCATTAATGGTAGTTTAATTAACAGTTTACCTGCTGAGGTAGTGCATGCCCAGAAATGTTCTTGCCAAAAAGCATCTGTGCTGCTGTATGCTTTCTAGCAGACACCATTTTCCACTGAGTACTGCTTCTCGGGGAATGTGGTGGATCTCCTACAAAAGTATGTAAGATCGGGGTGTCTTATTGCTCCCAGAAGCATCGGTTTCATAGCTGAGCATCACAGGACGTGGTGATCCCGCAGTCAGGGGTCCCCCCGCGGCCACCAGGAGGAGCCACGAGGAAACGAAATTCACGGGCCCCAGGGTCAGGGACGGCGGGAGGGGCCCGGGGGCTTGGGGGTTCATCGGCTCCCTGGGAGCACCAGCACGGACCCCATGTCCCTGCAAAACCTGGGCGGGAGGTCAAGTGGTGATGTCTCATGTGCTCAAGGACAAAACAAACCTTTTATCATCTTCTTTTCAATCAGCCCCAGCTCACACTAACAGCTCTGAGTCCTATTGCTGGTAAGTGGGACCTGGAAAACAGCTTGAAATTTCCTGACTGGTTTTTTTGTGCGCTTCTTTTGGAAGTCTTTTTAGGCTTGATTTAATTTAGGCTGGGGAACCACAGTGTGGCTTTAGAGCACAAAGAGGATGTTGAGCTTTTTATAGAGCACTGTCAGAGCCGAAATGTTGCACGTCAGCCCCTGTCTGGGCTGGCAGGATTTGAAGCAGCCGGGTTGTACTTGGGAAGCTGGGAAAGCAGGCTTTCCACTTTGGCACAGCCCAGCTGCCTCGCTGCCTCCTTTTCTCCAGGCACTCCAAGGCTCTTCCAGTAACATCAGAGAAATCAAGATTTCACATTGATTTCTACAATTTAATTCTACTGCTTTGAAATAAAAGGCTTTTTTGGACCCAGGTGTTCTACACCACCAAACCCACACATCCATTAGGTCAGTCTTTAAATATTGATTTTGTTTTTATAATGAAACCAAGCAGTTCTGCAGTGAATCTTCCAGATGCTCCGGCTCAGTGGCTTTTATCATTAACTGTCAAACTTTGTGATCCAAAGAAGGGTAACAAAGCTGGGGAAGGGTCTGGAGCACAAGTCCTATGAGGAGCAGCTGAGGGACCTGGGAGTGTTAAGCCTGGAGAAAAGGAGGCTCGGGGGAGACCTTCTCACTCTCTAAAACTCCCTGACAGGGGGATGTAGCCAGACGGGGGTCGGGCTCTGCTCCCAGGCAAAACAGGACAAAAGGAAATGGCCTCAAGCCACACCAGAGCAGGTTTGGGTTCAACATTAAGCACAATTTCTTCACAGAAAGAGTGATTAGATATTGGAACGGGCTGCCGAGGGAGGTGATGGAGTCACTATCCCTGGAGATATTTAAAACAAGTGTGGATGTGGCACTCAGGGACATGATTTAGTGGTGGGCTTGGAAGTGTTGGGTAATGATTGGACTCAGTGATCTTAAAGGTCTTTTCCCACCTAAATAGATCTATCGTTCTATGAACTTGAGTGGAGAATCATCCTCCGCTTGCTTCTTCCCCCCTCAAAAAAACCCCTCAATTGCACAAAACATTGAGCGTTTCCTCTCTCTCCCTTTTCAACCAGTTTTTAAGCAGGGCTGAGTGGGGGACAAAGAAGCAACTTCGGGAGTAACATTGGATAGAGAAAATGGGCTAGCAAGGAATCCTGGTGCTCTCTTTAAAAGGTGAATGAGGAGGTTGATTTTTATGAGAGCTCAGGGTTCACACGACCCAGGTGCTAAAGCCTCAAACAGAGCCAGCTGGGGTGGGTTTGGCCCCTGTTGTCCCCCCTGTGCCTCCTCCACTCCTAGCTCTGGAGCACCTAAACTCCTTTAAAAGCCCTTTGAAGGCTTTGCTCTGATGAAGCTGTGACCTGAAGGAAGCTTGTCCTACCCCAGCAAGGCTGGGGGCCGGCAGCACTGGGGTGAGGCAGGTGCAGCCACCCAGAACCTTCTGGAAGAGCCCCTGAGGAGGCAGAGGTGAGGTGAGTAGCTGGAAAACAGAAGGCTGGAAGAAATGTTGAAAACAAACTCTGTTCTTGGTTAATTCCCGGAGCGCGATGTTTTTCTTGCCTCTCCGGGCAGAAATAAGTGACACATTCACAAAGTGCTTGTTTAGGAGGAATGCGTAAAATGCTGTTGCCCTCAGAGGGTGGGAACGAAAGGAGGGAGATGTATTTATTTGGTTCCAATTACCCTCACGCATACAGGCCTCTTCCTTTCAGCCTTTTTCTCAACATTTCCCTGGTTGTCAGATGTTGTGTGGCTGCTTTCCCTTTTATCTCCTCTCCCGACTCTTGGGTTTTGTCGTTTCTTTCTGTGAGGGTAATTGTGCAGCCCGTGCCCTTTGTGAGGGCGCCAGCTGAGGCGCTTTCCGCCCTTCAGCATCTCCGACAATCGCTTCCTACTCCCGGGCTTTTTATCTGGGCTTTTTACACCCAGATCCCCCTGCTAATGGGTTTTACAGCAGAGCCCGCACACAGCGGGGCTGGCACGGCCAAGGAAAAACGGCGAGAGGATGGAAGTGAGGAAATGAGCACTGGGAAAAGGTGCTGCCGCGAAAAGATCTTGCTGCTCTGAAAATCACATCCCCTGAAACCTTGCATCCCACTCGAGCCCTTCCACAAGGAGACAGGCCATGGTACTTTCCTCTCTCTGTTTCTGCGAACAATCCTAACTTTCTTCTACTCTTCCAAAAGGAAGACTAGTAATTGCAACCATCAGCTTCTCCCATCGTTGTTGTAGTCCCAAATGACCAGTCTTTAACGGACCTCTCCTTCCCCAAAATAAAAACAATTTAAAAAATATCCCACTCGAACATTTTGTACAGATCTGAACACATATATGCGCATAATTACATAATACTTTATATATACGTATAAAAATTACATAATACTTTTTCTTTTCTGTTCAGAAATTTCTACAGTATCAACCTAACTCTTAACCAAAGGTTTGTCTTCCCCTCACTGTAAAAGCTTTCCACAACTATATTCCCAGTTCTGCAAGGCAGCTATATGTAAATCATGTCCTGCAATTACCTTCTTAATCATTCTTATGAGTTTTAGTTTTGTGGCTGAAATCAGATGCAGGTTTTCCCTGAAAAATATTGTAGATGAAAGTTGATGTTTCCTTATTTCAAATGTTTGTGCCAATGTACTTACATGCAGTCATAGAAACTATGCAAGATTAAGTTTTAGTAAAAAAGCTAACATAGAAGTAAAGTATCTCACAAAGATCAAAACATAACATTCTGGTATTTCTGGAAGAGATACAATTATTTTTTTTAAATAGCTTTGGAATACATTTCGAAAGGGCTTATATTACAAAGAGCTTTGAAATATCAGGATCAAACTGAAGCACAGACTTTGTCTAAATGATACCTTTTGATTGAATCAAATTTGGTTTTTCCACATTCTTCTACAGGAAGTTTTCATGCCATTTCAGAAGAAAGAAGAAAATCTCAGAATTCTAGCTTTCTCTTACATGGAAAACCTCATTTCTACCCACCTTCTCCCTATCCTCTTCAGAGGTTGTAGAGAAAACCTTGGAAAGCGTATCAAGAAGGGTTTCTGCTTTTTATTCTTATAGAATTATAGAACTATAAGCTTCCTCTTTCAACACTCCCCATTTGGCTTTATATCCTACAGCCTTTTCATTTCCACAACAGTAGTTCCTCATATTTCAGTGGCTTAAAGGTGAGTTTATTCAGGTCTGGTTTGGAAAATGCGTGTGACTCAAATTCTTCACCTCATGAATCCCTGGAACTTGTGGAAACACTTTGGACTCGGAGCACATAAATTACCTTATTCTCTCATATGCGTGAAAAATTTACTCATCAAAACTTCTGAAGCTTAACAGTGCTGTCAAGTATTCACAGAATTCTTGGTGTTAATGGAAAAACTAGCATTGAAATGAATAACATCTTAGGAAAATTAAATATGCAGACTGTAGAAAATGTAATTTCTTACTGACGGATCAATGCAACTGAGTGACTCACTAGAGGTAAAGATCTAGTGTCCCTTGCCTTGTAACTTCTGCAGTGTCACATAAAGGACTGTAACTGGACTGAGGTAATGCAAACTCTCCGTGCAAAAATACATCTGTATGGCACATTTACTAATGGCAGCTTCAGGTTTTGGGATGTTGCAGCAAGATGCAACTTTTAAAGTAAGTTCTGCTGCTTTTCTGAGTTTTGGTCTCCTTTTTCTGACTTTTATTTGCAAGTTCAGGGCCAGCTTGGCCCTGAATAAAAGCAAAAGATCAATACAAAGATCTCTTTTTATTACATATCCTTGATATGTAATAAATAGTGGTTTGGCTTTCCACAAATCCTCTGTAGTTCAGATAATATTTCGTCTTTCCCTTTCCTTCTCCTATTTCTTAGTTTTGCCCAGGCCATGGATTCTGCTCTGTACCTCAGTGGTTGGCAGCAGTTTAAGGATAACTTGAAATGCATCTCTATGGGTAGAGCATGTTGCAGAGAATTTTTAAAAAAAGGCTGATTGTTCAGACTGGTAAATTGAGCTCTGGAAACAGTAAAATTGCACTCAAACAGCTTTTTTTTTTGTGGAGGGATTCAGGATACTGAAGTGAGTCTAGAGAAAATTTACAACCTGTAACAAAAAATGCAAAAAGATACAGGGATAAATATGCCATTGTGAGAGGCAGACTCAGCATAATTTTTCTGAAAGGAAATCCTGACCTGTCTGTCTATAAACTTCTTCAGAGGATGTAGAGGTCCAATGGACACAATCTAACTGGAGTTCCAAATCATTTGACAAAGTCTCTTACCAAAGGCTCATAGAAAAGAAAGGTGCTTTTATGGTTGCTCTCTTTAATTGGGTAAGAGATAAGAAACAGAAGAGAGAGTCTGTAATTGAGAGAAGGGGAAATTGAGGCAAACAGAGAAAGGACAAAGTTTGCTGATGAGATTTAAAGCCTTCAGGGTAAGGGTGTTAAAACAATTCAGCCAAACTAGGGCTATCGGTAACAGGACCTTATGAAACTGAATACACAGTTGTAAAAATAACATATAATAATGTCTGTGAGTATAAAATTATGCACACAGCAAAAAAAAAAGCTCAATTTATATAAATGGGTGGGTTATGAATGAAGTGTTGCCTTTCAGCAGAGAAATCTTAATACTAAGTAGTTCACAAATAGATTGGGTCACTTTAGTGCTCATGAACAGTCAAAACAGGAAACAGGACTACAATGAAAAGAAATAGAGGAGGGGGAAAAGGTAAAATTAAAAGTAAATATGGTGACCTGCTTTCTGACAGTATTGTGTAGTTCATGTCCCCATCCTAAATCAAGGATGATCAAGGTTATTGAACTGTATTATAGTAAACAAAAAAGATTAGAACTCCTCATCTGGAGAAAGGCTGACAGGATTCGACAGTAGCCTGTAAAATCACAAATGGCATACAGGGGGTGAAATGCTCTTCATTTGTGCTTACAGTCTCACAGTGTAAGAAAAATGGAGAATGATGTGAAATTTGCAAGTGGCAAATTCAAAATAAAGCATTATGAGTTTTTCCACAGAACAGAGCTAAACTGTGGAACTGATGAGCACAAGATCTGATAGATAACAAGTTTTATGTAAGTTCAAGGAAGAAATTAATAGAACAAAAATCCATGAGGAACTGTTAAGCCTAGAGAATTCATCTTTTAGGAAGCTGATGTGGTACAAACCCTTTGAGGATAAGAATGTGTAGTGGAAAGAGTATATGGAGAAAAGTGCATCTATGTGCTTATTCTCTTCTTGAAACTCTTCTGCAGGCATTATTATTGTGTCCTGTCAGTGACGGGATATTGAATTAAATGGACCCTTGGCCTGACCCAGCCTGGCTGTTCCTATGTTGTGGTTGTAACCTGAAGATAAATTGTTGTGAATGGACTGAGTTGCTCTCATGAGCACTGAGTAATACTGCCCCGATGATAAGTTTTACCTGCCTGAAGCTTCTTTGCTGCTTTCCCTGCCTCCTATTTTTTGCTCCATTTTTCTCCTCTCCTGAACAGCTGCTGAAACATCACTGTTCACGTGAACTTGCATTTTGGGTAGTGTCACGTTCCTGTGTTCCTTTGGAATCCAAAATGCTTGTAAGTCCATTAAAGGGTACTTTTTACCTGGCTGAGGAGCAGCAGGAACAAAAATCTACTTATGTAACCAATTTCTGGCACTGTACAACAGAGAATAATTCATGTACATCGCGCAAAGCAGAACTTGGCACTTCTGACAGTCGCACTGAGATGAAACAGCTTCCTACAACAACTCTAAAGGAGATCAGAAGGGGAAAACCTTTACAAAAACATTAGTAAAGGGAGAAAAGGCTTAAATGTAAAGTCAGTTATGATGCAAGTAAGCACTTTGTGAACATGACACTGGCACTTTCTCTTAAAAATTTGTGGCTTTTTTTTGTATTAGTTTCACTGGCAGCAGCACGGGTAGAATCAACAGAGTGGACAGGCTGCTAAATTCATTCTTTTGTCTTCGGGTGCTGGTCAGCTGCCTGCCAGGTATCAGAGCTCGGAGGTAAGGCAGGAGTGGTGGCCAGCGGTGGTGTGCAGAGCTGTGCAGGTACCTACCAGCCCTTCAGCACGGACTGGGGGCACGGATGAGCAGGGAAACATCTGGCAGCCCCACTGATTCCAGCTAAAATGCGTCGTGTGGGCCCCCGTGCTGGGTGGCAGTGCTGGGGCGCTGAGCACCAGCCGTGCCCGGAGCGGTGGCAGGGGCAAACAGGGAAGAGCTGATGGGAGGGATAACTGTGAGGTGTTGGTGTGTCAGCCGAGTCGGACGCCAGACGGAGGAAATGACTCAGAAAACGATGAGTTGGTTAATGCTTGCTAAGGAGACAGGGCTGAGGAGAACGTGTCGCCCTCCGTTTGAATTACAGCACAAGCACTGAATTGTCCCCGCTTGTCCGGCGCCGCGCACGATGCGGGGCCATTTTAGGGCCGGGGTGACCGGGCGGGAAAGGTGCGGGCACGGGCTCGGCCGCGCGGCTGCTNTCCGAGAGCCCGGCAGGAACGTCCGCCCCGCCTGCCAGCATGATCAAGGTAAGCGGAGCGGGTTTCCTGCCGAAATCCACTCGTCCATCCTTCCGGCGATGTGGAGCAGCAGAGGGGCTTCTCCTTGGCAAATCGCTAGCTCGACAAATTTGTGCTTACAGATTTTAGTGCCCCGATTTTTTTGTGCTTTGCGAAAGGGATTTCTGTCCCCGACGGATTTCTTGTTTGAGATTCAGAGGCAGGATGTGTGTGATTCTACCTCTTTCCTTGCTCATTCATTGCAGACAACGTGTACGGAGAAGAAGTAATTCTGTGGAAAAGAAATAATGAGGGGGGATGGAGAAGGAGGAGGGGAAGGTGTATGATTTCCTCTGGGGGAATTTCTTGTTTATGGGACTCTCAATGATTAAAAAAAAAAACAAAACCAAACAAAAAACCAACAAACCAAAAGCCTGCAGAGGTTATGGTCTCGTGGCAGACATGAAGCTTTTTTATGCCTGTGAGTTTGGTAAAGCTCTTATGTCTGCCCTTGTACTAAAATAGACTCTGGGTAAAATCCAGTAACGTGTGCTTAGAGGTTTTGACTAATTTCAGAAATAACTTTAAATAATGGAAGAGGAGTTGTCGGTAGCAAACACTCATGTGGCAGATGAGCATCTGTGGGCATTCTCCATTTATAAATGTCATGTTTATGCTCTCCTGCTTAGTGAGGCTGATCTGGGGATTAAAAAGAAGTCTTCCTTGTCAAGGCAAAGGGCATGGAGTTAGCACGGGTGCTTTTCAGTTAGACCAAGGGAACATCACAGCCACGTTACACCCTGTGGAACAGCTGCAGTAATGCTCGGGTTTTGAGGAAGGTCTGTGCTGGGCTGACTGTGAACTGCACAGCTGCAGTCTGATGCCAGAGTTAACAGCTGAGGAAAACCACGGCTGAGTTATTTACTTTCCTTGGGTCACTTTTGCAGATGGAATATAGGCACAACAGGTATGTAACTGGCAGTATCTCCTCAGCTCCTCTCTGCTGCTGATGGCAAGTGTTCCTCACATCCAGCAGTGCTGTCCCCTGGGTGGCTCTGGCAGTGGTGCAGTTGCTACTCATGGTGGCAGGGCTAGGATGGATGAGCCTCTGAAGGAGCCTTGGGATGCTGTCATCTCCCCGTTTGCCCTCCCTGCAGCTGGAGAGTGGCAGACCAGCCAGGGCAGAAAATTGGTCTGAAACTATTCAGGGGAAGCACCCAAGAGCTCCCCCAGCTACAATGCTCAGAGACAGAGTGGAGCATCTCAAGGAAGGGGCAGACTATCCTGTTTTATATCACTTCTGATGTACCTGTTGTGTGTCAAGGAAAGAGGGCAGGGTTCCGGTTTCCAGGGTGGCCTCCAGCACCTGTCAGGAATGCGCTGGCATGGCCTTATATAAAAAATAACAAACGAGTAACAGGGAAACCATAGACCTACCAACCTGTCTGCTCAAAGCAGCACTGACATCTCGTTGGCTTCTTCTCACCTGCACAAAACCAACCTCTGCTTTGTCTTTTTACTGAAGAAGACATGGAAGGAAGCAATAGCTACAGCAGTAAAAGGACACTCTTGGGAGTGGTGTGGCCTTGGGCAAGTCAGCGCTGTCTGAGCCCTTTGCCCTTTATTTACCTCATCTGTTCCGACTGTCAGCTCCCCAGGGCTCTGGCTGTCACTGCGTGTAGAGCATTTATCAAAGGTACAGAAAATTATGATTTGATTATCACCATACTTATGTAAAACCTGATACATTTATAAATGTTTCAATAATAAACAGCATTATTCCACCTCCTTGTCCCTTCATCTCTCCCTTCATCATTTCCTGTGCTAAGTCACAACCCTCCATTTTTCCTTGAACTATTTCCAGCTCAACCACAACCCTCCCTTTCTGTCCTGTTTAAAGTAATGTATAAGAAATGAATTACGCCTCTGGTTTCTGCAGTCTCTGCCTCGTCCACCTAATGCACTGATTGTTACTGACAGGCCTCACACTCATGTGTGATCCAGTGGATATGCTGATTTTTTTCCCATGGAAATTGAGCATTGAAATATGCTGCAAAGCCATAGGTAAAAAAGAAGATTGCAAAGTCATTAGGTAGCTTTAACACAACTGGTATCTTGCTAAAATAGTCCATAAGCTGTATCCTTGGTTTAATTTGATAGAGGAAAATAATTCAGATGGATTTCATTAGTCATTAATTTATCCCTGGGAGGATAATCTTAGGAAAGGAGGTAAATCAGTTCATTAACTGTGTAAACAGTCAGGTGCTCTGCATTATTCAGGTGTTTTAAAACAAATTAGATGACGTGGGCATGGTAAAGAATTGGAACAGACTTTTTTGTTGCTTCCCTGTGTTATGCTGTTTTCTTAAATGCATAATCATAGCTGAATGTATCATGCTGAAAATTACCAGCAGGTTTGAGGGCAGGACCTTCAGTGACAGAATGTAGGAGCCAAGGGGTAAATGCTCTCTGTAAAATTTGCCCAATCAGCCTTCTTAGGCCACAGATGTGAGGACTGGCACGTTCATGTCGCCACAGTGACACATCATGTTCTTCATGCTGCTGGATAAGCTCATCAGGCAGCTCTATGAGTTCAAGGCACTCAGTACTGATTGTGACTTTTGATAATGAATTGTGGCTACCCACCCGCAATGATGGCTGTAGTGGAGAGATTAAATGCCCAAACTTCATCTTAAAAGACTGACTTTTAAGACTTCAGGTGCTAGTTGAGCATAAATCAAAGTAGTATATGACCCTAATATGTAATGTTCAATAGTCCACGTCCATGCTTGCACCTTGATGCCTCCAATTCTAACATAGGATGAAGTGAATGGGTGGCCCCATTTACCTTGGAAACATTCATTATTTTATGGCTTTATACATTAAAGGTCCAGGTAATATTACATCATAAAACAGAGCACCTGTTGCAGAAGGGCAATTTAGGAAGTATTACCATATGCTGTTGCAGAGGAAAATCCAGTGGTTTGCTTATGGAAAGCACCCTTTGGTGTGTACATCAGAGGATCCAAAAATTAGCATGAGAATAGTTGAAACTATCTTTAAAAAGATCAAGAAGTTTCACCCATCTGGTTTTTTTTGTGCATCTTGGTCCATAGTTTTGCAAACTAATGTCATAACACCATTCCAACAGAGTTACTCATTTACTTTTTGCCTTGAGGTCTGCAGTGTGTTCCAAGTTTTATTCTAGAGTATACCTCAAGCATTAATGAAGGGCAGCATATCTCAGCAGGTACACAGCTACTGATAATTCAGTTTGCCTATTAGAGCATTTCACACACCATATTGATAAAAACATTCCTAGTAAGCACAGAAAATTGTTTTTCCTGGTATACAAATAGGGTTTAATTCCACAAAGTTCTGATTGGAATAATTTCCACTAGGATTCAGAGACATCACTGCCACACACATCATGTCTATTTGTTTAATTTCATTTAGACTGCTGTCTTAAGGGTCATTACTTCTGTAATAAATGTTTGAATTTGCATTACTCTTACTGAGAATGAAGTTTTTTTAAACCTTTGACACTGAGAGTTTGAAGGAACAGAGTGTGTTCAGTGCAGAGAAGGCTCTGGGATGGTGTAATAGCAGCCTTCCACAATCTAGAGGAAAATGATGGCGATGGGACCAGGCTCAGCAGTGCTGTATGGCAGGAGGACAAGAGACAATGGCAAAAACTGAAACAAAAAAGGTTCAGATGGGTTATAAAGAAAAAAATCTCTCCACAAGGACAGTTGGGAAGTGGGTTACTAAGAGAGACTGTGCAGTTTCCATCCTTGGGAGCTCTCAAGACCCAGCTGGATCAAGCCTTAGAAACCTGATCTGAGCTCAGAGCTCACCCTGCTTTGAGCAGGAGGTTCAATTAAAGACTTCCTGAGGTCTCTTCCAGCCTGGATTTTCCTGTGGTCCTGAGAAAAAGCTTATAAACTGATTTTTTTTTTTTTAATCCAGTCTTAGTTTTCAACACACCCAGTGGTGTGGACCCATATATATTTGTCCAGAGCCCTGACTGCTTGGCTTTTAACAGCACAAAGAAGTCTGTGCAAAGGTGGTGTTTAATGTCACCACTGTAGGCAGATTGCTTTGCAGAAGGTGTATTCTTTAACGTATCAGTATAGTAGTATTATTTTCTTTATTATCTTGAGGAAGTTGTTGTGCTTAACAGAAGAGGTTAAGATGGAAAACTATAAATCACTGAATAAAAGGAGATATTTTTGATTTTCAGGAATGTGAACTTTAAATTGCTGCAGCTGAAATACAATTTATAAGGTTACCACATAAAATTGCATATTCTACTCTTATAAAATGATACAATTGCATGTCATCATGCAATTAATTAACAATTATAGATAGTCAACCTGAAATCAGCTGTAACAGTGCAATTTCTGTTGATGTAGAGTTTCTCAACCTCCATTAAAATAAAGGAAATTCTTAATCAAACGAATATGGAAAAGAAACTTCAAGTGTTCACATTTACTATGAAGTTATCCTCAACATAGCTGGCAGGTCAGTTGCTAAGTAAATTTCTTACCAGATGCATGATGCAGGTTTTACTTCCCTGATTTTCAAGTTTGAGGAAGCTGGTGGAGAGGCTAAGTTTTTGATCCTGGATGAAGAAAAAGCCTAAGTATTTTTTTTTAATAAGCTCTATAGTTTATAGTTTGTTTGTTATAAAGTATCTTTATAGATTTACAGTTCAGAGTACCATAATTATTTTTTGAGAACAGAACATCAAGATTTATTACCAAATTATTAACATCACGGTCCTTCTGATTTCAGCCCTGTGGCAATGCCTGCTTAAAATTTGACAAACCCCTTCCTAATTGCTAGAAAGTATTGCCTGAAATATAGAGGGTAAAAGATAGAAAAAATGAATAAGCATGAAGTAATAGTTTTAGCACAGGGTGTTACTACATGTAGTGGCTACACAGGCACAGTTTTTCCACAGCTGTACAGCTGCATGTGTGCATGCAGGCAGAGAAAAACATAATTGTATTCACATGCTCATGTATTTGAGGCATTTATCCATCATGAGTACATTATCTGTGTTTTTCAGTATTTTTAATATTACCCTTTATCTTTCAACGCTTTTTCAGAGACCATTTTTGGCATTTACCGTTTGATTCTCTTCTTGACACTTGAAGATAGAAGTTCAGTAACAGCATTCCTTCCTGGTTGTTCACTGAGCTGAAAATTAGCATTTACAATTGTTTCTTTTTGGATTTTCTATAGCCAGCAATGTTTTCATCATGTTAATTGGGCAAAATATTTATTAGAGCATACATATAAAATGAATGTTCTGCCCTGCCGTTTCCAGGTGAACTGGATTTCAGCAGTGGACAAATCAGACTGAATTCTAAGCTGTTTTAAGGTACTCAAGATTAGCTTCATACATTCCAAAATGTCAAAAACATTGATGTTCGTGTAGATTGAAGCCTCACAAAACCCTTCATTCATGTTATAAATGAGTAATTTGTCAATTTAGATTTGTGGAGCTGAGCAGGGCTGTTTGGTCATTGATACAGATGTTGAATTACAGGAGGACAAGCCTACATTAGTTGTCATAGGCCAGTTTATTATCTTCATTACCAGTGCCATTTCTTAGCATTTCAAAGCTGTCATTTTTCTAATAGAGACTGCATCACTCCTGATTTATGTTTATTATAGCTCTTACCATGCTATGATTTGGGCAAAGGTCCTCTCTTTGCTTTGTGTACTTCATGTCTACTCAGTGCTGACACCTCTACAAATACCTCATCTGTGACCACACTTTTCCAAGGCCACTTTTAATGTGCTGAGTGATATTTTGCTCTCAAATTCCCTGGGCAGCATCCAGTTAGCTCTGGGCACTGTCAACAAATGATAGGGGATTTCAGATGAAGGACTTGCTCATGTTCTTTAGAAAGGACACATAGGATAAGTTTAACACAGCTCCAAAATTTTGGAGTGTTATAATCCATGATTTTTCCCTGTCTCGGAGTTGTTACATAGTTGAATATATATTAAGTAGGTGGGATATCTGGTTCTCTCACTAGTTGGAAATATTTTACCTCTTTTCAGCAGATATCAAGAAAAGCAGCTTCTTCTGGGTGTTATCTTGTTGTTGTACCACACTCAAGGGAGTAACGTGTGACACTGTAGCGGTGCCCTGCTTTTCCTGATTTGTTAGTGAGCTTCCATGGGATTATTTACATTTGCTTGGTGTGGTGGATAGTGCTTATTACCTTCTGTTACACCTTCTGCAACTCATGAAGAATGTAAAGCAACTAAGTTCCTAGAATATCCTGAGCTGAACATCTATCATGCAAATATGCTCCCTCTCTGTTGTTATTGGAACATTATTGTAGATGCTGTCCTCAAACAGGTCCCAAGGATTTTCCCTTTGGGTTAGCTCTGTTCCTAGTGCCCTTTAGATCAAGAGGAAAGCTTCAATTTCCTTTCTACTTTGTTGAACTGTGTCCAGTTGAAACAAATCAGAGCGGTGTTTGAACACACAGCAAAACACACGTCACAGGGGGTATAACCCAGGCTTTGGAGAGTTCTCTCATTGCTTCAAACCAATTATGGCAGGCTTAAAACCCACTGGAGCTGGTATAGGCAGGTGTTCTGCAGCCATCACCTGTGTGTTGTTAGGCAAGAAACTTGAATAGGTTATAGCTGTGAGTAGTGAACAGCCAAACCCACTGTAAATCAGTCATTTACACTTGTTCTTCTTCCTTGAGAAGAACTGTAATGGATTTGATGGGTATGTTTTAGTTCCTAGGGAGCTGTGCACACCCTGTGCTGGCACCCCCAGCGAATTCCCTGAAGCAGCTGCCAAGCAAGGTGAAGTGTGCCAGTGGGACAATCCATGCCTCAATTTCATGTTTGTAGGAGAGATGGATATTTCTGCCTTCTTTCACCTTGGTGGTGTGACTATAGAGCCAGGCTTCCAGGTCTTACAGTGAGAAGATCCTTTAAAGCTTATAAATAATCAAGGTCTTGGTTCCTTATCTGGAACAAACAGTTCCAGCCCACCATCAGAATCCAAGAGAACACAGTATTTGCAATATTTCTGGAAAGCTTGCTGTCCTTCTGGGTTTTTTTATTTTTTTTTTCTACCCTGCCTTGCATCATCTGTTTTAAAGAGATACAGGATAACTTTACTGCATCTCTTAACAAGACCTACTAGCACTGTGAGCCCTGAAAGCTCGAGTCAGGGTCCTTTTGCAGCATTGTGGCCCAATGTCCAGGCAGAACCCACATCTGAATGTGCACGGTTCTGCCTGCAAGCAAAGAAATGGGGCTTTGCTCAGCCATTTGAGAAGACCGACACAGCAGAGGAGAACATTTATAAGGAGCACTCCTCTGACTAGTGGAGCAGAGTGTACCTGCAGACTTGAGCCCATTCAGATCCCCAGGTCAGATAGCTGCTGCCATGCTTTATCAGCTTCATCTGTTGGACACTTCACAGACGTACCAGCCTCTTGGGAAACAGGGAACAGGGAATAACAGCACTAACAGCCAACACACTGCAGAAAGTCATGCTTCTTGTGCTTTTCAGCAGTGGCATTTGATAATGGGTTATGATTAAATAGGCTATGCAAAGTTACCAGGGCTAGATGTGGTATCAAGCCAGCCTGTGTCAGCCAGCCCTTTACACATCAGCAACCAGATCTGCACTTGCATTCGAGAGCCAGCTGTATAAATTACAGTTCTAGGATGGGTCGTGGGACTGTGCACAGGACTTATGGTGAAAAAAGTAACTCCTTCTTCCTCCAAAAGCTGTTTTCGTTTTTTCCTCCACAGAGCTTTTGTTTTCAGTGTGTCATTCATCTTTGCTCAGTGTCTTATGTAAACCTTTATTCCAGTGCAAAATGGACTTAAATGGGACACGGTCTGAGCACTCTGAGAACAGCTACAAATGATCCCTTATACAGGCCAGTGATTCAGGCCTGACCTCGTGCTTCTCCTGGTGCTGCTGTAGTTATGAAGGAGCTTGCAAACAGGACTGTGTCCTTAAAAACAGGTTTTTGTCTGCTAGCTCTTCTCTTTGAGCATGTCAGTTCTCATTTTGGAATCCATCACTGTCTCTGCTGTGGTTTGGTTGGGTTTTTTTCCCCCAGGAGTCTACAATGATTTATTTGCAAACTACAGAAGCTTTGGTCTCCTGCACTAAATTGTCTGCTTCCAGTTCTAAGCCCTCAGTAACTCTTCAGACAATGATTTGATTTGTTTCTGCTCTCTATGCCTTCATGTTATTTGTATTTTCATTTGGTAATTGCATAAAGCCAGTCGCCTTGGTCATCAGCTGCAGGACCTGTGTGGAGTTTCTACCGTCAGGCAATTTCTCAAATAAATTGCAAGCTATATTTTATGCATCTTTAAATCAGATCTATCATTTATCTGTACAGCTGTTTCATAATAAAAAATATAGTCAGTGTAACTGAATCTTCAAGGAAAATAAAAAAAAAAAAATTTTTATTGTGCTTAGGCTCATCTTTCCTGGTATAACAGTACAGTTAAAAATGCATCCTGCTTGATTTTACTGTAAAATCTTAAAATGCCAGTTTAGTAGCTGGCATTATAGAATACATGAATGAAGAGAAATGTTAGAGAAAACATAATGAACACAAGCTTGTGATAAAGAGCAAAGCCCTGTTACAGTGCTAGGGGAAAGCATGTAATAGCATTTATACCCTTTCTTGTTGCCAGTTTCATACAAAAGATCTCATATCAAAGAACCGGGCCTAGACACAATAAAGCTGTGGTGCCTTTCAGAATTTTCATTTCTTTTCTTTGAGTAATCACTATATCATATAGCCATGAGACACTATCTAGTTAGAAAACAGGCAGATGAATTTATAGGTCAACTAGATCCAGCTGGTTGCTTTAACATGTTTTCCTTCATGCCATTCTAGCAAACAATGCACTTGTTAAAAATCTAATTAATGCTAGAAGGGACAAACAAACCAACAAAAGAGTCGCTTAGAGGCACTGTTCATAGGAGTTGAGGATGGAAGAGCTCCATTAGGTCATATGCCTCTTCCCCTCATTGTACAAGGCTGTTTTCCCAAATCAGAAGGGAAGAGCCAGTAAACTGTGAAGACAGAGGAAATGGCACTGGGGAGTGACAGAGCAACAGGACTGTCATAGGAAGGAAAACAATCAAGAACAGTGTGAGCAGTGGGTTTAGAAATGAAGGTTAAAGCACACTGCACTTGGAGGTCATTTGTGAAGAGGATTTCTTTAGAGTACTTGCCTATTTCTGCAAAGAAAATCGGAAGGAGAATTGTATGGATGTGCAGGAAAAGTATTAAGACCAAACTGACTCTTGAATAAAGGGGCACCACATAGAGATTACAGCTGCTCTATGTCCTTTATTGGATGGGACTGGTGGGAGGCTTTCAATATTTTTCAGTTGGGAAGGATCACACTTTAGACTCCATGTTGTATGGTTGTAATTCACAGCTCAGGTTGTAAATTTTTCTGAAACATGTGACAAAATAAATTCAGCCTGAAGCTGAATGGATCCCTGGTCAGGTTCTCCTTAGGGTTTGTTTCAGCAAATTAATTTGTTTTCTATTTCTGCTGATCTCTTTGTTCCTTTAGGGTTCTTGATTATTCAGCTTGTCAAGTGCACGTTCTTTTTGGACTTCAGAAGTAGTTCCCCTTCACCTTGCCTAGCCTTGTTATCTTTCAGGTGAACTGACACAAGCTTTCTTCTGCATCAGTTCAGGCATTACTGAACTTACTCAAATATTAGTTTAAACACCAAGTCAAAACATTTATATTAGCTCTAGAAGAGGTTTTTCACCAGAGTGCTGCTTGCAATGGCTTTACTTTGCAGACATTGTTCTGCATTTATTTGTTCTCATGAAACCAACTTTGTGTGCTTTTGCAGTTGTGATATAGCTGTAACTGTTACTGAACATGAGTCTTGGATGGAGTGGCTGAATATTTCCAGTTCTTGATGGTCTCTGTGTTAAGGTTTTTCTAACCAATAAGTTGTGCTGATATAATCTGAAGTGTCTTTTATTTAAGCATAATAAAAACAGTGATGCTTGTTTTAAGAGGAACATGTTTCAGTTTTAGTCAAACTAATTAAACTGCTTTAAATTAAAGCCAATAAACTGCTCAAGTCAGGCTTAAGTGCCTGCACAGTTTTTTGGACTAATTTAATTACAGTCTGTTTCAGTTCAACTTTATTTTATGCAATGCAGGTTTCTTGGACATAGAATCTCTTTATGTTCTAAGCCCCAATGCCTTCACTGTGAAGCAAAATTATTACTAATAGTGTGGAAGCCTTCTCTTTCTGCTACACTAGTTGCCTTGTGTTTTTCTTTGTTGTGTGCTGTCATTGCACAGCCTCTGTTTAACCAACATTAGTGCCAGCCCAAGGTTGAACAAGCAGCTACAGTAAAGTGATAATGCCAAGCTGCCAATGCATCAGGGAAGATCTATGTAAGGAGGAACAGTCTTAAAAAATGTACTGGAAGTGCAGAAGTCAGCACTGCAAATTGTGTAAATGGCCCAGCCCAACGAATGTACTTGGTGACACTTGCACGGTAGCGCAGACATTCATGTTCACATACCTGCAATATAAAAACAGGATTAAAATACTTTTGTATCATACACCTACTCCCATGAGAGCTGAGATAAACATGCTTGGCTGTTGGCTTCCATAAATGAACTTCTTAAACTATGGAAGTCTTTCACAAATGTCATTATAGAAATGTTTTTTTAGTTGCTATTAAAAATAGTATTATATGACTTGGCCCTTCAGCAATTTCTCTCTGTCTGACAGTGTGTGGGATTTTTTATCTTGGTTTGGTTTTGGTTTGTTTTTTTTGTTAAGCTATGAACATTATTACTGGGTTTTTTTCTGCAAATTCATCTTTTATGTGGTGTGGCTGCAAAATTGTATTAACATTTCCTAGAGACAGATAAAAGCTGTTTTAAAGTCATGGAAGTGTTTTTGTCTGACTGTAGCAATACACAGAATATATGGAATTTATTGGATTCAATTTATACCTAGAGCAGAAAGGCAGCTCTGATTTGTATGGCTGTGAATGACAAAGTACCTGTCATCACACACCTCATTTGGCTTGCCTGTAGGCAGTACCAGAGAATGAGTCATGTATTGGATTTATTGATCTGCTGTATTCCTGCAATCTGGCAAGTGTTCTAATTTCATTATCCTTCCAGTGCAAACTAGAGCATGAAATATTTCTTAGACACCTAGTAGCCAGAAACAGGCATGGGGAAAAGCTGTAAGACACTGTTTTAGCTTGGAGAAATGTCTCAGAAAGGACTTTCTTCATTGAAAACTGTCTTTCATATGACTTCTGACTGAGAGGAAATTCCTGATCCATCTTTCCTGGGGCCTGATGACTGCTACAAGATACGATGGTGTTTATAGTGGGAGATGGGTTTGCTTTGGTAGAAGGAACTGTGTGATCACTGCTGTGTATCTGTGGCTTACTTGGTTTCTTTAGGTTCTTGTCCTCCGTGAATAGCCAATGCTTGCGCAAAAAAGTACTGTCTGCAGTTCTTTCATGGGCATCAAATTAGGTTTCCAGATGTTCCTTGTCACTGGTGGTACTCTACCACGGCACTGGTGCTGTCGATGAAATTCTCCCTCAGAGTGGAGACATCGGAGCTGTCTGGGGGACTTCACACAGATAACTGGTGAAACCAAAAAAGACGACTAAGGATTTTGTGAAGTTGCAGAACTTGAGTTGTTTTGAAAAGCATCCAATATGATTTCCTAGCTGAAAGTGTGAGCTCTGTAGACAACATTTTCAGTTTATTTCTTTACTCTTGCCTTCTGCTAGGGAAAGTTTTCTGCTCCCTGGTGGTGAGAAGAGTTCTCAAACAACAGGGAAAATTAAATGAATAGAGAACTGATTAAAGAATCAGTTTTCTTTGAGAAAGAGTGACGAAGTACATAGCACATAGAGATGACTGCAAAATTTTTTTGAGAACTGGTGACTTTTTTATTTTTAATAAATGATGTCATACACTATAGATTAAAGAAATGCAGTTTGCCGCTGAAGTTCACAGTGATGAAGCTTCTGGTAATCTTCAGTTCCTGTTTCATAAATGAAGATGAGCCAATGAGATAGAGTAGCTAAACCCCAAGCACAGCAGTTTGACAAAGCACCTGGTGGAATAGCAGTTTATAGAACAGGCAGTCCCAAATGAGAACAAAGATGCTGATGCTTCTGCTGAGTGTCTTAAAAGCCCCCAGGTGTGAAGGCATGGGAAAAGTTAAGGCACACTCATGCAGTCTAGGAAGCCTGGGGAGTTTAGGGAGGAGATGGGCCTATTTTTGTAGCAGAAGGATGAATGATCTGACTGCATAGAAGAAGTAGAGAAGGTGTGCCAAAGACAGCAGAGAAAGCATTGACTGCAGCATCACGGCACTAGAAGATGTTGAAGATATGTTTGTCTAAGGCAGCCTGAGGACCAAGTGCAGGAGTTGAATGTCCAGGTTTAGAAAAGCTCTAGCAGAAGTGCAAGTGACAACTATTAAGCCTAAAATTTGCCAAAGGTGCCAGTCAGTGTTACATACACAAATACCCACCTAAGGCTTTACCTCTGCCTTGTATAAGAGTTGGGTTGGAACTAAGTGCTAATGTGAGGGAGCACTGTTATCCAGCTGAGTGTATTGTGATTACTTCTGTCAATGCTAAAGGATTTGTGATGGTCATTATAGCACTGAGGTCTTCTGTAAAAGTAACAACAGAATTACTACTCAGCAGGTCTTTATTTCAGTAGTGTTTCACAGTGATAAAATGACATATAAACCCCATTTTTTAACCAAGTTTAATCTATTGTAAGACTTTACACCTCCTTCTCATACAGGCTTTACAGTAATGTTAAAATCAATTTGCGTTTTCAGTATTTTTGAAGGAAAACTTTGAAACACTCATCTATTTCCCATTTAGAAAAAGCAGTTACATATACCACAGAGAAAACCCTGATATCTCTACAGCACAACATAGTAAATAATGTCATGCTTGTGTAATTGTGCAGCAACTTGAGATAGTCTTGAGTGACTTCTGAGAAGATATTGACCCAGTGGCTCAAATGTATCTTTAGGATAACATCAATGTTTTAATGGAGGCAGTTTTAAATCTACTGTGCTATTAAACTCAAAGGGCAAATTTATGTGTGGCGTATCTCCCTTGGCAATGTTGGCACTAAACCAAGGAGCAATCTTCCCTATTACATTTAGCAACATGTTTCAGATTTATAAGCCATAGAGCCATTAAAATATGACTCCATTAATTAGAAAGTAATTGTGGTATTTCTTTCTAGTGTTGAGGGATTAACTCAGTTTAATCTCAGTGTGGCTAACAAAGGCAGTTAGCTACTTGCTTTAAAATATGAGTTAAATCTGTAAAAAATAATGACTTCATGGAGAACAGGACTGGCCCCATGGCATATGCCCAAAAATTGGTCTATTGACTTTGCTGAGTTCATTGGTAATCTTGAACTGAAGGGCAACATGATGGAGCCCCAGGGGCTGTTCCTGTAGGTGGTCTGTACTTGAAATTCACATGCAAGCTTGGTATCTTTAAAAAGATCATGAAAGAGAATATTAAACTGTATCCAGCTTCAGTCCTCTGTGTTGATGCCAGCTCTTGCTTTAGGGCAACTTCATAAAGCAGCAACAGGAAGAAACTGAAGCATAATGGTTGAGTACTTGTCAGTATTTGCTGTCACCAGTAATTATTAGAAAATCCAACTTGGCATACCGGATATTAGACAAAAGCCAGCAATGGAGCTGGAGCTCCTTGAGATATTCTTACTCCACAGCTGGCAGTTCCCATCCTCTTAGCTGGTAACCAGCACGCTTTCCATCCTAATTCATTGCAGGGCAAAGAAAAATTAGTTGGGTCAATTCATCTGTGGAATATTTCACTACTGTAAACTGATGGTGTCATGAAGGCTTTCTAGGATTTTACCAGTGAATTTAGAAGTATTTGAAAAATTACAGGGAAAGCAAGGACCTGTTATTATACAATGTCCTTTGCTTTGGGTAACACTTCAGTCCTGCTTGGGTCTGCCACTGAATGCCCGTGCACACTCTGCCAAAGTCTTGTCTTTCTGGAGTAGAAAACCCTAAGCTTTAAGGCAAATAAAACATACTTTTAGTGAAGGATAAAGCATATTGGGATATTGTAGAGAGATTTATGATCTATCTTGGCACATTATTCTTTAATGGATAGGGAGGGTCCTGTAGCCATGATTGCCTGCCTTGCTGTAGAGGGTTAGAAAAAAAGAGGAACAGAAGAGTTAAAGCTGAGAAAAAGCAGGAGGGATGTGGGGGGGCTCCCTGGGGGGAAGGGGAGAGGAAGTGAGATCTGCTGTGGCTGGGAGTTTGCCTTTTACTTTTTGGTGGTAGCAAGGCTGTGATCTGTGGAAGGTCCACTGAAAATACTGCCTTTTTTTTGGTATGTTTTACCATATTCCCAAGATCTGTAAAAAGAGAAAAGAATCATGTTACTTGCTTTATGTGTGTCATGCTTCCCAGCCTGTGATCCATGTCATTCCAGCCTTGGCCCCACACTTTGGTGGCTGCTGCGGGACTGGGGTGGCTGCTGTGTCCCTGACACTGCCATCCACCTGCAGGCAGCCCTGCCTGTGGGGTGAGGGCTGCTCTCTGGTGAAGAGCTGGGATCTCACAGGCTGACCATGAAAGGTTTTCTGTGCATCTTTTCTTAAGGGGATTATACCTTTGATCTGGGGCTTTCCCGCCTGGACTGAGAGTTCCCACCTGAGACGCAGCAAGGCTGAGGGGTGGCAGGGTGAGAGGCAGCCGCCAAGTCCTCTCCATCTTTCTGGCTGTGATCCCTTATGCCATCCTCCCAGCCATCCTCTTTCATGGCCTGTCACCCCAGCCTCTTGCTCCTGGTGCCTTCTTCCCTCTCCCAGGCCTCTGCACCCACTTCACCTTTTCAGCTCCTTCTTAAAGGCTGCTGGGAAACAAGGAACCCTGTCAGGGCTGTATTTGTCTCCTTTGTTCCCTGCTCTTGGGTATAACATGCATTTAGTGGCTACTGGCAGGGGAGGTCCAGGTAGTGCAGGAGGGTCCACAGAGATGCTAACCTGATGCTGTGGGAACTGGGAATCTTGTTTTTAGGTAGATGGCTTGCACCTGTCTATTATCCCTCTGTTGTTGAACAGAAAGATGCTTGGAACTAGCACTCTTTTTTTTTTTTTCTTTCCCTTCCCAGTTCCTTGGTGGAAGCCTGAAGTTCAACATTTTAGATAATGCAAAATATTCTCATTATTTATTCATATAAGTGAGCATTCCTTATTACTGTCTTTGTTTAATGAAGGATTTAACAAAACCAATTCTTTCTTTTTTCTTCCATTCTGCCTACTCAACCTTCTCTGAGAAAAGGCAAAAGCAAACCTGTTAAGTAGATACTTTAGTAGAGAAACTTGGCTCTGATGGAATTGTGTAAAAACCCAATTTGTTTATTCAGCTCTGAATAAAAGACTTGTGATGTTGTCCGTAACCTTGCACGCTTCAGAGTGATAATCTAGTCTAGGATGTTACATGTATATATATGTGTTATATATATAAAGCCCTGAAATGCAGTTGCACAAAATAATGCAAATGAAGTAAAACTGAGAACCCAGAAGACGGAAAGTTGTGCTAAGAATCTACCATAAACTTCTTGCTAATATATTTACTGATGAAAAAGTCTGATGATTCAATACAGTATGTCCCTGAAATGAATTAACTGAATGTGTATGAACTTTTCTGCAAAGTGCATTGAATTTGATTTTCTCTGGTTTTATTTTTTCCAGGGCTGCCAGAATGAGTGCACGGGTGGAGGATGTTCGGGAGAAGCAGGAAAGCAAATGACTGAATCTTTCAAGGTATGTATGAATGGTCTTCAGAAGAAGGTTTTTCCATTGGGTCCCAAAGTTGCAGAGCTAAGGATCACAGAAGGGCTCCAAAGCACTGCAGCTCTGGAACGTTATCAGCACTCCACAACAAACAGGGCTATGATGGTAAGGAATGCTGAGCAGCTGCCAGGAACTGACAAGAAATTGCATCCTTCTCTTTTTATTTTAATCTTACACTTAGAAATGAGCTCAGTTAAGATACTGTTCTTTTCCTCTGCCTCCTTCCTGAATGCAGTGCTAGTAACTAAGTGCTCATTTTAAGAACTGTATGGATACAGATGTCAGCTTCCAGTTTTCTGTTGAAAATGCAGAGCCTGTCAGCATGTGCTCCTTTGAATTCTACATCTGTCCTAATTTCCTTTTTTCCTGCATTTTATACTTCTTTTACCTTTATTCTTTATGTCACACATCTGTAATTCTTTTTATCTCTTATTCCCTGATTTACAGTCTTTAAAAAAGCCTCATCTATATTTTGCAGAAATATAAAAGTAGTACTCAGAAAAACTCTTGTTTTTTCAGCAGCTCCTTTCCTGTTATTTCTGACTATTGTCAGCAGTACATGAGATGAAAACATAATGATGCTCTTTGTAAGTGTCATGTTCTTCCTGATTTTTTGGGCAGTGCCACTGCTGTGCAGTCTTCTGAATTCTGAAGTAATTATTTCCCCTTCAATTGTCAGGCTTTAAACAGATATGAAAAATTAATGCTGCAATAAATATGTTGGACTCTTTGATAAGGTTTATTCTGATGTTGGTCTCATGGAAAACAGCAAAGAATTCTCGAGAGTCCATGACTACAGAATTTCACCGTGCAGCAACATGCCATTTAATTTCTATTTCCTCATTCTCAGCCCTTCCCAGTTCTTCTCTTCCTCATTTCTTCTTGTTGCGTCTCTCTGGCAATTCTGCCCAAGGAGGAAAATTCAGGATGACTTTTCAGCCAGAAGGTCTGATGTGAAAAATGTTGACAAAAACGGGCATGCAGCCAGTTTTGAAACCACAAGAAATCACAAGTCTGGAGTGCAAGGGCTGTTTTGTGAATTCACCTTCAATAAATAGAGAGATTTCGGTAGATTCATTCAGCGGAGTGTGGTGGTGTACTTGCAGACAAGAATTGCTTTACAGAGAGGAGACTCTTGTGTACCCAAACTGAACTGTGTCTTTCACTCATTGAGGCAGTCCAGAAGGAAGACAGAGTGACAACAAACTCTGGTAGTGTTTGGCTCACAGGTGAACTTGGCATAAACTAAAGCAGACTTAAGGCAGATTTAATTATACCGGCAGTCAAGCACGTGCCTTACCAAAGCTCCCAATACCGGGTGGCACAAAGTTGGATTTAGTCCAGGTTCCTTTCCATTGATATTTGTGTGTCAGCCAGAATGGCAAATCATTGTAGTGGAGAGGCTGGGTGAGGGGAAAAATACATTAGCAGGTGGGACAGATGGTCATAAAGGGAATAATGCTAGGAGAAAGCAGCTGGCTCAGGCTGAAGTCTAATTTGTAAGACTTCATTCCTGCCTTATGGCACTGTTTCTGAAGATTAGCTGCAGTCATCAGAGGGGTAGAGATTTCTAGAAAATACAGTGGGAGGTGTGTGTATGAAAGTTAAGGTGAGAGTATAGGTCCTGGTTGTAGTATCATGCATTATGAGAATTATTTTCAGCCCCGTTAACTTCACATTAAAATTAAGAATGAAAAACTTCATAAATGAAGAAAAAACCAGCAACAGAAAATGAAAATAAAATAGCCTGGATTCATTCTAGGAAACTTCACAAACATTTTTGTAGAAGACAGTTTCAGTTACAATTTCAGAAACTATAGCTAATAATACTTCAAAGGAATCAAGTTGACCCACGGGGTTGACTGTACTGAAGAAAGCTGCAATTTTGTGCCAGTGACCTAAGCAATCCAAGATTGTGGGAATGTAGAAAACAGGGTATGGTTTTGGTTAAAGCTTACATAAAATGTATTGTTTACAGTGGATCATGCCCAACATTTGAATGCCAGATTAGCCCTCTGAAGACATTTCTGTTTAGAACGCAGTGCTGTGCTTTTTAGGTGGAGTGATCTGCTTTGAATTTTACTAGAGTTTCTGTCTGACTTTGAAAGGTGGAGTCAGAAAGTCCCTGTACACTGGGAGGGAAGGAATGAATGTTACCTATGATTTCTGGCAGGCAGTGAGCCCCTCTGCTTGCTGTTTTCTATTCTCATGGACGTCTTTAAAAGCAACAGGTCAGAATTGGCACTTCCTTCATCCTGACTGCTACTCAACTACCTTAATTTGACTCAATTCTGCAGTTAAAAATCTCATCCTGGCGGGTCTGTGATTTACAAGGCATTTAATGTATGGCATTTAGAGTTGACACGTGAGCAGTGATCTTGGAACAGCTAAGAAGCATGGAAGGAAATAGTGATTATGCTGCAGTTTCCTGTATTGTAGAAAGTGTCAGATCTCCAGGATTTATCTACCAAGCTCCTTCCACGTGAGTGAAATCTTCCTCCCTCCCTCAACTGGTGTATGCACATATTAATATATTTGGTTTTTTAAATAGCTGACGGTGATTTGTGCCCACGCCTAAGTTGTAGTTTTTGTCTGTTGCCAGCATTGGATCTCTGTGAGGGGGATATTGCGCCAGTAAGGGAGAGTACAGTCATCCTTTGTACCACTGAATGTTTTTTGGGAAGTTGAATCAAGAAATGCTCGTATCTGGTTTTGTTCTTATACTTGCATCCAGTAATACAACTAAATAGCACACAATTATGTTTAAGGCACTTAATTTTTATGACTAAAAATCTGGTAGTTTCTTTAATACGTTCATTCTGCTTATTGTACTGTCACAAGAGAGAATGAATGTTGTTTGGATAATGTAGCAGTCTGTTTCCATATGTAACTCTGATTTGGTCTCTTTTAATGTGTGAATTAGCTCTGACTTGGAATTCCTAACACTTGATGTTAAGAAACTAAAGGCATCTGTGATGCCTTTTATTTCTCTCATATCCAGAAAGATGATTTAATATGGCCTTTTGTCTTGGAATTTGTCTTTGTTTTCTATTAGAGACTGATACATGGAGCACTTTAAAAAGGTAGTACCTGCTCCTGTTATGTTTCTCTGAGTTTCAGTGATCTGAAGCTCTGGAAAAACTGGCATCTTAATGCTGCAAAGTGCAGTTCTTCTGTTTTACTTTTTAACAGCCTATTTAGTGTGCCAAAGTGGTGCAGAAATTTCTAGGGAATTTCTAGGGAGTACTGGCTAGTCTGCTACACCAAAGCAGAATGGAGTAGCTGTAGCTTACAAGCGCATCTGGATTGAGTTGCTAATGTGAAGACCTGTGGTGGCAGAATGAGGAATGTTTAACTGGGGCTTCTCTGTCTCAGTGGTTGCTTGTGCTACTCTGAATATCTGTGAGTGCTGCCACACAGTTTTCTGCAGACAGACCCAGCCTTCCAGACTCCGAGCCAGTGGGATGTGAGCCCGTGGCAGACTGGAAGCAGCATGGGCAGGTTAGTGCAGTGCCCTGCTCCAACTGGTGATCCCTGATGGGATCTTGGACTTGCTAGACAAAGTACAGTGCTCTGCTAATATCCTTGCATGGTTTCCAGTTTGAAGCTATCTCACCTCTAGCCAGGTGAGGTGCTGGACATATTGAATTTTCTGTGATGATGTATGGTTTATTATTTGTTTCTTGCATTGCTATAATGTTTTAAAGCCCAAGCTGTGAATTAGCTGTCACTGTGCTAAGTATTGTACAAATCAGAACATAAAGATTATTTCCACTCTACATGTATAAAATCCCCCCAAAAATCCCAACCAAAATCTGACAACTTTTCCACAGAATCTAAAGCTGTAGTGTATTTTACACTAGAAGAAACTGAAATTCTTTTTCCAGTGCAGGCATATGTGGTTCAAATTAAGAGATTGCCATTGAAAGTTTTACATTACTGTGAGCCAAAACCATTTTTATACTAAGTGGGCCTCTGATTTGTGGCAAATGCAGCGGGATATAGGATTCCTTACTCTGGGAATTGGGAGAGGGAACAATCCATTTGGAGAAAATAGATGGTTTTAAGCTTTATTTTAGAAAACTATTTTATATGTGAAAAGTTTGCTGACAGTGATAAACAACAAACAATTCTCTGATCCTGTTTTGTTTTATGAAAGCTGAAAATTGTTTTTTCACCAAACTTTCTTGTTTCTCATCCAATGCAAAGATCAAAGTGTATAAAATACAGAATAGTCTAATTTTTGAAACATCATCCTAAAGTCTAAACTAATTGACTTTATCACATTAGCACATTAGCATGACAGGGTTAAAATTCCACTCCTTGAAGAGTTTAGGGAGTACTAAGCAATTTTAGTACTTAATTAACTTGAAGAGTTTAGGAAGTACTAAGTTTAGGTAAAGTTACTGACATGCTCAGAGCATATAGATCAAGGGAACACTAAAGTATTTTTGGAATGAGGAAATACACGCAGTATAATTACCACATTACCTACAAGGCTAATAAATATAAAACAATTTACATGGTTTATATATTTTCAAATATATATTATTTCTTCCCCAGCTTATCTTCAATTTGTCATTTTCTATTGACATCAGTAAATTATTTACCTGCCAAAGCATATGTGCACTCGGTGAGGCTTTTTGTCATATTGCAGCTGTTGATTCTTCAGGGGTTTTGAGTGTTAGGTGGGGATATTAGAATACCCTGCATTGCCTTTTAAAATTCTTAAATTATATTAGAATCCATTTTAAATTTTGCTTAATGAGACAGAACATTTCCTTTCTATTAAGTTGTATGGGGAAAGATTTATTATGGAAATTTAATGGTATCTTGATGCTGTGATGAGCAGTAGCTCCCCAGAATGTGTATATAGAAAATCTGCTCTTATATAAACTTGAAGCAGTAAAAGAGAGACAACCAACTGGATATCTGTGTGTATGTGTGTGTGTAACAGGATACAATAAGGATCTCCAAATACTTTGTGTCTTAGAACCTTAGGCCATCCAGTCCATTCTCCCACTGGAAGTGTGGCTCTCATCAGCACTAGAGCAGGACATCTGTTGCTTTGTCTGCTGAACGCAGTGCTGGGCTGCTCTCTTAAAGAATTTTTGTTTTCCTGGTGTCCAGTCTGATCCTCTTGAGCTAAAACCATGTCAGTTCCCATTTGGTAGGTCATCCCTGTATCACCTCCATGGAAGTACATAGCTGTAGCCACTGTTGGATCAGGAACGCCAAGCTAGAGGCCAGTTCTGTTATTGTCATAACAATATTTAGCATGTGTGGGCTGGGCATTGCTTTAGAAAAGGGCATTCTGATTTTATCTTGTTTTCAGCTGAATCTGTTTACTTTATGTTATTGTCAATGGTAATAAAACTATTTGCTTTTTGTGATGTGTTGAATAAAAAAAGATTGATTGTTAAATCACTGTACTTTCATATCACCTGATTATGCCTCCTAGCAGGTATGTATATGCTGCAGAATTATTTCAGGTGATACAATCAAATCCATTCCCTCATGTTTACCTACCAAGAGGGAAACCAGCTCCAGGACAAAGAGTGCTGAGTGGTTTCTGTGGTATTCTGCATCCACATGGGCATGGCATAAACTCTTTTGAGTATTACTATTAATAGGTGGATCAGACTGACACATATCTGCTGCTCTCATTCCAGTTATTAGGAAAGAATTTGGCATCTGTGGCAGCTTCTTTCAGTTTCAGCTTGATGGCAAGTGGTTCTGTGTTTCTCTTCAAGTGGGTAATGTTCTTCAAAGAGTTGCAGGCTTTTAGCAAATAGATTTTCTAAGCTGTAGTAGAGAAACTGATTGTCCCATTATCTGAAGCTGAAGGATTTGCAAATAAAGCTAATTGTCTTCGGCAAATAACAGGAGCTTTTAGCCAAGATAAAAGGAAACTGCTAAAAAAACAGCCGGAGGCAGTTTGGCTGAGTTGATTTATAGCACAAGACAGTGATGCTTTATCACTTTTTTTCACTAGGAGCTTAAGTTGTAGTTGGTGTCTGTAAAAGCACAGAAATTGTACTGGAATTTTGGAGATTACGTTTAGCTTGTATCATTTCCTGGATTCGTTTTTCCCAAGGTAAAGAATTGCTTTTAAAATGCAAGGCTTAGCACCAGTCAGTGATTCCCAAACTAAACTTAAAAACTGACTCCAAAACTTAGAAAATCCATAGTATCCATACCTATTTCCAAGATTTCTTAAATTTTGATGTCATTGTGATATCATATCCCTAGTTTTGATAGTAAATGTTTTCTTTGCTGAACACACTTGAATAGAAGCTACAATTTAGGAAGAGAATGAAGTTGGGTTGGTTTTTCTCCATAGGATTCTCTTGGCCTTCCTGCTTGCTTTTGAAAGGATATCCAAACTTTACATGAATTAACAGCCTAGAGAGGTGGAAGAGGTTTATGTTAATTCCGTATTTAGTACCTGTCTCTAAGAAAGTACTGAGTGGAATGAAATGGCAAACTGTGGCAGTTTCATTGCCAGATCAGACACTGAATTTCATGGCAATTTCTAAGTTTACCCTCTGTCTACCACCGTGAAAAGGGGATGGAATCAGAGAAAGAGGCAGGTTTGTTTAACTGAATCTTTTATATGGTTCCCATAACCTCTGTATAATATAGAGACCGTAACATGAAAGCATTTTATATTTCCAAAAGGTTTTGAATGCCTGCATTCCATGAATCCACTTCCCTGCATGTCTGCAAGCTCATTAAAATCAGGGTAAGAAGATTTAATTGCAACTGCTCAGGACTTGGACATGTGAGATTATGATTCTATTCTTGGCTATTCCACACAACATGTTTGTGACTGGCAAGGCTACTTAGGTAAAATACTTCCAACTTGTTTGTCTGAAATTTAGGTTTGCAATTCATTTCTTCATTCAGCATGGCTGCTTCTTTCAGAGAAGATTAAATGCAAAAATCTCATTTTTTGTTTCAATTGCTTCACGTGAAATAGAAATGATGTTTTCCAAACCAGGAGAGAGTAGTCTCTTGAATCTTTGTGCAAAGATGTGTTATTGGTGAAATGTCAGAGACCTCTCTATTCCAGTCTTGTGTCACAGGCCAGCGTGAGCCCTCAGCTTGTGTTAGACTCAAACCTTCTCCCAGGCAAACTCTTTCTAAAAATGGAACATTGTGTTTATGCTACAATGCAGAAATACAGTGGTTGCAAGGCAAGGAGCATCACAGCATCAGGAATTGCATTAACCAAGCTGTCAGATCTTTGAGAAGAAGCAGTTTGTGTTAATACTGAATCATATGAATTAGGTAACTAGCAAATGTCTTCCATTAGTGAAGAATGGTCCTAGTTCTGTTTTTATGGAAAGGGTTGCGTACAAATGTATGAGAGGACTTTCTGCTATTACAGAATTGCAGTCTGTGTTTCCCTAAATGGAATTGTTCCTTTCTAATCTGAATCCCAGGTGTATCTACACTGCAGATGTGAAGTGCAGTTGCACGGCCAAAGTGGATTTTAAGAGCTGACCTGCCCAAAAGGAACAGGGGGCTTATAGCAGTGTGTTTTTCACACCAGTGCAATGACTGCATTTAGGCCTGCTCAGAGTTCCTGATCACCCCACTTAGTTGACTGGAGTAGCTGTTACCAAACAGAAATGATTCATAGGACCAAAATACACTAAGTGTGTCTGGTTTTTATTCCAATGTTTAATAGTCTCGTCAGCATCTTGGTGGTTTGAATTATATAGAGAGAATCGTAATTGAAATGTTTTAGAGAATTTTTTGGTAGAAGAGATACTAAGTGACTGTTTCTTGTAGATCTGAAAATACAAATAGCTGGAGTAGAAGAGGTAGACCCCACTAAAATCAAGCAGATTCTTTTCTTAAGATTTCCTTAATACCAGGTGGAAGGTTTCCTTACGATCTGTGGGAACCCCATTCCAGCTTCTTTCTTAAAGTTAAAAACACATCTTTTGAAACATGTCAGTGGAGAACAGACTAATGAGTAATGGAGAAGAAACCCCCCAAACCTAACAATGATAAATCCATGTAATTTTCCTGAAGCAGAAGAAATGGATGAGGCTGTAAAGATTGAAGTAGTTTTGCCTGCCTTACAGTCCAGGTTCCTTCAAAGCTGGAAGAAAGGGTCTTGATTAACTTAAATGATCTCTGGATCAAATCAGTGGGAAGTTATGCAGGCAGCATTTCAGCAACGGTGAAAAACTCTTAAAAATTTAGCTAGTGCTATTGAAATGAATGATATGTTTTTAGGGCAAAATAAATTTCTTCTATGCTTTCTCTATCGTCTAGCCTGACTGTAACTTTCCAGCACCTTTATTTCCCTTCTGTTGTGTTTTGAGGGGTTTAGAATATATTCTCAGCTGTGCTGCTGCCCTAGCTGCCCTTTTCATTCCTTTAGGCAAGAAGTTTATGTCAATTCCAACCACTTACCTGTTTTCTTGTCAGAGCAGGTTTACTTCCCTACCTACTGCTCCGGATCAAACATTCCTGCATCAGAGTTGGAGCCTCTGCCAGATCAGGGGAAAGGTTAAAGAAGCCAGCAGTAGGTTACGCTGCCCTCCTTTTCTTGCAGAGTGTAGCAGAATTTCATTCTTTGGTTAGACAAATATTTGAGAAGTATCTGTTGTGAATAGTTATGGTTAGATGCCTTGCAGAGGATGGACTAGACATAGTCCTTCCAGCTGTATTTTCTGCTGTTTCCATGACTGTCTCACAACTGATTCAGAGCCTTGACTCTCTTTTGCTTTGTCATTTGATTTGTGGTTTATTACCCAATGTACAGCCAACGTGATGCAATGATTCCAGGCCTCAGTCCAATTACATGTGGTAACATATTCTCAGATTAAGTTTCAGGGAAGCTTTATGTTGAAAGATTTCTGATATTTTTGATATGTTCCCTGGGATCACAGAAGATGGATATTTTTTTTTTTTTTTTTTTTTTTTGGTAGTAGCAGTAGGAAAAATAGGGCTTTCTTCCTCCTCAAATCTCATTACATTTTGGCACACTTTCCATTCTCAAGCCTCTGGCTCAGCTGTAAATTTAAAATAGTATTGATGGTAAAGGGATTATAGGATAGCTTACATGAACGTTACTTTTATACTTACAAGCTGGTAATAGATTTTTTTGAATTTATTTGACTCTCTTACTCTTGTTTTGAGTTGACAGAATTCTGTGTTCTTATTATTTCTACTGTAGACTTTATTATTGTGATAAGAGCCATACAGGGCTTAGTTTTGTGCAGAAAGTGATGGTCTCTGCCCCAAGAACTAACAGTCTTTTCCAAAGAAGATGGTGATGGGAAAAGAAACAGGGCATGACTGGGAAATGAATGTGGGATCTCCCAGTGCTGGCGAGCAGGATGACTTTGTGGTGGGTGAGGGGCCTGGCACATGCCTGGTTCTGTGGTGCTTTTTGGGCTGTCTGTGGGGCTTTCTCGCCCACCATTGTTTCTGAATTGGCCCAGGCTGACAGTGGTTGTCCCTCTTGTCTGCCGTGGAGCTGTGGGAGAGCCACGTTGGGCTGTGTAGTGTTTGTGACTGCTGTTCATGTCCTGGGCAGTACTGGATCCTGTCTGCTCCGGGTCGGGGAGAGGCTGCTGCTGTGGACTGCCAAAGAGCCATGGCACAGCCCCGATGCTGCCTGGCTGGCAGGGCGGGGGCTGCTGGTCTTGGCAGTCTGGGCTGGCACAGAGCTGGGGGACCTGCGGTGTTTTTCAGGCTGTTTGTCTGAGTTTTGTGCTCACTGTTGTCTTCGTGCATCAGATGTGGTCTGTCCCAGGGTGACTGGAAAGGCTGCTGCTCTTGGGCACCAGAGAGCCATAGGACAGCCTGGATGTTGCCTGACTGGTGGTGCTGGAGCTGACAAGCTCTGAATTGTCAGTGGAGTCTGCAAGAAAAGGTACAGTAGCAGTTCCCAGATGGGGAAGCAAATGAGTTGCTGCTTTTGAGGACGAAGTGACAAAGGACAGCAAGTGATGGCCTGGCAGAGGCCTAGTTCTTAGTCCTTCCTCCCCAAAGCCCCGTGGGGAGACGGAGCTCCCATGCAGAGCACAGGATTGCCGCTTTGGCAGCTAACCCCTCTTCCTCCCCGTGCTCCCTGCCTCCTGGGCAAAGGCACATTCCGGCATGGCAGCAGATCCGCATCTCATCGAACTGCCTGGCTGCTTGGTCGGCTCCCATCATGGGGCCTTGCCAGAGAAGGAGGGGAAGTTGAAGAAGGAAGGAGTTGATCCCCAGCTGTCCCAGCATCAGGCAGATCCAGGCACTCCCTGCTCTTGTGTCTGCCCTGTTTCCAGCTTCCCCATGAAGCTGAGGAGAAGTTATGGGACAGAAGGTGACCAGGCCTGCCAGGGCATCCCTAGGCTGGCACTGTGCTTGTGCCCGATGTCTCATGAGAACAGCAGTGCACAGAGCACGTGGATTGGTTCGGGATGGGATCAGGTTAGCTTTGCATGGTACTGAGTTTTGGATTTGTGACCAAAGCAGTATGGATGACACGCCACTGTTTGAGCCACAGCTGAGCAGTGAGTGCACAGTACTGAGGCCTTTTCTGCTCCTCACCTCAGCACCAGTGGGCAGGCTGGGGGACACAGGATGCTGGGAAGGGGATACAGCCAGGACAGCTGACCCTGCTGGGGATATGTCTGCTCAGCAGCACAACTGCGAGCTCCTGCTCCTCCTGCACTGGTGAGGCATCAGGTGGCTGGTAGTGTGAGCCATTGTGGCCTTTTGCATCACTTGTTTGGTTTTCTTTTGTTTTCCTAATTCATAGAATCATCAAGGTTGGAAGAGACTTTAAGATCATCAAATCCAACTGTCAATCCAGCACTATCACTGTAACCCCTAAACCATATCACCCAGATATTAAACTGTCTTAGCCCATGAGGTTTGGTCCTATCATCTACTGAGCTGTGATATCCTAAGCGTGTTGAAAACCAAGATCCATTCAATGTCCCATCAGCCTTCCCGATACCAGTGACATAAAGACCTGCACAAGCTTGGTTCCCACCCCTGCCCCATCAAGCTCTCTGCCACAACTCACAACAACCCCAGGCAATGCCCCAGGCACGGGGAAGAGTGGCTGGAAAGCTGAGTGCTGGAAAAGATGAGGGTGCCACAGCCATAAGGACTGAAAGGCAGGAAATCCTCATCCCTGGAGCGTGCTTCAATACCATTCTGTATAGACCCAAACTCATTCTCTCCAACTCTTCTCAGCTGTGCTTTGTTACCTTTCCCCTTTATAGTAATTCCTTATGCTTTTTGTAATCTGTCTCCTCCCAACTTGCTCCATTGCTGTTCACAAGTGCAAGGGCAAAACAAGTTACTTGATTTTGCCTGTGCTTCTCTGTTATTGCATGAGAAGGCCCTGATCTTTCCTAGGATATGCTTAAAAACTCAGCATAAGATAAAAAATTATTGCAGTTTCTTGTGATCTGGAATTAATCACCTTGACTGGAAGTCAGGGAGGTTACTTATTTCATTAGAATAGATTACAGTCAGTCTCACTGGGTGCATGTTAATGTTTTAAGGATCTCTGCTGAAACTTGCTGCTGTTGTTAGGTAACCTGTGAGCTATTTTACAGCTGAGGCTGCCAGGTCTGTTTTTACTGAAGTAAGTGATAGAAATGCCTGGCCTAGCACAGTGTCTAGAAAAGTTTGGGTATGTCAAATGAGTTATCGCTGTTACAGCTGCCCAACCTACTGCTTATGGTCTACGATTTTCAGTGAAAATAACTGCAGCCAAGGATGACTTGGGAAGGCATTGACTTGGTAGAAAGAGTAGGACAAATATGCACTTGCTGTCTGCACCTACCTGAGACAGCTGTCTAGGGTAAGAAAGGTAGGAATGCAACAGTGAGAGTAACAGCTCTGGCCAGGGGCTGCTGTCAGCTCCAAATCCACTTAAAGCTATTGCCAAGGCCAGGTAAACCAAGCATTAAACTGACAGCTCTGTCAGGAGATGTCTCGTTACAGCTTTGGTTAGAATTGACACCAACCAGCATATCACCTTTAATTTGACACAGCTCATAATTGAGAAGATCTGTTTTGATCAAATGATGAATTTTAGTTTCAAGAGGTCACGGTCACATTATATCTTCTTTACTTGGGCTGGGTAAATCTTTGCCCTGGAAGAAGCTGCATTGGAATTAACAGGCACTTTTCAAATGACGGGGTTCTCAAAAAAATGTCTTTTGAGCCAGTGGCCCTTTGTACGTGTAATGTTGCCATATAAGCCCTGAAAATCAACAGTATCCAACTGGCTTCCCCATCACTCCCTTCTGCTTACCATAGGCAGGGCAATCTGATGCTTCCTGTTCCTTACCAGAGTGTCCTGGGCTGGGATGTTGGCACTCACATCTTGTATGTTCCTTTCTGCTGTGATATGGAGATTTTGCAGGCTTGGGACAATGTCTTTGTCATTTTGCTTTAGGCAACAGGTGCCAAGTAACTGCACTCAGTAGACCATGTGCCACATCCACTTCTTTTTTTTATATCCTTTATCCTTTTTTTTCAGCATTTACCAGTTTTCTTTCTAGTTTAATGGTTTTATTAGGCAACAGCATCAGGAGGTGCTTGAGAGCATGGATAAACAAAGCAAGCAAAACACAACCCTAGCTGAAAATTCCCCTTCGTGTTGGCAGTACAAACAGTGGAGATCTGGTTGGGTGCTAATGCCAATCCCTAATGCATCCTTAACATGCTGCTTTTCAGGGCTTGGGGAATGTTGGCAAAGGAAAAAAGTAAATTGCTGTTTATAAAGGTCATAGGTGATAGTGAGGTAGCGCTGTGATAATCTTTTAATGAGTGATATTAACATTAGAGGCATTGATACTTAATCAGTACCCTGGCATTTGTCACCTGGCCATGCTTTGCTCCCTTTTTGTGGGTTCTTCTGAGTGTTTGATTTCCCTCCTGGTCTGCTTGAACAAGTGAAGCCCAAAGGGTTTGTGAGCCAGGTGAGGTGTTGTGTAGGGCATCCTACTTCTCAGGGACCCAGAAGAGGCTGAGGGTGCTGGTAATACTTCATGCAGACCACCCTATGGGGGAGTGTACTCCAAGGATGATCCTCCAACACCTCCTCCCAATGCGTCATCCTCCACGGAAAAAGAAGACCAAATGCATTGCAGCACTTGATGCTGTCTTGACATAAAAAGCATTTAGAGGCTGAAAGAGTCGGGTGCTTTTGCATGCTGTCAATTTGCACTGCTTGGTAAAAAAAGGGAGAAAAAGACATAATGGATAAGGGGAAAGAGTCCTAAGAAAGGATATTAAAAAAGTAATGGCTGAAAAAGTGGATATCCAGAGATCTTAACAGGATTATAAGAATGAGAACAATTGCCTCTTCGCCTGTTGGATGATTGTTGCCCTACTGGTCTGTGCAATTTAGCCTCTCTCTGAGGTCTTACCAAGGATGTTCCTACTGTTGTTTGAAGGAATTGTTATGGGTCAAGTGCTGTACCTGACATTGTTGACTCAGGTGTTGGAGCAGTGTCTGAAGGACAGCTGGTTTCCCCAAATTCTGAAGGAGGTGAGAAAGAGCAAGTCAGATTGTGCAGTTCCAAGAAGCTCTGTGGTCTGGGAACTGTCTGTTTCTTTTCTGGATAAGGATCATAGTTTCCTACCTCTCTAGGCTTTCTGCCTTCGAGGGACTCAAACTGAAGTGCAGTGAGTGTGTTTCTTCACTTATGGCTGCAGCTTGCTGCTCCCTCTACATGTGCTTGTGCGTTTATGAGAAGAGCCAAGTAAAAATTCTTTCCCATCCTTAAATAAAAGCTATTTGTTAACCCCAGCAAACTTAACAAACTGTTTTGGAGTGATGCCTTTCAAGTAGTTGTGCTACCACCACTGAGGAAGCGGCAAACATTGGCATAAAAGCAGAAATCAGCACACTGATGGGAGTTCTAGGGGAAGAGGCTTCATATGATAATTATGGTCCCCAGGCCAGTTTATTGTAAAGATAATTACCCTAATGAAAGTGACCTGAGAGGCAGAAGCCTGGACTCCAGGGAAAGCAGTAGATACCACTGGGAGAGGGAGTTCTTTAGAAGCTGTGGTTCTGTGCAGAGATAAACCCAAAGATACAGTTGTGTTCTACATACTTAAGCCCCACTGACACCCCTGCTCCCGTGTAATTGTGTTCTTGAGCTGAGTCTTGCACTGCAGATAATTGCAAACACTCCTCTGTGGCTTTTATTTTGATCCACGTCTTCTGTGATACCTTCCAGCACTAAAGCGTGATAAGAGTGATAAGAGGTTGCCAGGTAAAATTAGTTTCAGGACATCATTAGGTAGTGCTTCTCCTGTTGGAGCATTCACTGTCAGAAGAATAAAGGGAAGAGTTAAGAAGAGTAATTGTTGTTTCATCAGATTATGTATTAATTCAACCAGACTAATGCACTGTAATATCTAGACAAGCCCTATAATTGGAGATAGTTGAAACAAGCTTTTAGCTATTCATGTGCTCCTGCTCTAAGTTAATTTCACATCTAAGCCATTAAGCAAAAAAAACTCCAACCAAACAAGCAAACCTAAACCAAAACAACCAATCAATAAGAAACAGGCCTTTGTTCATTAAAGACACCTTGAAAATTAGGTTGTTTACAGACACAGGGGTACACGTATTCTTTTTTCAAAAGCTTGGGACTGATTTTGTCTCATTTTGCAAAATGCGTGCAGGGGGTGAGAAGTCCAAGACACTGATACTTCTTGCAGAAACACCTTTTTAGAGCATTTGCAAGTAATTTGATCAGTATTCTGGACTACCTCTGTTCCAGTCTATTCCATGTGTACCCGACACAGAGGAGCAGGATTTCACTTGGGGGTCTGTAATAAGGGACAGTGCTTTCTGAGTTACGTTAGGAAGGAAAATGGAGCTTTGAATACAATTCTTTGAATTCTCTCTTGCCTCTGAGCAGCACAGTTTAAATGCTCAGATGGCATAGGAAGAGAAGAGAGAGGATGCATCAAGGCTCTGCCTACTTTGTAGCCCTCTCTAGTTGTTCAGCCCCTACCTATGAATAAAAGGGGAGTGACGTGCCAGAGATCCTGCATTCCTTGTTTCCTTGCTGTTCTTTAGGATGATTCACACCACAGGAGCTACCATAAAGAAAATTAACTCTATCCCAGCCAAAACCAGCACAAAACTCTGTGGCACATGTCTGCAGCTAGTCGAGGCTTGTAAGAGTCTCTACAGTCCCTCATGCAGGGAAACATTTAGCCTTCTTTGCTAATGGGATCTTTCTAGGAAAATAAGCATGTGAATGAGCAAGTTATTGTGACATGAGTAACTTGCTGACTGCTGCCTCTGATCTCTCACATTAGTTTTATGTATTAAAGGAAAATCAGTGTAACACCTACTTAGTTGTGACGGGGATTAATTTCTGATGATCAGCTTATATTCTGAGGTACAGCAATTGGGCATTTCTGGAACTTGTACAGGGTTGTTGACCTAAGTGTCCAAGAGATTTCATGTGCTAATTTTCTGGTTTTATACCTTGTACTGCTTCTTTAACTTAATTCTTAAACAGAATTTCAAACTATGCTACTTCTTGTATAACAGCACTGTGTATACATTTGTGTGCACTTTATGAATATTTTGACAGCTACTTAGAGGTTAGTTGCCTTTAACCATCATATCATTAAATATCCCTACAGAGAAAATGTTATAGCTTGTCCATGTTCACTGATGCAGAATAATTTTAAATTAGTCTGACTTCATTATTTTGATACACTTCATTTTTGTCTCCGTGTTCCTTCAGGCTTCTGACTTGATTATCACCCCAGCTACGACATTCAAGGAAAAACCGGACCCCACTGGTTTGGTATTTGGAACTGTGTTCACTGATAATATGCTGACAATTGAATGGTCCTTGGCTTCAGGATGGGAGAAACCCTATATTAAGCCACTAGAGAACCTCTCATTACATCCAGCCTCCTCAGCCCTGCATTATGCTATAGAAGTGAGTAGTAAATTGATTTGGAAACCACTGTTTTGTTTTATTAACTCTGGAAGCCACAGCTTTGTAATACAAGGACTATTACTGCCTGAAGTTCATTAGTATTGAGTTACATTTTGTTTTGTTAACTGATGTTCTTCCAGAATAATTGCATTATTTACAGCAGGGTTATGTGTAACTCAGAAGCGACTGCGGCCTGGGGATTAGAGCACGCTTAAAGTCCTATCCTAGGGAAGGTGAGCTCTTTGTTGTGGGGTTATAAATTTATTGGAAAAACCATTCTTGTTCACTGACAGTGGGTTGGTCCAGTTACTGTCTCTGATGTGGCAGTGCAGGACTGTGAAAGCCTATGAGATTCTCAGAGTAGCTTTAAGTGGGGGACTGAACATGCACTTTGAAAAAGTTTCTTGAAGCTCATTTAAAGGTTGATAGCTTGGATTGCAGGACAGACTAGACAGGTGCTTGTTTGAAACTCTGAACAAATCCCTCAAGCTCAGAACTAGACCTGATGCACACAGCATATACAAGTGTGTTTAAGGAGAGAACATACAGCAAGGAACTTTGGGAAGTGGAATGTCAAGTCGGAAACCAGCGTGGTTAAAGTTACCGTGCTTAGGTGATTACTGCCTAAAGCTGCCTTTTGTGCCTTCAGAGTGGCTTTGGCTGTACTCACACCTGTGTGGGAGCCCCAGCAGGGCACAGACCCTGAAGTGGAAGCCCACTTCTCCTCCCGCTTCTGGGTAGGTGGGAGTGTCTCCACTGAAGTGTGTGGAGTTGCTTGTGCTGCTTTTATTATTTCTCATATTTTTCCTTTTTTTCCGTTTTAAAAATAGTTTGGATTTTAACCACTGGTATAAGGGAAGCTTTCCCTTCTTGTTGTCCCTGAGCTCCTGCCTTCACCATTTTTATTTTGTCTGATTTTTTCCCCATCTAGTCACCAAGCCTCCAGAGGTCCTGTGTAAATTACAACAGACCCCTGTGACTGAGGCTGCAGCTCTTGATCTGCCCAAGAAGTAAGAAACCACGCTGGAGTCCCAAATCTGTATTTCACTCTTAGTAGCATATTGCTTTAGTGCTCGGCCTCTGGCCTGGTCTGAAATCATTGCTAATATGAATATGCTCTTATTTTTTTTCCATTTTTTTTTTATCCTTTTACCCTTATTGCATCACGTTTCCTCTAGCCAAGAGGACAGACAGAGGAGAATCTGGTGTCATTGCTGTGGCTCAATGAATACACAGTGGGTATAATAAAAATGATGAATTTGGCATTCCCTCCCCTTTCTCCTTGCCCTTCATGATTCAGTGTGGTAATCTGGATCTGCTGAACTCCAGATTCAGCTCCCGTGCTGTACAGATGTCAGATAATACTGTTTTCACACCACTGTAGCAACCAACCATCAAGCAACCACAGCAGTTGCTTTCATTAAAGCTGAACATTTCTGGAACACATCACTGTCTCCCTTTTTAATGAGTGAAAGGTTTTACTGAGCTCTGGAAGATTAAAAGTATTTAGTTTTGAAGAAAAAGATTGAACATTTTGAGAAGGCTTTGTGTTTCAGTAATGATGTGATTCTTACTTCTGTCAAACCATTGATCAAATCTTGGTAGTGACATTCCTCCCTTTTCCCTCTCATTACAAGTTCTGTGAATGTGTTTGGGACAGGGGTGGGGGGGGAAAAAATGTGTTCTGTGATAATAAAGTAACATTCCAACAATGTGCTATCAGTTAGTAACTGGCCCAGTAAAAATCATATCAAAGTATCAGCCAGATGACCAGCTATGCTATCCTTTATTAAAGGTTTTTTTTTCTTGTGGCTCCAGTGTCTACCCTAGGAACAACTTCTTTTTCAAAATTGTGCCAAGCTTTTAATAAGGTTGGCATTGCCATAGGACTGAGATAAGTTTTGAAGGCAAAAAGTTCTGGGTTCTAATTCTGGTTCTGCTACATAATTGGCACACAGCCTGAGGAAAATGCCGGGATTCTGCAACCCAGTTACAACCCAATTAAAATTTGTCATGTGGAAGGACCTAGCTCTGCCATGGGACTGCACACAAGCTTTCTAAAGATTGCATTTCACTGATCCTTATGGGAAAATATAATAGAATTTGATAATAGTGAAACCTGAAATATTCTGTTAAAATTGCTTGTGCACAAATACAGGATTATTTTTTTCCAAATAAAAAAGCTGCATATCTAGACTTCCAGCCACATAGGATGCAGTTCCAACCACTTTTTGTGGAACAGTCAGAGGAGGAGAAGCCTGAGGAGATTGACAGCAGTGATGCAGTTAAATTCATAGAACTTACACTGAAATTTAATGTACGAAGAAATGCTTTGGAAGAAATTCTAAGAATCTGAACTGTTGTCTATAAGCATAAGTCAGCCTTTAATACTTAATCTAAATAATACCTGTGTATACATATATATTAATGTGAGCTTATATAAGACATGTGGTTTTTGTCTATAAGTATAACCAGAAATTACCAATCTGTAACTGAAAATAACTGGATATTTTGCGGGCATGTTTTTTGATGTGGTTAGAAGCTGTAGGGCATTTTGCTGGGAGGGCATTGATAGGATAAGGGTTTCTGATTGTCAACACGAGTCATCTGGATCCTGCAGTTTGATGGGATAACTATGTTTAAATTTCCTGTAAAGTGTATAGAGAAAATATTTTCATGCATTTTATCTCTAGTGTAAGGCTTCATCTCTCTCATGCAGGCTAAACCCCATTCCACAGCATAGGGGTATAAGGGGGAAATAAGTGACCAGTTCCTGCTACAATTGCAGCAAGAACTTTGCATGAATTCTCTCAATTACCTTTTTCTATGCTTCCTAACAAAGATATGTTTTGGACAGAGCCCTAAAAATAATTAACATATATATAATAAAATTCTATAGATCCCTTATGTAAATGAAAATGCTGTTTTGACTCAGGTATCGGTCAGGATGTGAGGGAATAGTTAAGTCAAACACATGCTACAAATTTTAATTGCTGTAACCAAATTATGAAAAAAGAGAAAAAAAAGGTTATCATGAAGTTCCTTGACAGAGAAAGAATTATGAAGTTTATATTGCAAAGATGACCTGCCTGTACTTCAGATAAATCTATCTCACAGGAGTGTATTGCCAGAATTCACTAGTGAGCATTTTTGTGTTTGAGTACTGTGAGCAGGAAAGTGACGTTTTTATTTCCAAAGGGCATGTGCTGCTTTTGCACAGATCATCATGGGGTAACATGTCTCAATTACTACTTGATTTCTTTTCCCTCCTTTTCTGGCTCGGTAGCTGTTCGAAGGGATGAAGGCTTACCGAGGAGTGGATGGCAAGATCCGCCTGTTCCGGCCAACCCTCAACATGGACAGGATGGCGCGATCAGCGCGGAGAACAACTCTGCCAGTACGTACCCAAGGCATCTCTGGCTCCTTAAGTCAGAGCACGTTTTCATTTTCAGAGTGCAAATCTCCAAAGCTTTTCTGTAGTAGTGTTTACCAAACACTCTTAAGTCTTTGATAGCTCAGTAAAATTCTGTTAACAGATCTTATTAATTGAAGGAAACTGTTGGAATTGCTTATTTTAGAAGAGTCAGAACAGTGAGTGTTTTGCTTTCATTGTTGTCTCCCTGCTGCCTTGGATGTACAGAGTGTTTCTGAGGGATGGGTGCTGTTCTGCAGGTATTTGCATGCAGACAGCTGTCTGACTTGCTCTGGTGCTAATGTTCTCCCTTTTCTTCTTTCCACTTCAGTTAAGTTGTTCAGCCTCTTGAGTGCCTTTGGTTTTGGTAATGCCAGTAACCTAACACTGCTTTTAGCAATTGTACCTCCGCCAGTGAACTTCTTCCCAGGCTTATTAGCTTAATTGCTGTAAACTTTGGAACTTTGGGAGGCTTGCTGGCCCCTTGGAGTTGTAAACCCAAGCACTCTTCTGTAGAAGAGGTGGTGCAGTAACTTGCAGCATGCCCAGCTGAGTTGGCTGCACAGGGAGTTCTCCACATGCTTTGGAGGCAAGAAGGGTCAATGGCTCCTTTTTACCGTCTCAGGAGGATACTTTGGTGCAAAGGAAGTCATTCAGGATGCTGCACAAAAAGGCACAGTAGCTAAGACCACGGGATATTAAATTCTGTAAGGAATGAACTCAAGGAAGATGATGTATGTAGTCCTGTGAACCTCTACAGGGTGTCACTGTTGCATATCCTGAGGAAGTGTTCCCTGTAGCATATGGATCTGTAAAGACCACAAAGTGTTCTGCCTTTATTTCTCCATTTGCTTTTTTACCTTTCTTTTCCTTCCCAGTCTTTTGACCAGAACGAGCTGTTAGAGTGCATCCGTAAGCTTGTGGAAGTGGAACAGGAATGGGTCCCATACTCAACCTCTGCCAGCCTGTACATTCGTCCTACCCTAATTGGAACTGAGGTGTGCAACATTATTTTTTTCCTTTCTTTAACTCTTGTGTATTTAGGTACGAGGCAAAATCCTCCGTCCGTAAAGGGAAATATTCAGCAGTCAGTAGGTGACAGGATTAAGTTTGGGGGCAGGCTGATTTTATGGTTCAACCTTGGAGTCCCTCGGCTGTAGCGCCACAGCACGAATTTAACGTTGACCACACTGCCACTTAGTGGCCACACTTGTTCAGAGCACGGAGAGTAAACTCGCAGTGGGAATGGAACACTACACGTCAGTTCTGGGTTTGTGCTGAAAGGATAGTTATATGTGACATGGTAGTGTTAAAATCCTAATAATTCGGAGAGAACATGATGGAACAGAAATTGCTGTGTACATTTTGTGATTTCAAGCCATATCTGAACTTAGTGGGGAGTTTTTGGAAGATTTTACCCTGTAAATTAAGATGTCTCAGAAGAGACACTTTCAGCAGAACTTAGGACTAGTTCCTGTGTCAATTTATTCTTGAACCTGACCTTCTAAGAAGCTCCTTAGAAAATAGGTATTAATGTGTCCTCTCTGAGTTTCATGTGTGAGTCAATTCTATGGTATTGATAAAGGGAATTAGAAACAAAGGGTTTATTTTATTAAATCCTTCAGGGTTCTTTTTTTCAGCAGTAGCAAGAGAGAAACGTATAATGGTGGAGCATAGGGCAAGGAAGCTAAAGAATGTAGGTTCCAAACTAGGTAAGCTAAACTTCTGCAGTATCCATATCTGTAAGCATTTACCATACGTGAACATTTTACATTTCACATAGGTTCTAGGACTCCATTAATTTAATACTTTTAAACTAGTTGCAGATTTTCAGATTAAAGAATCTCCACTGAGTGAATATAAAGTACTGATATTAAAAACTGTTTCTGGTTTTGGAAATTCTTTTGTTTTGAGCTTTCTTTCTGGATAGCCAACACTTCTGGCCTTTCCACTATGTCACATGTTGTTTTCAGGCTGCGTGTCCTACTAAGCTTTTATGAATCACCACAATTAGAAACCCAGGTAGCACGATCTTTTGAATGACCATGTCAGCAAAAATATAAGGTCTCAGTTAATCCTGTTAGAAGTCTTTTTGAAGCAGTAAGGTAGACAGAAATCAAAGGAACCCTTTCAGCACCTCGGGAACTTCGGCCAACACCAGACTTCTGACCTCCACTTTCAAGTATTGATGGTGATGACTTGGAGTGTGAGAAGCCATCTCTCAGAGAGGAGGGGGAGAAAAAACTGTTACATTCTTGGTTGTTTCCTGTGCTGTTGTGTGAACTATTTTTAGCAGGCAGATAATTTTAGCTGTCACACAGGCATTCAGAGAGCCAGCACTCAACTCTAGCAATGCCAGTTCTAAGTGGCACTGGCCAGTTCTTCTCACTAATGCAGCTGACAGTGGTTTCTCCACTGTTATTGCTAGGAGTGGTCTTGCCACTCCTTCCCCCAGAAGGCTTTGTGGGCTTCTGGTATGATTAATTAATGTGATTATATACCATTTTGTAAAGCTAATCTTTGAATTCTTGAAAGCTTGAAACTATTTGAGAACACTAGAATAATGCATAGATAAATGGAAGGGCTGTAAGTGGATGGTGACAGTAAATAAAATTAGGGTTGTTATGTTGCTTGGATAGGGGGGAAGTTATATAAACACTTTTTCTTCATTGCAGCACTTTGCACTGTTCTGGTAAAAGCACTCTCATGCTGCAGTTCTGCTGAAAACAGTGTTTCAAAAGCTGATGGTGCAGCACCTGATGTTTGAAGGATACCAGTAACTTTCGATTTGTTTACATTCCTTATTTTCAGCCTTCCCTCGGAGTGAAGAAGCCGACTAAAGCCCTGCTGTATGTCATACTGAGCCCTGTGGGCCCTTACTTTGCAAGTGGAAGTTTTAATCCAATATCCTTATGGGCAGATCCAAAATATGTAAGAGCGTGGAAAGGGGGAACGGGAGACTGCAAAGTGGGAGGGTAAGAAAACATTATCCTGCATTTTCTACATAGCTCACAAAGCAGATTTGGTTTTTAGTGAAGTATCTAATCCAGCAGAAATAGAGACATTAAATGCAGTAGTTAAACAAACAATGTACTACAACAAAGAGTTCAAAATTGTACTTTGCAAATATTATTTATATAACTCGGTTGCATATTTTTGTTTGAATATTACAGCCAAAATATTACAGATTTTGTTGCAGCATCTCAAGCTGAGGAACTGCACCTGGAAGGTATCCATGTAATATTTTGGCTCTTGCCCTTGCAGCAGTTGACACTGAAGTTACCACTTTGTGCTGCATCATCAGTATAGCAGCCTGCTGCCAACAGAGCAGGGAGCAGCTCTGGCTGCTGATGTCCTTCCTTGGATTGTCCTACCCAGGACTTTCTTTGCTAGGCAGGAAGTCAGTAGCTGTCAAGTGCTGCTCAGCTGAGCTGGTAGAATAATCAGGGGGCAGGAAAATAACTTTTCCTTCATTCAAACTGATGTTCTGAACCTTTGCTCTTTGTTTATGAGATTTTGCTTACTTTTAGAAATATATTGTTTCCTGTGCATCCTTCATACATCAGCTGTGAAAAAAAGGAGTAGTCATTACTGACTTGATTTGTGCCCAGAGGTGAGAACTTGATGTCAGTGTGGTCAGCATTTTGGAGCTGCTGACTTAGTGTCTTGAAGGCTGTTGAACATCAGAAGCAAAAAGGGGTTTTTTCCCCCCTCAAAGCAGCAGGCATTATTCAGTCAGGTTCACTCTGTAGGCAGCATTTTATAAAAACATTTGCTCCTAAAGGATATGGAATTCATCGAGACACAATTGCATTTCCTGAAGATGCTAGTTCTGTGAATATCTTCTACTAGAAAAAAAATGACTCACCTCTGGTGATATTTGTGCTCCAGGAGTTTCATCTATTATCCATCTGACATAAGGTAGATGATTTAAAAAAAAACAAAACAACACAAAAAACCCCAAAAGCTGGAGGGGAATTGTTGCTCTCTCTCCAGGATGCCAACTGCTAAATAAATGATAAATGCTTTCTGAGAGTTTTTAGTTGCAATAATTAGAATGTCCAGAATGTGGAACAACAGGTATGTTTAAGACAATTTGGATGGATGTGTATGAATTTTTGGTGCTGTTCAGCCCTTCAAAGTTTTTGGGTTGTAGGTACAAACGATCTAGTAAAATACTAGTGGAGTTCTTCCAATGAAAATATCCCAGGGACAAGCAGTGACTGTTGCAGAGCACTTGCCCATGAGGTAGATGTGCACAAAATCTTGTTTAAATTGAGAAGATGCCCAGCCAGGTACTCATAACTCCTTGGTTTTTTTTCCTGAAGGAATTATGGTTCTGCTATTTATGCCCAGCAAGAAGCCCTGGAGTTTGGCTGCCAGCAGGTTTTGTGGCTCTATGGAGAAGATCACCAAATAACTGAAGTTGGAACAATGAATCTGTTTCTCTACTGGATAAACGAAGATGGAGGTATGGTAACATAGAGCGTGAAAACTTTAACAGAGTAGACAATTGGGACCATAATCCACAAAATGATTATTAGAATGCAGATCATAATCTTTTTAATGAAGATGATTTAACAAAGGAAATGCCTGTTCTCTTCTGAAAATTACTAGGTGACTGTTAGTTGTGAAAGAGGAGATTCTGGAGCAGCTGTGAGTGCTGCCTGCTGATAACAGACTAAACTGCTGGGCTAGTCCACATGCTCAGAAGGGCAGAGTTTAGCCATGCACAAGGTCACACATCAGCTTTGGTGTCAGCAGGATGTTTGATCTCCAAGGAGGTGCTGGCTCAGAAGCAGTGCAGACATGCTAAAAGGCAGCTTATGGCTGTGCAACTCTTCAGACTCTGTAGCTTTGAGTATGAGTGGCTCCTATCATCACTTGCTGGCAAGTCAAATACTCCTCAACCATATCCAAAAGCATTCAGCATTCAATTGATGAAGAACTCTGTTTTCTTTGAAGAATTTGAAGTTCTGTCCAGTGGTGGCAGGGAGAGAGAAACATGTTGGTCAGTGTCCCGTATCACTAGTGCTCAAAAGACATATCATCATTCTTGAACCTATTTTTACCTCTTTCTGCCCACAGTCATCTCTGAGAAAGGTACATGCCAATTAGAAAAAACTGTCTAGTTAATGAGCAGCCAACTATTTAGGCATCTCAAAACCACCCATTGGGGTTGCAAGTATTCGATGCTTGAGATGTGATAGCAGTAGCTGCACCTGATAACTGGTTTGGGAGACTACAGGCAAGTGCATAAAAGGATACTTCATGACTTCCATGAATGCTGGCTCTCCAGGAAAATGGAGTGTTCCTGCATTTTTGCATAGCAGCAGATGCAGGGGTTCAGACTGATTTCATCGTAGTGCCATGGGTACCTTTGAAAACCGTCAGCTTTCTGACAGTGCTCAGTTGCAGAAAACAGGCAACATTTTGTGGGGATAGCAGTGTGCTTTAGATAATGCAGTGTGATCAGGATCCAGCTACCTGACTCCCAGCTCCAGTTTTGGTGCTTGTTCTTCTGCAAAATCTTTACCGCTTTTGTAAGAAGAGGGATAATACTCCCTCAGTGTTGAATGAGTCAGCAAAGCTTTATGAATGAAATGATAAATATTAGACATTTTCTTGTTGTTATAGCAGCAGTCAATTTGTTAGTGTAGATAGATGGCCAAATTTATGCCTTATGGAACTTCACTGGAAAAACATGAAAATAGATTTTGGCTTGTTCTGCCCAGGGAAAGGACACTGAAGCGGAGACATAATTAGAATTCAATGTTCTCATTGTACTTAAACCAGGAATATGCTGGAATTATCCAGCTGCAGCACCGTACTGTTCCAAAGATCTGCCAATCACTGTGTTACCAGTGCACTGCTGAATAGTGCTATTGTGAGGTGGCTGTAGCAAACAACTTGTAATTCCTGCCACCCAAGCAGGCTGTGTGCTGGCAAACCTGTCATTTCACAGGGCGCAGGCATTATCCTCATGGAGCACTTTGCTGTCTCCCAGGGTGTTGAGTAACTCTTAATTTATGGGATCTTTGGCTGGAAATCACTCACGCTGCCAACGTGTGTCATCACATACCTGCCCGTGGCTTTGCACTGGGATTTAGAACGTGCTTGTCATTGTGTTCTGCCACTTCACAAAGGACATTCACTTAGGCTGTGGTTTGGTTTTGTTATGCAAATGATGCAGCTGAGAGGGATCAAAAAAAGTGAGGCAGAAATTGCAGATCGTCATCAAAAGAAAATGCCCTTCTTTGTGTGTTCTGAGGTCACTGCTGAGCTGTCTGAACTGCTTTGCTTGGTTTAGAACCAGAGGATCATCCCAGTAAAGCCTGGACTGGAGGACAGCCATGCTTCCAATGGGAGCAGGCTTTCCTTGCAGCCTTTGCTGTATATTTTCAGTTACAGCATTGTGGCTAAAGGTGACATGTTGTCCTGGATAGCAGGAGGAGCCTGAAAAAGTATTTTGTTTGTAACATCAAGGTGGGAGTACAGGAAAAAAAACTGCTCAGTTTTTGGTAAAATAACGTGACTTGCTCTGTACTGTTCTTGTATTCCCACTGCTGCTCTGAGGCTTATAATATGACCAAAACTGGATCCCTGCTGTTACATAAATACAGGAGTGTGACACTTCATTCATCAAATCCTATTTACAGTTTATGTTCACTAAGTGAAAAATTTAGTCACCCTACAGCCCCTTCCACCTGCCTTTTTAGAGCATATAACTATCCCAAGAAGCTCTTGACATTGAAACTCACTTCCTGTCACAATATCTGTTCTTCTGCCTAGAATATAAGCTTCGCTTTATGGAAAACCTTAAAATTTAAACATATGTCCAACCTGAAGGTTGCTAACTACGAAATCTGTGTGCAGTTTTGAAAAATTCCGTTTCTTCAAAATGATCTGCAACCATTTGGGCTCTACTTCTATCTTTAATGTTAAGGCATTGTGAACAGTATTCAGGCATTATTTAATAATTTTGTGCTGCTATTAAAATGGTGATTAATAGTACCCACTTCAAAATTTCATAAATTAAAAAGTAAATCTGTTAAAAGATTCTCTGGAGCAATCAGGTAAAATTTAAGGCAAGTTTGCTTAGTATTCTCTAGTTGGAACATTAGTTGTGCCACAGAAGTGTCTTGTACAATTACAGTACTAACAAACTCAGGATTGTAGCTTCTGTTCTAATAGAGAGCCCCAGCAAGAGCATGGAGGGGAGAGCAGCAAATGAATGAGGTGGCAGACAAAGCAAAGGACAAAAAAGTAATTGAGGAAAGCAAATTACAGACAGACACAAAGATAGTTATTGCATGAGGGAAGAGTTGAAGAAAAACCTGAGGGAAGTAACAAGAAAGACCCAGAACAAACTGGTAGAAGAAGTTAGCTGTTCCTATTAGTGAAAACAGGGTTTTCTGGGTTCTCCTTGATCCTGAAGTTCACTTGGAATTTGTTATCACTTTGGTAAAATATATATTTAGGTGAATTTCTCAGCATTGTTACAGCGTGACTAGTACTAAAGGCATCCTGTGATTGTAATCTTACCTGCTCCATGTTCGTAAGTACAGGTGTGTAAAAGCTGAAGCTGTGTAATAAAAAAGGGGTTTTAAAAACCCCTTTAAACACTGATGGAATTCTGTTGTTAGAGCAAGCCTATACCAGGTTTAACAGGGCACTAGGCAGACAGTACTACTACTATAACAATAACAGGAGTCAACTGAAGAGAAACCCTGACACTTCCCTTCAAATGCTTTTCTCCCCCTTTTTGCAACTATACATTTTAAGGCTTCTAGCCCATCAAAATAATTCAGAAGGCAAATGGGGTCTGTGAGCTCACGGTCTGTTTTTTGGGAGATGGACAAACTGGTGTCATATGGAGCCTGGTTTGGCATCAGTTCACAGAGGATGAGCTTTTGGCATGCCGTGTTGGATAGTGTTATCTTCTCTGCCGGATACCAGGGGAGCAGATGTTCCCTGGGTGGCCCCAGGCTGGTAGGCATCATATGTATACTTGACAAAATTCTACAGAGCAGCCTGTTTGGAACATTTTGAGACTTTCATGTCCTGTCTGCTTAGTGCTGTTTGGCGGCTGGTTTGGCCTGGCACCTTTTCAAACTAGCTCAAATCAATTAATATATGTTATTGAGCTTAAACAGGTCCTGGACAAGATCTGTGGCAACATCACCAAACAGAGAAGTGTAATCACAATCTTTGGTATTAAAGTCTACAGTATTTGAAGTCTTCTGTTAAAGAAAGGAGTGTATTAGACTGTGACTGGGTCAAAAATGCAGAGTATCAGGTTTTCAGTGTTTAGAATCAGGTGAGCCCTGTGGCTCATGGAAAGTTTTAAAGTCCTCTCCTGTGGCTGTGCTGCCACGGTATCAGGATGCCCTCAGCAGCTCTGCCAGGCCGGCTCCTTGGGAGAGCACATGGGCCTGGATGCAGGGAGCCCAGGGTCAGTGCGCTCCGCCCTGAGCACAGCAGGAACACGCACAAAGCGGTCGAGAACGCAGCTTCCACTCCATGGGGNTCGCAATTCACGATGCTACACTCTCCTTGTGATAGTTGTGCCACAAGTAGGACGAGACGTGCATCACAAGTAAGAGTGATGCTAGACAGACTCCAGAAAGGGAACTCTGTTATTCCTGACTGTATGAGAAAGAAGGGATGGCTGCTGTAATTAGAAGTCTAGGATAGAGTGGGGAATGACACTATGGGCTAGTCAAACCTGAGCAGGGCATACAGCCTGTTCTACGGCACCTTTTCTATACATTTTGGCATGGCAGTTTACAGCTATTATTTATGTGTGTATAGCTCCTCATAAAGGGAACATGGAAGCACTGGTAGGAAAGTCCAAATTAATAAATCGAGGGGTGGCTGCATGAGAAAGTAGTAGGTATTTCCTGAGAGAATGGACAGTGGGTAGCAGATTCGATGAATTTATCCTCCACTTCCCTTATCCCATCCCAGCTCCCAATGTCCCCTCTTGCAGAGTTGGGGAGCCCAGGATATAGTCAGTCTGAAGCTGACAGGCAGTTCTTGTGCACAGGAATATCTTGTTGAGTGCTGAAAACAGAATTGAGCAGCTGAGCTCAACCTGCTCTCACAGACCAAGGACAAATACCGTGTTTCTCTCTTCTACCCAGCTGCAAGTATTCACAGGACCTAGAGAAATATTTTAAAGAGAGGTTCTCCTTTGAGAACGGTTCGGTTGGGCCTGGATTCAATGATCTTTTTGCAACCAGGGAGAAAGGGGGCATAAGATATGTATCTTCATGTTTTTATTGGGGTTTTTTATGTGACCTAGGTAAAAAAATAAGCTAAACTCTTAATGGTTTGTGGATTTATTGAGCAGGGATAGAATCCTTATAAGGTCAAGAAAGAAAAAGGATTATAAATAGGGAAAGAAAATGGTTAGGAAAAAATATGAAGAGTATTACTGAAAGACTCTGGATGTCTTGACTTCTCAGTGCAAATTTGAGACTGTCTTAAAAGCCTCTGTCTGAAAAGAGTAAAAGGTCAGTCCTCTGATAATAGAAACAAGTGAGTACACTATGTGATGGTTTAAAATGAAAAAGATTAACTCTGATTGCTTCAGAGATCAGGTGGAAGAACAAAGTCTACATACAAACTTGTGTTTTAAGTCAAGTATTTACCAATTATGAATTTTTTACCAAGTGTTTATTGTTTACCATTTGTCTGCCATTTCGTTAGCTGTTAGATGAACATTTATCTAATGTTCTTTTTCAAAAGCAAGCAAGAAACACAAGCTAACAAACCAATCTAGTTGAACAACTTGAATTATTGTTATTGTTGGATTTTTCTTAGGATTGCTCTAATTGTGTAAAGAGAAAATTAGCAGGGAAAAAAGGTGTCTAGACTACAAGAAAAGATCATTAAGGAAGTCTCCTTCCAAGGAGGGTTGATGAGATTTCCACTGCTTTCCTGGTTCAGTATATTCAAAACTTCAAAATTTTTGGTAAATGTTTCATATTGCTGCTGTGAAATGGATATAATAAATCCCATATTCCTGAATTAAGTAAAACATTTCAGGGAAAGTTGTGATCTTGCCCCGGGATTATTAGGCATGGCTTTCCCTCTGCCTTTCTATTGTGAGTTTGAAGACTGAACCATTTCATAGCTTGCAGTAGTTGCACAGTGCAGTTATACAGTTATACCTACAATGCACTGAGGAATAAAACCACCTACAAGGCATTAGGCAAGTATGTATTAATGTATTAAATATGTTTCTTCTCCACCCACTGAAGTGCACTCAAAAGGTTGCAAACACTCAACAACAACTTACTTGAACTGAGTATCTGTGTTCTTGGAGAACTCTGCTAAATGTTGCATCTTACTGGATAGGGAATATTTTTGATGCCACAGAATCATGGAATATCCTGAGTTGGAAGGAACCCACATGTTTGGTGTATAATCAGTAAACTTTAGTTAGTTAGTATGTTTGTTTGTTTGTTTTTCAACCAGTGCTTCTCTTTTGTTTGGCAGAAAATGAACTGGCAACGCCACCTTTAGATGGCATCATCCTTCCAGGAGTGACAAGGCAAAGCATTTTGGATCTGGCACGCAGCTGGGTGAGCGTTTTGGCAGTAATGGTTTCAATTCTCGTGTTATAACCTCAGCAGAAGTAAACATTTCTGATTCTCAGTATCCGCAAGTTCAACTGATCTGGTTAAATCATAGGATCATAGAACAGTCTGGCTTCCTAGAATCATACAATGGCCTGGGTTGGGAGAGACCTTAAAGGTCATCTCGTTCCAACCCCCCTGCCACGGGCAGGGACACCTTCCACTATCCCAGGTTGCTCAGAGCCCCATCCCACCTGGCCTTGGAAAGGACCTTTAAAGGCCATCTATTCCAACCTCCCTGCAATGAGTAGGGGCATCTTCAGCTAGTCAAATTGCTCCGAGTTGTGTCCAACCTGTCAGAAACTCTGCTGTCAGAGTCCCTCTGGATGGCATCTCTTCCCTTCAGCATGTTAGCTGCACCACACAGCTTGGTGTTGCTGACAAAACTTGCTGAGCATGGATTCAGTCCCTTTAACCTAATGGGAACTAAGGGCATGCTAATTCAGGGATTCTCAGGAGCATTGTCAGAATACCCACACCTGTCACACAGAACAATACCGAGCTTGTTAAAGCAGCTCCGTGTAGTATTTAACATGAAAATTATCATTAAATCCACTGGTACCAGCAACTTAGAGCAAGGAAACCAAGAATTACCATGCATGACCATAGCTGTACTTCAGTCATCAGCACATTATTTCTGCATTTAGTTCTCATGCTTCTAACCTTGTTTCTACTAACTAGCATGCAGCCTACCCAGCTACAGTCTTGAAGTCGTCTGTCTGTTTCCCGTTCCTGTTCTGTAGTGTAGCAATCCAAGAATTTATTTGGACCTTTGGGACTAGGTCACATCTTGAAATGCAGCAAACTCTGCATTACTGTATTCAAAGGTTTTATTGCAGCCTGGGTAAGGATGCTACACAGCCAAAGGCTCATCCAGCCCAGTATCCTGTCTCCTGGATTTGGCTGGGCTTATGCTTAGAGTGGGATAACAGGAGTAACACATACATGAAATGAAAATTTCGAAGTCTGGTGTTTATTTTTTTTCTTGAAATTTTTTTTCCCTTCAATCAATTGCTATTCATTCTTCAACTCTTGTAGAAGGCAAAACACGTCCAGTGTTAGACTGTCCATTGCAAATGGCTTTGCTCATATCTGCAGTACAGTTGATTTTTGTATGTGACAGCTGTGTGCAGGCTACAATGGAAAATTTCACTAGGGATTAAAAAAATATATCACATAGTTGGCCTGGCAGGTGAAATTAATCAACAGAATGTATCTTGCTTAGGAGTTGTCTGAGAGTGGGATGGAAAGGCTCTCTTGATATAATTGAGTAATTTTTGGACAAACTGTCACATGCTAGAGACTATGAGTAGAGAGATCCAGTGTCCCATAACAATTCTTCTATGTTATTCCCTAATGTGATAATGATATTCTGCACCAAAACAGAGGGAAGTGCCACTTAATCATCAGCATTGTATCTGGCAAACCACTGGCTTCTTTGGAGGATGTTCTTTTGATGAAAATCTATCTTGTATGATACTGGGATGTTTGAAAAGATCACAAGATCAGAGTGAAAACTTGACTTATTGTCACTAGGGTAAAAGTTCTTTTGGAAATGTTTCAGTGCAGAAAACAAAAATACAAATGTTTTTAAACTTTTTAAAATTTTCATGGTTGCTTGTTCTTGTGCAGGGAGAGTTCAAAGTGTCTGAGCGATACATCACCATGAGTGACCTGACAGCTGCCTTGGAAGAGAACAGAGTAAAGGAGATGTTTGGTGCTGGAACAGCTTGCGTTGTATGTCCCATCTCTAAAATTTTATATAAGGGCAAGGTAAGGAAATCTCTCTTTTTTTACCCATTTCCTTCTTTCTTCTGAATTTTATCACAATTAATTGCAACTGAAGCAAAAAGCAAGGGAGATAGAAAAGGTGCACTGCCTGGAAAGATGAACAGTATCAGTATGTTGTTTCCCAAGTGAGTTACTGGTTGCCAGAAGGGAATTTTCCCTCTTGTCTTCTGGTGTTTTTTTAAATAGTTTAACATATAAAATCTCAAGTTCTGGGAAAGTGAAAGAAAAAAAACAGTTCCCAGCCTGTTTGCAAATGCAGAAAAATACATTCTTCCGCATTTCTTTTATTCAGTATTTTTTTGCTAAGGTACCTGGGAAGGGTGAGGAGAGAAAAGACTTTCACGGGGAACCAAATTTCTTAGCCACTGCAGTCCTTCTTTCTCAAGTTCCTCTCTTCACCCTTCATTGCAGGGATCCCAGCTCTGATGGAAGAGCTGTTTCAAGACAGTGCACAGCTGCTTTCACCTACTCTTCACCATATGGGAGATTTCTCCTGCACAGGTGGAATTCCCGAGGCATTCAGACTGTTAGGCCAACTTGATGCTATTTATTCACCACAGAGTTGGTTCAGAGAACTAGGAATATGGCAACTGCATAAAGGGTTGTGCTTTGTCCTTTAAACATAAGTACAATAAATGTCTGTTAGGTGATACTCCCTGAATTAATAAAATAGAATAAATGTGTCGATATTACCTGGTGCTAAGATAATGAGGCATCAAGGTGCCGAGTGATAAGTACTGTCAATATAAGTGTTGTCTTTCTACACAATATACTTTGAAATGAAATACTGTATATAATGTTACTACTCTTGCCTGCCCAATATTCCCTCCATTTTGGACAGATCTCTTGGAAGGCTTAGATTTGCCTTTATTGAACAACAGCATAACAATTTAACTCTCTTAACTTTTCACTGGCTCAGCAATGCCCTCCTGTTTAAAAAAAAACCAACCAAACAAATAAAAACCAAACAAAAAACCCAAAACCAACCACCCTTGCCTACTCATAAGGAGGGCTAGCCAGTATGATAAATATTTATTAAAATTTTTGGCAACCATAAGGTATTCATATATATGTAAAGCTATTATTACATGTTTTTCTCTTTCTCTCCCCTTCTCCCTCTCCTCTATTCCATGCCAGCACTTGCACATTCCAACTATGGAGAATGGGCCTGAGTTAACAACCCGTTTCCTGAATAAGCTAAGTGATATCCAGGTAAGGTGTTTCTATAATGAGATAAAATGATAAAAGGTGAACATTTTAAAGCATTGGAAAATAATCTTTTTGGTAGTGATGCTATAGGTGGCATTGTATAATAATATAGACTCTTTTGTCTCCTGTGCTTATTCTACCAATTTTCTTTCCTTGAGAAAATATGATAAGGATGAAGTATAGTATAATTTTTCCCTATTCATCTTGGAAGCTGGGTAAGAGTTGCAAGATGTTACTGTTTTCAGTGAAATCTAATGCTGTTGTTAGAGGTTGCTTTTTAAGGGAAAAAGACAGGATTATGAAGCATCTTAACCACAATCACAAATGAGTACAGATTAATCAATAAAGAGATGGGTGAGGCAGTAAACACTCACTGGGCACAGCCAGCTGATCACCATTTCCGTTTCTCATTATCTTTCCAATCACACGGTCACTTCTCATTCTCAAAACAGTTCCCTCCTCTGTCATTTGCTAAATATCAAAGTCTGTTTGGAATCTGTGCTGTATCTCCGTATCTGGGCATAGGAACCAATACCATTTCAGGTAAAGTCAATGAGCAGCAGGTGATAGCCCTTCGTATTTAAGTTGCCTGGGTTTTTTTCCTTATTTAGTGTAGTTTATGGTGTGGGGGATTTGGGGATAGGAGAAGGTCTTGGCAAGTTACAAAGCCCCTTTATTTAAGATCTTGTAGCAGTTGCTTGGTGGTATTGTCAGGATTTCTTCAAATTGATTGTGATGGTTTCCGTTCTACATTTTTAGCTCAAAGTGTTCGTAGATTTGCTACTAAAATTTTAAACTTCCTGCCAGTAATCCTGTGATCTGTGTCTTTCTCCGTTGAGATAGCGAGCAGCGTAAGACAAGTTTATCCAGCCTTTTCCCTGAGGCATCCTTCCATGCCCTCCCTGATCACAGAATCTCAGAATGGGTCAGGCTGGAAGGGCCCACAGTGAAGTCATCTGGTCCCACCTCCCTGCTCAAGCAGGGCCATCCCAGAGCACATGGCACAGGATTGTGTCCAGACAGTTTTGGAATATCTCCAGTAAGAGAGACTCCACACCCTCTCTGGACAATCTGTTCAGTGCTTGGTCACTGCACAGGGAAGAAGTTCTTCCTCATGTTCAGGTGGAACTTCCTGGGCGTCAGTTCCTGCCCATTGCCTCTTGCCTTATCACTCTGGTTTTCCACCACCAACCAAGGCTCAGGAGGAGGCTGAAAAAGTGTGGATTGTTACTAAACATTATCTTTCTTGGACCTTTTCACTTTACTTGCCTGTTAATATGGACTTTTTTCACCTTTCAGCTGTGTACATAGTCTGTGTTCATCAGTTTCATGCCAGAAGTAAATTTGTTACTCCTGGAAAATGCTGTACTATTGCATATATGCTTACTTGTGGGTTCTCTTCCTTCTTTAAAAAAATCAGGAGAGTTAGAACACATAATCATTGAAAATGTGATTTTAAAGAGATTGATGGTTGCTTCCCCTTTAAGAGTCAATCAGTGGTTGCTGGTTGTATTTCTGCACTTTTCTGTCTGTGGAGAGATGGGCTCATATCTGGAAGGACCCCAGGATGTTGCACAGAAAACAGTGCTGCAACACAAAAGATGGACCATATAGTGTTATTAAAATCTCAGAGGAGAATCTTTGACCAAGATCTTCTATATTCCCTACCAGGAGTAAAAAATAACAGATATCTTTGCAGTATCATTGGACTAATGTCATATCATTTGGACAATCTGAGGCTGTAATTCCAAAGAATCTTCCAGTTTTGAAGAATAAATGCAATGGAAATAGCAGTCAGACACAGCTTTGGTCTCTGTGCTGTTCTGTTGCCTGAACTGGGGCAGTGTATCCATTTCATGTTGAACAATGGGGATTTGTAAAAAAGTCAAAATTCTCAGCACCACCATGTCCTGCATATGAACCTGTGTCGAAGAGGTGCAGGCTCCATATCCACTGTCACTGTACCAATTCCCTTGTGTACAGTACATGCTTTTTTTGTTATTTTCATATTCTCTTCATTATTGTGTTTCCAAGTCTGTTTTCATGCTGCCTATTGTTCTTTTGCAAGTCTGCCATGTTCAACAGGATGTCTTTGGATGTGAACAGCTGTTCAGTGGAACCAGAGCTGGAGTGACAAATTAGAAACTCATGGGCAGAACTGATTCAATTTCTCATGCCAGTTGAGAGAGACAGTGGTGGCCCTGCAATACACATTTCCCTTCCTGTCACTGAGTAGATATCATGGTTACTAAAGGCTGATAAAGACTTCAAATTAAAGAATGTACGTTATATAAATGAATGAATGAATTAGTAATAGTACACTCTTCTAAAGCTGCTTGAGTTAAAAGATTTAGGGATGAGGTTCTTTTGTCTGGGAATACGCTCACTGAAATAGCAGTCACATGTTTCTGTGGCTTTGCATCCATGCTTTGAGAATAAACAAGCTTTTGCTATGCTCTTTAAAACATAGATTAAGGTGCAACTTGGAAGGGATGGATAGAAAGTAAGATACATTGCTTATGCTACATGTTATTAAATACATTTAAACGCTGCAGTCAAAACAGCAGAGAAGAGACATTTAATCAAACCTCTTTTCTTTCTCTGGGTAGGTCAATGGAAAACAACCAGGAAAGGACAATGTACATGTTAGTTTTTACAAAGAACGACCTGGAGGTGGTGGACAGTGGAAGAGGGATGGGATTGACTAGCCTGAGGTCACAAAGCCCTTGACAGAATTAAAAAAAGAAGCTAAATCTGCTTTTATTTGCAGAAAGAAATTATCTTCATTGTGGTATCGCATCTTGATTCCCCTTTTAATTCTGGAAGCAGATGCAAACTGTAGTCAAATGGCAACTCAGACCGGTCCTTGCAACAATTTCTGTATCAGAGCATTAGATGATACTACTGCCTAAAGATAGCAAAATTTACAAATAACTGCAGCTGCAGAATAGGGGCAGCAGAATTAGTAATGAAAAGAAAAAGTAGATTTGGTACTTGTGAATGTCAGTTAGAGGCCTTGCCTGCTAGAGTAAAGAGTAAAACACAAGCACACTAAACACCATTCCTTTGTGGATCTAGAAGTGTGTTTCTTCTGGCTCATCCTGATTTGGAGTCTTTTCCCTGCTTTAGTGACATGTTATCTCTTTTCCTGCTGATGCATAACCTCTGTTGGAGGAACTTCCTTTTTTTCACTCTGGAGAAATTAGGTGATCTTTTTAGCCTACATAAAGCCTCTAAAGTCAGTCTTCATTTTCTTGGTTGAAAGTGTTTTCAAGCTCCCTGAACTTCATTATAAGAGAAAGGACTCCCAACTCCCATCTGCTGCTGTCTCTCCACCTCTGAATTATTTACCTTCTTGAGCCCTGTGTGTGTTTTGGGGTCTCTCTGGAGCATTGTTTACAGGACTGGTGACAGAGCTTTAGAACATGGAACCAGTCTAGCAATCAAAAGTGCTGCCTTGGGGCTGTATCCTCCCCTGGAGGGGATATGGCTGCATGCCATGGGTTGCCTTCATTTCTGCTTGTTGATCCCATTCGTTTGTATACGGAAAGACAACTTGTTTTATTTTGGATTACGATTCTCCCTAATTGTACTCTGTGGGATTTGTGATGGTTTTATTTCACATTCAATCAGAATGTTGTAATAAAAAGCCACCTTGACAATAAAAAGAAATAAAATGAAATGTGTTTGTTTACTGGAGCTTGAGCAGGGGTATTCTTATGAGTGAATTAGTGAGCAGGCCTCAGGGAGTAACGGCATTAAACTGATGGAAGTGAAGCAGGACTGTTCTGTGTCATCTCTAATGAGTATCAGCATTGCCCCTACCGAAACCACCTATTGTAATATGGATAAAGCAAGCTATCTTTAGGCTGTGCCCAAATCAAAGACAGAAGCAATGGCTTGAGAAATAATGTAAACTACTCTCAGAGCAGTGGATATGAACATTTCTGAGGATAGACCTAATAAGTTACCATAAAAATACACTGATTCTTTTAACTTTTATTCTTAAACTTCATTTTTTGCTTTGTTTCAGTATGGAAGAGAAGACAGCGATTGGGCAGTGCTGGTGTCATGAAGGTGGCAGAGTTCAGACCCTCCAGACAGACCTGATATCTGAATAATGACAACTTCTGTAGCTGCCAGTGCGTAGCATAGTCTCAGTATCAATTTGCTCCCCAGGATGATTGTTTCCACAATCCGGCAAATGTGAACACAATCATTTTGATTTCTACTGTAATCCTGTTGGTAGAAGCCTGTCTTCTTGGTAGAGGTGCTAAATGTTAGCAATAGAACTTTCCTAATGGTTTTCTTAGTGCCTCCTTATATACAGTCTGAAAACTTGTAAAATGCTCTTCAACTGCTCTTCAGTTTGGTTTGTTTACTGCCACCATCAGCAGAACATGTGTCCCGTGAGGATGTTGCCTGTTAGCTGCTCACAGGGTTCTGTTGACATTATTCTGCCTTTTACTCTGTGTTTGGGAAACAAATAGGTTTAGCCACACACTCCTTCCTTTCATACTCTTCTTGGATGGGAGATTCCTTAGTTTGCATAGCCTGGTAGGTGCCCTCATACTCTGTCCAATAACTTTGGCCTCTAGCCCAAAATTCTCTGAGTCAGTCTAGCCTGCAAGATGGTCCCTGTTGGCCTGTTGCCCTTCCCTCCATGGGGATGTGCAGTGGCTGCTTGGGCAGTGCATACCTCTCTAATAGTTGAGTACATCCTTCTAGACATGATTTAAAAGGCTGGGTCAGGCCCTGCTGAGACAAAAATTCCCCTTTGGCCTAGCACAGAGCTGGGCTCTGCAGACACAGTGTTGCCTTCCAGGTGAGTGTCTAGAAAATGAGATTGGACAACTCCGGCTGTGAAAATTGAACTATTCTTCGCAGCAACCAAAACTTTGGATTGAGGAATTTCTTTCATCATCCACTCACATAATTTAAGTCAGCAAAATGTTTTTGTCATCCCTTTCACATTCTTGCTGTATCCAGCTTCCACTGACACGTGTACTGTAGAAGGGCCTTAGAAGGAAAGAGATTTCATTCAAACCCTGATTTCATTCTGGTTGAGCAGATAATTCATATAACGCTGCTTTCTCACGTGCAGTCTTGATACTTTGGAAGCAATACAGAGCATGTAGCCCATAGTTGGGGAAGCAAGTTCTGCAAATGTTCACTAACGATCACTCTGTAATATTTATTAGCTTTCTCCTTCTGCACACAGCTTTGTTGAACAGCTTTAAGATACCTCTTGCCAAAAGGGATAACCATGTTCTGTATCAATGTTCCAAAGTGCTACTTCAGTATAAAACTGGTGGAACTTTATTGACACTTTATTGGAGTCCTATAAGAAGTAAAAGTGAAACATTTCTTTTTCTAGTTTGCAGTAGAGATACACCAGTATTAAGGGAAACATTGAGCACTTTAATTTTTTTAAGACCAATAGTATCTCTCCCATGCTTTGTAAGTCCTTTGTAGTTACTGGCATTTGTTAAGATAGTTTTAAAAGGCAAAATATAATTTCTAATGGACCATCCATGCCTTATGCAGCTGTTAAAGAGCAGCCTTATGGCTTCCTGTTCATTTTTGGTCACATTTTGAAGACCCCTCCTTAGCCATCACTTTCTTTTGCTCCCTCAGATCATGACTTTTCCTGTCTTTAACTGCAGTCCAGTCTGATCTTTTAATGAAGAACAGTTGAAGGTTCTCTCTGACAATGTAACTATTGTTAAAAATTGATGGATAGTTTTTTCTTTAGACTACAACTGCAAGCACAAAATGTTGTTTCACTTACAGTAGCCATAGTGTTGTGACCATTTGAATCTGTGTCATGTGCGGTTCATTGTTCAGTATCTTACTATGTGTTACAAGCTGCTGGTAGTCTTTCCTTTTATTTAATTAGATGGGTGGAAAAGTTAACATGGGGAATATGTCAAGATGCAGCATGGGGTAGAGAGTTTTATCCAACGAGACCAGTATCAAAATTAAAGAGTGCCTTTAACCAGAGTGTGGCATGGAGCTGTCTAAAGATCATGCAATGAGCAACCGTATGTGGCTTACTGGTACTGAACTATCTAATCTTTCCCTTACGTTCATCTTTGATTTAGCAGCAAAGGAAAAGTGAAAATATCTAACTTCAGATGCATGGCAAAGTGGTTGTGCAATCCCTTAACATCTCAGCTTTGATGGAGTTGATACATGATACCGTATATCGAAAATCCCCATGAAGGCCTCAGTATACCAGCAGTAATCTATTCACTAGGCAGAATGAATAAGGACCAGTTAGAAGAATTATTTTACTGAAATGTAAACCTGAAAGTTGTGTAAAACTCGTCTTAAATTGGTCACAAGTCATTTAACGTGGAGAAACCAGGTGGTTTCATTTGTTGTGTTTTGGACTGTTTCCTGCACTGACCAGAGAGACACCTCTTTTTTTTTTGCTGATAGAGACTTCAAAATGAGTAGAATTGATAGTGGAATGACCCACAGAAATGAGTGGTCTTTTCTTTCAGGGAAGAATAAAAACGTGGGCTGTGTGTATGTTAATTGTTGTCTTTAACATCTTGGTTAAATGCCTTACTCTGGCTATGTCAACTCAAAGCTGTGCTTGTTTCCAAGTGGAAACCAGGGGAATAGGTTATAGATTTTAAACTTTGAAACCTAAATAAGAGAGCTGACAGGTCAGTATAGTACAGGAAATTCTTCTGATGTTGCATGCTGTCCTACTCTGAATTCTGGTACTGCATTTTATCCTGTTAACCAAAGGAAAGAAATAACATGTGTAAATAACAATCAGTATTTGATATTGCATTCTCCTTGTTTTTGCTTGTAAAATTTAGGAGGGAACTGTGGTATTCCCTGAGCTAATAACAGATTGTAAAAGAACATCTGCACATCTTTTCTCCATGTGCCCTATTTGTTTAATTGCAACAGATTTACATAGAAAGAGTATGGTACATCATAACTAGGCAATTATCCATTCTTCATCACTTAGTTATGGTTCTGGTAATTGATCATTTAAGACATAAGATAGTCTAACATTAGGAGAATTTGAAACTGTTCAAAAAAGATCAACAAATTAATATTGTTGTGTGATATTTGCATAATTGGCTGCAATTATTTAATGTTTAATTGGGTTGATCAAATGAGATTCAGCCTTTCACATGCTTATGTTTTACAAACACTGGTACTTTATAATAACGCAATCTAATTTTCTTATGTTCTTTCTTCTCCCCTTCATTCTTTTGATTATTATTTTCAGTATTGAGCATGTCCTTAATTTTCAGTTTGGTTAGCATGATTCATGCCTAGGAAAAAAGTCCTTCAAATAGCAGAATTTTCATGAAACTGGCATTTCATACGAGCTGTTCCAGTGCCAAGAGTTATGGCTTCAGCAACTGGCATTACTTAACCAGATTGTTAACTGCAGTGAGGGCAAATTCGCTGAGAATTTACAGGGACAGACCCAGGTGAGGATGCTAATAAACGTTCCTATGGTAGATAATCTTTTCAGTCCATAGCAGTGCAAAGCAAACTTGATTTTTCTGGGGTATAGAAGGGAAGTCTGATAAGACAAAAGCAAGGTAGTTGGATCGCTCTGCCCAGCCATTGTTTACACCTGTTCAACTCTCTCAAGCCAAAAAGCAGTTATCAGCCACTCCTCCTCTTTGTACATAACCTCATGTTTGGGTTTGCCTAATTCAACATAGAGATGCCATAGATCCTTTCGTGTATGCTTATTTTATATTATTTATTCTGAGGCTTGAAGAATGGTAATTTGGAAAAATGTGATACTTGAAAGTCATTTGGAGTGCAAGTTATTTGAAATGTCTGTCTTCCAAGAGGCAGACAGAAAAACAGCTGAGACTGATCTCAGAGCTGCTTAATTAAAGGAGGAACCCTCTTGAATTCAGTGGCCTCTCCAAAACAATCTGCATAATCCCAGCAGATTTCTGAGTGTGAACTGTCTGTTCACTGCGCCTTGCTGTGGAGTAGAATACAGAGTACAAAGATGGTGGCACAGCCTGGCAGACTATGGTACACTGCCTTTCTCTGCATGGGATCCACCCTACTGAGGGTAAGTTTTAATGTTTTGGTGGCAGGCTGATATCCTGAGAGGTGGCAGCTGTAAATGATGGCTGAGCATGCCCTGACATAGCTGTTCCTTGTCTTTCTCTCCATTTCACACATTTGCACCTCTTTTTCCCCAGCCTTCATTGTTTTCTCATATCTAAAAGTGTCTATTTAAGCAAATTTGCATCCTTCTTGCTTTTAGCAGTAGTGAAAGTTAAAAAAAAAAAAAAAAAAGTAGTTTTTTTGATATTCCAGGTGTTGAGGGATCAGAACTGTGCTTTACCACCTGAACATGTAATTCCTGAACAGACTGCCGCTGACTTTGTGACCCTGGACAAGTTATCTAAACTCTTTGTAAGTGCAGAGTAGCAGTACTACCACTTATACCACTTTTAACTCCAGTCCAAACTTTTGCATAAAAACTTATTTTATTACAGATCAAATTAAGCTTTCCAGAAAAAGCTTTTTAAGCAACAAGAAAGATGCCATGTGAAGTCCAGTATTTAAGCATTACATTAGAATTGACTAACTAGCTTATGCAGAGAAAGATGTTATTTAAATGAGAAATACATTCAAGGTTTGCTGCATAAACCCATAAATGAGTAACATACGTAGTTCAGAATATAAAAATTAGCATATGGAATAATCTTGACAAGAGAATTCACCTCAGACTGGGCTATCCTATTAAAAAGTGATTCTTGAAGGAATCATGACACCTCTCAATGTATAGTCATTAGCATTGGACTATTTTAGATGTGCACTTGGTCATGTAGCACTGAGACAGACCTCTTTACCAATCTTGACCAAAAATTTGCTGAACTGCAATGCTTACCAATTTGGAAGTGTGACAGACCTGTGTTTTACTGTATTTTTTTCTCTATCCTCAAGATTTGGAAAAAATAATTCATAGGTCCTAAATCATTTAAGCTAAGAAACTTCTTAATAACTTACTTGTATTTTTAGCCATAAGAGCAAAAGAGAATACTGGCATTGCATTGGTGAAAAATACAGTTGTAGCAGTCTTCCTGTCCATGCCTTGCTTTGAGCATGATGCTTATTAGTAGGAATTCCAGAATTTTCTCTGACTGTGCAAAATCTGAGTGCCATCTATAGTACACTTGGCAAATATATCCCCAGCTCCATAAACAAAACTAACCTGGCATTACCTTGAGCTTAGAACAGTCAGGTACATTAGGACTCAGCAGATGAGGAACAATAGTGAATTACAATAGTAAATAGATTTGAAATAAGATTAGCCAATAGATTTGGAATTGAATTTTGGAATTAGTAGCTCAGATAAAAGGAAGTCTCATTAATCACACTAGCAATGTTAACCACACCCAAATATACTAAAAATAATGGTAATTATATTCACCAGTAGTAACAGCATGGCTCTCTCTGAACATGAATTTATACTCTTTGCTTATCTTAAAACTTAATTTATTGTGTCTGATTTTTACCATAATCCTGCATTTTCATGCCGTGCTTTAAAAAAAAAAAAAATCATCTCTTAAATTTTGTGTTTGTGGGAAGATATTAAGGAGGATTTAAGACCTTGATATGGAATTTTTAAGCCTTTAAAATATCTGCTGGATAAAGTTAAGGTAGAAACAGAGAAGACAACTTTGTGGAAGTATTTGACTAGTGTTCCAAACGGTTTACCAACACTGGCCACTTTTGGTTTTTACCAAAGAGGTATGCAGGGAATAGTTGATAAAATAAGCTTATTGCTTGTTTTTCTAAGCAAGAGTTGGGGAAGTTTCTAAGAGCTGGTTCTCTTAACACCGACTGTATAGTTCTTGATTCTGTTAGGCTTAGAGCAGTCATTTCAGGGGGAGGTGGAGGAGCTCAGAAGCTTATCTCAAGTGGTACTGTCTTGCAGAACCAGATTTTCTTTCATTGTATGATCAAAGTGATCAAGGTATGTACATGGAATCTTTTAAACTTTGCACCTTTTTATAAAAATTTTGTTTTTCATTTTAGAATGCTGATGCAGTGTTGCAGAACTATTATCTTACACTATCATATTTCAGTAGCTTATAGGAAGAAAGCAAACATTCTTATTCTTTATGTAATAATCACCTTCTTTCTGTATGCCAAATCCCCTGTTCACTATGATTCGGTCACCACTAGAATCGTGATCACTTAGGGTGAAATAACTGCACCCTACTTGTACTTTTTGTCAGGAGTAAATGTTTGCAGCAAATGCCAGAGCAGTAAGCGAAAAGTCTGCTGTGTCCAAAACAGGCATGCCTGGAGCAAGAATAAAAATGCCCATCAGGTCAGTGAGGGCAGGAGGTCAGAAGAACGTCATTACCAGTCTTGTTCAGTCCAACTGAGAGACTACCCAGGTACACCAAAAGTCTAGCAGGATCAGAGATTGGTGTTGATATTTAAGAACGCTCTTACTCAGTTGCTTAAATACCTACATCTGTGCCTACATTTTCATAAGTTGGGCCCCTGTATCTTAACTGAAACCTGCATCATACTTTTATATGTTGTAAAACAGTGGAATATTTGGTCACACAGGTAGTGCTCCATACCATCTAACAGGTCAGCGATATATTCTTTTCCCATAATTTGTATTAAGCCCGGTGGTTGACTAGAACTGCAAGTAGGAGACAAACACATCATTAACATGATTTCATAGTCAAGGATGTTCACAAAGAGTGGATCTATTCCCTTCGTCTCTCAGGGAGATGGCTTGGACTCACCTTGCCCACTGAGTGACAAAACGTAAAAGGTTCTATGCCATAGTGGAGACAAGTAAGAGTTTTATCTGAAGCTATTTACAAACAATTTCTGTCGAGGCAGAAATTTGGAAAGCCAGAAGTCCTGACCTACTTGACCTTTGAGGCATTTAGAAGGGTGCAGTAGTAGTTACTGAAATTGTAGCACATAAGCAGTGGGAAATTAGCAACTTATAGAGGGAGAAGTAAACACCTCTGAAGGGTCTCTGTTTTCTCAAATGTTGAGAGTTAACTGGGTATTTTACAAGAATCTGAAGCATATAAAAGCAGTAAAGGACAGATGTGTGAAAAAGTACTGGATAAACTAAGGGAAACTCTACCTCATTCTTCTCTAAAGGTTTTGTAGAAGCACAATTAAGCGCTCCTAATGGCATTGTTATGTACCGACCATCTGGCATGAAAGAAGCACTATATTTGTATGTCTGTAAATCCTGTAAGAACTGTATTTTGCTGGCAGTAGAAACAGTCTATACTATTTGAAGTTTTCCTCATCAAATCTGTAATTATGCAATGTTTCTGTCTCCAATAAAGGAATTTAATTGGCACCTGTTTGTGGTATGTTATGAAATCATCGGTGTTGAGTACAGCTAACTAAGCGTAATTATCCCATAGATGGGAGCTGCTCTGAAATAAATTGTTGAAGGCTGGATTAAAAGAAAAAAAAAGCTCCTGAATGAAGTGTGGCATGTAAGAACAGCAAAGCAAGACTCAAGTGGCAGACATGCACCTACCCTGCCAAGCCTGGAGGCTGAGCCAGTTATCTCACTTACAGTAAAATGCTGGACAAATTAAGCAGCAAAAGTACCTACCTGCTAACCATGTAGTTATGAAACAGCTTTTAATATGCCAGGACTGTGTAGCAGTGATTGAATACAGCTCCCATTCTAAGGGTTTGGGGGTGATGAAGTCAAGGGAGAGCATGCCAGAAAACAGCTTTATACTTGGAGCACTTACTTCACAGGGCATTTTTGAACAGTCATTACTCCAAAGTGTGTCAACCAGTGGGAAGCCTTTTGAAGATGGAAAGTACTGAAAGTGAGTGTCATTAAAATCTTGACAGTTGCCATGTGTGGTGGCTATATTTACAAAAAAAATTTACATATTCCCTCTTTCCAGTGCAGGGAATACTGTGATTAAAGGTAGTACTGATCCATGCTGTGGTAAAGTAAACATCAGGGTACATTTTCCGCCTGGTTTGATTCTCAGTGACTTCAGAGAAAGCTGGCATGGATACAGGACACTTTAAAGAAGCTGTAGATAGGTAAGTACTAAGAGTTATTGATTACTGCTAGGATAATGAACCTAATATGTTGGAATCTGACTTTTTTCCTGTGTTTTGGCCTCTCCCCTTTTCATCCTAAGGGAACCTTTCTTAACTGTAACTCTAGCTTGAGCTCCAACTTCAAAACTCACTTATCCCAAATAACAGTAAGTTGAGGACTGATGGTACAAGGTGCTGAGTGGGCTTCAGAGACAGACCTGTGCCTTTTAGCAAAATTTCAAAAGACTTTTTGTTTTTCCTCCCCCTTGAAACATCTCAGTAGCTGGCAATAGCTTTGTCCAATAAAGCACTTGCAGTATCACCACCAGCATTGTGTTGTTGGGGCTGGAGGGTACCAATTCTGAGGACTTTGGTTCAGGATACAAGTTGTTGTAAAGTTTATGTGAGCAAAAAAACCCAAACCCACAGTTTTAAAATCATACAGTGAGAGGGCAACGCAGAAAGCAAATAACCTGCACTGTGTTCGTATAAGGAGGGCATGAAAGAAATTTGGGGATTCCAGTATAGGCAGTCAGTATTAGAAATGCCAGTTTTGAGAGCATATCAACAAAGGTGTTGAATTTAAGCTTTTCTTCTCCCTTTAATTTTGCTCAGTGTTCTCATGTTGTGGCATCACAGTGGTGATTTTAACAGCTGCTAACGAATTGCCCTGTTGGCCAAGAAGAGCAAAATTTTCTGTAGTAGCACCTTTGTTCTGGATGCTTCTCCAATAATGAACTTGTAAAAGAAAATACAAGAATGTGGAAGGTGTGTCTACTATTCTCTTTCCCAAGGGAATGATTTTTAATGGCAGGTAAGAGAATGTGTGTTGTGCTTCACCTGCAGGTGATACTATATTGTATCTGTACAAAATAGGGATTTTTAATTCTGAGCATTCAAGGAAATTGTTCTTCTGAAATTATTTCAGAATAACCTCTGTTTATTAACTCTTCTCATTTTGCACATGACATAATTCTTTCAGAAGGTTCAACTTTGGTTTATTCAAGCTCTTAGTGGTGTTTAGACAATTATCCTTAACTTTGATGGTGGTGTAAGTTAACCCATTTTTTTAGAGTGGTGTAAAGAGAACTCATACACAAAGAAAGTATCCTAACCAAACTATGTATTTGTGAGATAAATAGATAAATACCTAACTCTGAAGCAGAAACACACACAACAAAATATTTGAAATTGATGAGTTCTAACCACAGACTATAAAGTGCACCCACACTTTAAATTTTGACACTACCTAAGTAATGTAGTGTTTTAAGTTGTCTTCTTATTGAATTAACAGTCACTTGTGTAAGGCACTTGTGCATACTCACAGCCTACAAGACATAGCCTTTCAAAGAAAAAGCTGATTAAGTCAGCACTGATTTGCTGAGTGGGATATCTGAAGGGGCATTCTCTAAATGCTCAGGAGCAGACCAGCCATCCTCAGTACATAGCAGCTATTCAGGGAACCTTCAGGGTCTGCCCAAAGGGAGATGTAGGCAAAGCTCTGGTCTAAATGGGGCCTGTGCAGTGCAGCTGTGGCATGATCTGGAATTCTATGCTTTGAAGGATTGTTGTGGGTGAGGGAGGTGATTTTATGTCTGTCCTTTATAGATGTACAAGTTAAATATGGGCTGGGAGGCTGCCACTACCAGAAACCCCATCCCATGTAAAACAGCCAGGGCAGTTCTGACACTCACTTTGACAGGCATGAAATTCATCTGATGTACCACACCACAGCCTGAAAACAGACTGACTCAGCTGCCTTTTAGGTGCCATTTACATCGTTCATCACCAAGCAGAGCCAGTGGAAACACCAGTTTCATCAGAGATTGTGACTGATACTAGCTCAGAACCTAACTTGACCATGAGTTCTGTGCTCTTGAGTGTGATGAAGAGAATGGCTCCACTCCTTTCCAGCTGCCCTATCCCCAACATCCCGTTTGTGGCACTGCTGGCACTATACCAGTTGCAGGGTGACCAGATCCCTGCTTGGCCACAGGAAGGCAAAAGCATGTGCCCAGATGCCATACACAGCAAGAGCAGGGCCGCTCTCTTACGCACAGCAGCATTTGTAAGGTACTGAAGCCAGTTAAGAAATCAGCCCCTATGAAACGTCAGGATTTGAGTATCTCCCAGGTACTTGCCATTTTTATTATGGCTCTTAAACTTTTATGCGCCAGACCTTGCTTAAGTCATTGCTGAATTCTGGGTTAATTTTTTTTTTTAACCTTCCTGTAGCTCATACAAACCTTGTGCCTCGGTGAAGTCTGTAATATTTGCTTTACTGTGAAGTCCCAGGTTGGATAAGAAAGGACCTTCTGAAGATTTTGTATCTTCATCATGAGGGCCTGTCTGAAAGCTGACTAGAGCAAAGTGTGGAAAATACACCCATCTGTTTAGGAAAACTTAGTGCTTTAAAATTTGCAGAAAAATGTCACAGATCAGCCGGCTGTCCTAGGATTTCTTACCTCTAGAGATGGGGTTCTGACCATCCTATTGCTCTGGATCCTACTAGCTTAGAATCACATTGCTTTTAAATGCTTATAAACTTCATATCATTCCCATCCTCCACTGCAGAATCTATCCTTGTATCATGCAAAGAACATAAAATCTGAGAAGTTTGTCAGTTTTTATTCCTGTCTTGAAAGTGCACTCCCACAAATGCCAACCCCTAAGCATAACTCATAGCACAGGTAACCTTTGCTACTCCCTCCTTTTGCAGGTAGAATATTTTTATGGCTCTTGAGGAAAAAACAGTTGAGCCTGATCTAAGGTCAAGGTTAGAAATCCTCCCTAATCCCAGCTGGCAATCCCTTTTCCATGGAGCGTTCTCCTTTTGAAGGAGTGGGTCAGTCACTCAGCAGTGGGGACAGATCCCACCTGTCCTCAATTTGTTTAATCAAAACGTTTGCTTTGCTGTCAGGTGGCAGCAATTGCCACACAGTTCCACTTGCTAAGTCATTATTTGGCTGGTGAAGCTGAGACAAGAGTTGCTTATCCAAGACACTTTGCCTTGCTAAGAGAAATGACATTTCCCTTTGCTCTATTTTGGTATCTTCATCGTCGGTGCCTATGTTAGGCTGGGAAGTGCTAATAGCTGCTGTCAGGTGAGTCACTAATCCAAAGCTCTTCAGATTTCTCAGTGGCTGTGCCAAGGACTTCTCAGACTGCTGAGTTTGTAGCCTCTGTGCGTGTTAAGGTGGGAAGCAAAGAAAGTTGGTGTTGTGCATGTTTTTCTGAAGGAGCAAAGAAACACAGTTTTGGGAATGTAGGCTTTGCTTGCGTAGCATCCTGGAAGAATTCTGCTTGAGGAACTTCTGCCTTTTGGTCCCTTCACATTCCTGAAATAAGGCTTCTTTTTAACAAATAAACAAGCTGAAGACATAGTATTACCTAACTTGATTGCCTGTATTTTTGGTGTCATGGAAGGGAATCCAGTGAGACCCCAAATGCTGCACTTTTTCCCTTGTGCAGTATGACTTCCTGAAGAGGCAACACACAATTTTTTTTTTCCCCCTTCTTTTTTTTTTGCTTCAGGGAATCCAGACTGCAATCTGCCAGCCTGGGCAGAGGCTTATTTAACAATATGTGCATGAAAGCCTTGTAACTGAGACTGGTATTATGCATATGGACCATAACCAATCAGCACATTTTTGGGTCAGATGGCTGCCTGGTTTTGAGAGATAAATGTTATTGAGTTCCTACCTTGCAATTTCTTACATCTCCTGGGATGAATCTTAGAGCTTGACTGTACCTCTTAGCTCTTTACCTCTCAGAGTCCCTTGGAAGGATTCCCTTATACTGGTATATCCAAGTGGCACAAAGGAAGTCTCCTTATTCTACATTTCGCTCACATTTCAACAACAACAACAAAAAAATCAGTATCTGTGTTCTTTCCCCATTTTTGCATACACATAATATTGACAAGTTTTTTAGTACTAAGATAACACAACCCAGAAGTTAAGAGAGATGTCAATAAGGCAAAATTTCAGCCTGACAAAAGGGAAATTCCCCCAGTTTTACAGGATAATATCATATTAAAACCCCAGCTTTATTTTCTGAACATGTGCATATCTCTGCCAAACCTCACAGCCTCTTTGTGGCAGCTTTTTCCTGGAAGGAGAAAGTAGCATGAACAAGGCTTTATTATCTATTACTGCAATTTAAGCAGCATGAAGGAGAGCCAATGTTTGACTCAGTGAAACTCTTATCAAATTATATATGAAGTTCAGGGCAAAATTAATCTGCTGTAGAGTTGTTTAACCTGGTTTTTTCTCTGATAAAATAGATATCATCAGGAAAAATAATTTTGTGTTTGTGTAGAGCTGGTAGCCAGAAAGTGTTACGGTTTTCATTTTAAAAAATGAGAAGTAATTTTTCAGGGAAAAGAGAAAATTATGACCCACAGATCATCAGTAATCAACCAAGAATATTTTAACAGTTACTATTTCGTTCAGTCATAAATGATAAGTTTGAGATCTTTCACAGGAAAACTGAAAATCAAACTGCAATTACAGTAAATTGCAAAAACCAGGATGGCTTGTAATGATTTATTTTCAAAAGACACTGCTTTTCTTGGTGTGTGTAATATGCACTTCTCTGCAGCACATAATATAAGTTTATCAGATAAGTGATTTTCTTTAGGGAAAAATTATAAGCAATCTGGAAAGGAAGAAGAGATTAGTAGTTATCCATGATCTGTTCCTTTCTGTGCCTTTGAGCAAGGCAGGTAACCCTCCTAGCTCCTATTTTCCAGCTGTAAAATGGGGGTAATAGCTCCCCGGAACCAGAGTGACTCCTGTTAGGGTAAATGCATGACAGGCCATATGATCAATGAGCAGTGGAGGACCATATGGACCTGAAGACAGATTCCACCATGGCTGCCTTCTCCACATTAATTTGTAATAGCAGGCTTATTCTTTCAATTAAACCCTACAATCACATTTCTGCCAAGTTCAGTGTTGCTTCCAGTTTCAGTAAAACTTCACAAGCTGGAACATTGCCTACAGCTGACAGTGACATTTAAATGCAAGAAAAAATCAAGCTTATGCATGGCCAAACCTTCTATAATTCCAGGCCTTGTCAGCCTACAGTATGGATTCTGGTTTAAACAAATAAACACCCAGCTCATTTTCACCTAACCTTGGAAGAGTTTGCATTGCTTATATGTTCCGCTCCAAATCTCAGGTGATATCTTCTGGGATTATGAGTGTTCAGAAGCAAATTAATTATACCAACATCAGGCATCTGGGCTCAGTGCTATGTTTTTGCATAAGAGTGTCTGGCCAATTTAAGCCCTTCTCCTTTGTGTGTGGGGACCGAACACAACTTGAACCTCAGGGGCGAAAGGCAAGTTGCAAGAAGGACTTTGCAGTCTGTTCCAGAAAGTCAGGTTTCTATGCCTACATGTCTAGTGGCCATAATTTTTGCATATGCAGTTTTCCTAATTGAGGACCAGCTGTTTTGCAAATACAAAGTTCTTTTATGTTACTAACCAGCACAGAGTAAAAGAATCCACACAGGGGAGACTTGAAGCATTTACTGTGTTTACCTTTGTGATCTTGACCCAAGCCCACACAACAGCGAAACCCTGCAGCCATCTGTGGAAAGAAAAACACTTTAGTTATTGCTTCGGAGAGAAAAGATGGACTTGAGCTGCAGTTCAGTGACTTATCCAAAATCTTTCTGCTCCAAAACTGCCTGGCTGCATGTGGAGCTCATAACTGCAAGAGCCCTTTGGTGCCCGTGTGTGTAAGTGAAGAATTGGGCGTTGTGGCCTCTTGCCTGGCCAGGTGAGGATGTGGTCAGGCTGGCTCTGCTCACTGTGCCTGCAGGAGGGTCCCCTCCACAAGGAGGTTATTCTACAGCTGCCTTCTTGCTCCTTTATGTGTCACCACAAGTGTTTCACTGACCAGATTATCTTGGGGAGTACAAGATGTGGTAAAGTGGCTGAGACACACAGAGTAAGACCCGTGTTTGGCCTTTTCCTTCCTGCTCACGAGTGAACAATTTTTGCTGCTTAAACACATGCTATAATGCTGGTTTGAATGAAAAAGGGAAAAGAAAAAGAACCAGAAAGGTTCTTCTGTGACCTCCACTGCAGAAGTAAGAGCTGGCATCTGCCCTGGAGCCACTACAGTCAGTATCTATTACGTTCATGTCTGTATCTTGTTCCTGCTTTTGCTTTTCCAGGTTAATGCGATTTTCAAATGCCTGAACTGCGGGAACATTTGTTCCCTGATAAAACACTGAACTCCCAACTTCTCTTCGTTTAGCTTGCACCTAAAACCTGCCTTGTCTCCAGCAATCAGGTTGTGACCCCTCTGATTTTCACAGGCAGAATGACTCTAGGTTCTTTATCACAATTGTAACTTTCTAAGCAAATTATTCTTTTAACTTGAGATGCCTGCTTGGCTCTTTCTTCCTACCTGAAAAAAGATGTCTATCGAGGGCTGTGTGCAGTTTTCCCCTCCCCTAGAAATTGTAGGGAATGCAAGAAGTGTTGTTTTCCATGCACAAAATAAAAACAAAATAACCTTGCATATTTTCAGTTCACAACAGCCCCCTCTGAGTAAACACAGCACCGCAGAGAGAACAGCAAAGCCTCTGTGAGGAAGCAATGGATTTTTAGACCTGCTGTACAGAATCAACCTTCAGCTCTGCTTACAACCTAAGTGTGACATACTGTGCTCTTGTGCCTGTGCTTAGGGGCATTTCATCAGTGCAGACAGACGGCTGCAGATCTGCCAGTGAAGCTGCATTTTGTGTTTATACAGTAAAACCATACCTGGCCACAGCCCTGCACAGGAAAAGTTGTACAAGGAAAAGCACATTTTTTTTTTTGCTAGAACAACGGAGTCATTTGGGGCTTCGGTTGGCACAGCTATGCTGGGGAAATCACAATTCACCATGCTCCTAGTTGGCATTGCTGTTAGCAGAAGTTTGGAACGGAGTCCTAGTCTCACAGGACTCTCATAGCTCAGGAAGAACAGATTGCCTTTAAACTTACTGATCCCAGGCGACTTGGGTCTTTGGTGTTTTCTTGACAGCCCTGGGAGCTTGTGTGAGCTAGAACCGGCTTTGCAGAGCTTTTGTAATGTACCGTGATTTGTTTTAAGCTAGAATATCCTTCCTTCATCCATAACTGCTTCTACCACATTACTTTTTAGAGCAGATTGGAGTACCTCTCCAGAAGGTAATTTGTAACCATTTTTGCTTTATCCCATAACCGTTTATTTATCTGATATGAGAAGTTTGCTGATAGGCTGGGAAATTGGATCTTGTTCTGGTTACCTTCCCAGCTTTAAATGTGGTATAGGAAAAAAAATAGGTCAACCCTCCAAACAAAAAAATATCCTCTTTCCCCTGCCATCCAGTACCCCGTCCTCTTTAAAAAAAAAAAAAAAAAAAAAGCAAAACCAAATACAGAGAACAGAGGTAGTGTATTTCAACATGAAACCTTCTATATTGGTCCTGCCAAGAAACACAACAGTATTAATTAATTTTGTACTTATTTAAAAGCTTTAGTACTATGTCTCTTCCAAACCAAACAAAAACTGAAATAAAATTCCTCTTATACTGAAATAATGTACAAAGGGGAGCATTTGGGACAGTCTACCTAAGAGCGGACCACAACCATCATCATCTTAGTCCCATGAGTGCTACCTTGTAAGTTTAGTTTCTTACACCACATTCTCTATTTTTTCATTACTACGCCCCAGATTATTATCAGCAGTATTCATATTCATAACAAAGTAATTTTTAATTCTTTGCTGTTTGAGTTTCAGCCAAATTTAGCCTTTACAATGGTCTGTTCAGTGACATTCTCCTGGTGGGAGGATGCTCTCAGCAGATATAGGGCAGGGTTGCTGCTCCTGAGCCCTCCATGCTCATCTGCCAGAGAGGTGATGGATTGGCCAAGTGTCTTTGTAATGTTGTGCCTACCGTGTGTCAGAGCTGAGTCAATGTGTAGATGTCCTGTCAGGAACACATTCCTCTGCTTCAGTGTCTCTTCATGCCACTGGGGATCCTGTCTGAGGACCACCACTCTTCCCTTGAGTAGAAGTAGCAGCCACTAACAGATTTGGACAAATTTTCCGCTGCAGTCTATCTTGCTTTGTCCTTTACATTGCTCTCAATTTGACCTGGCCAGGGGATGGGTGAGATCTGGTCCATAATAAAGTTGTGCTCATATCTTCAGTCCTCCTGACAATGCTGACAGGACAATGTGATTGCTACCACTGCTGCAAGGCTCTGGGAAGAGGGAAAGAGATGGGGATAGAACAGAGGCAAAGTCAAAGCTGTTGGGACAGGCTCAGCCTCAGGGCCATGTGAACCATGTTCTCCTAACACATGTTGGGAGATGAAAGTGGTCTCCTACCTTCTGGGCAGCAGTGAGTAATTCTGTGGGCTACGGGATATTAAACTGAGGGAATCCCAGAGTCTCCAGGAGAACACACTTGAATTTGAATTATTTAGTTCTTATTTTGATTTCTTGTTCACCTTTCTGTTACTTAGTGAGGAAAACCAGGTTTTATTCATTCACAAAATGCAAGGAGTTATTAGCGTGCTGGTTATACAGTTTAAGTTGACTTTTTTAGAATCAGCAGTAAAGCCTAACCCAAAATCATGAGCCAGGTCTTAGAACCCTTCAGAACAACCTTAAAAATCCTAAGGATATCTTGCAAAATAAACCAAACGTCTCTCTTGCTTGGCTTTTCTGTTTTTAAACTGTCTGATACACATATTTCACCTTTCCTCTCCATCGTATGTGCTAAAAAATAATGTTTAAAAATAATTTTTTCCCTTCTACGGCATGTAGAGCTTTAGAAAAAAAGGTAGCAGGTATTATGGAGCTTGCAACAAACACAGCTGTTTACACTCTGTCAGGGATATTTTTTTTCCTAACAGTTTGAAGATGTCCCAACTTCATGGCTGCAGATGCTTCAAAGTGGTGTTGCTCACCTTTTTTTATCATCTTTACCCTCTCCTTTTCTCAGGAATCTTTGCAGCCATATCTAATGGAAACACCACAGAGTTAGACAACAGGCTCCTGGTCTTTGCAGCTTGTGTAGGGCAGCACTTGGGTTTAGTGTTTTCACATCTCTACTCATCAATCCTCTTGACTTTGTCCTCACTAAAAATCTTGGCATTTTTTTGGAAAAGATTGCAATAATTACTTAAAGGGAGAAGCAGAAATTAACATCATCTGGTGCTAACGAGTAGCATCATTTCAGATACATTCAAAAGTCGTATATGGGACTCTGAAAAGATACAGCTTTTGCTTCTGTCATGCAAATCTACCCACCCTGGACTCTTGATAGTATTTTCAGAGTTTTTGTCTTATTAGGGATATGCATTTGTAAATTATTTTATCCCATGCAGGGAAGTCCCAAGACCTTTGAAAAGGAAATGACCGAGTCCTCTTCCCACCAGTGGCAATGCTGACCACTACTCTTTTCCTCAGGTTCTTGGAGGGCCCCTTGGCTGCAGATGGGTGGGGGAAGATGCTTGCCTTGGAGATTACTCGCTTCTTTCACATCAGTTGCTCACAGTTGTAAAGGGGGTACAGCCGGTGTTGCCAAAGGCTTGGGACTACAAACTGTGTAGAAACCAGCTTTATAGTTTGCCTGTGGTAGATATAAATACCAGAGAGAGATTAATGCCATAATATTTCAGGGCAAAATAATTACATAATTATACAAATACTACAGGAAAGCTGGTTCTCACAATATTTCCAGGTTGAAGGAATTAGCCAGGGGCACATCCTGAACTTAGAGATGTATTTTCTGGGAAACTGCAAGGCTTTAACCATGAATTCAAAGAAGAATTGTTTCCGGTGGCCGTGGGGATGCTGCTGCTGGATTGCAGGAGTCCCGCAGCCGAGGCTCCCTTTGGAAAAGGGCTGTTGTCGCATCCTTACCAAAGCAGCCTTTTATTAGTTAGCAATAGATGGCGCTCAGTTTCCACCTGTCCGACGCCGTCAGGCAGAAAATGTATTTGAAGTAATTAGGGCTGCGAGATAACACTTAAAAGGGTTACTGCTGAAGTTGATGAAAGTGTGTGGGCATGGAGAGGCAGGAGCGCCAAGATGCTTCACCAGCTGGAGAAGTCTTAGGTGAGATAGTCTGGCTGCCAGAACAGGCTGCCAAGATAGTCAGAGGGAAGGAGCCAGGAACTGGAGAACGATTTGCAAATTCTTGAGAACAGTTATCGCGATCCCCGAGCTGGCTGGGTCAGGTAATGCCTGTCATTATCAACGATTGAGGATCCCAGGCCAGACGTGTTAAAATTCCGCTTGGGATTCTCAGTCTAGTTCGTGGTTTGTCACAAACTCCCCTCGTCCTGGGATTAACCCATTCCCCAGCTCAGGGAATATGCTGGAGCTGTGTCACTTTGAGTGAGGCTGGAATGGCAGAACCAGAGAGAAGGGCTTCAGCAACTTTCTGACAGTCCTGCTGGCTCATCACCTCACGGCTCCTGGCATTTGCAGGTGTGGGGGGCAGACGCAGCCTTTTTTTACACGAAGCAGAAGGGGCAGGGAAGAGGCTTCCCTGCAGAATTTTGTGCTCATTTTTGGTGGCAGCAGGGAGCACCTTCACAGCGTAGGGCTCAGAGCTTGCAGTTTTCATTGCACTGTCTTTTTCTTTTGTGTGAGAGCTCAGCAGCCCGAAGGTGACAGGTACAGGTGAGGAAAAGGACAGGAACAGCTTATTGCAATAGTGAATCACTGTTGTGCATGCTGTGGAAATGATATTCATCAGAGGAGAGGTTGTCCTGCTGGGAGCCAGAGCACAGCTGGTGCCATATGGCCTTCCCTATCCTGCTCTGATAGCTATCCTCACCTGGCCACCCTGAGCAGCTGCCCACAGCCCCCTCATGGATTCCTTAATGCTGTGCAGTCTGCCCTCACACAGGATCATGCCCCAGATCCCTGCTTTTTAAGGTACAGACATGGAGTTACTTAGAAAGATGTGGAGTGAGTTTGCCATGATTAGCTGGGGGGTGTATCGCATGCTAGGCAGACGTGGGTACCCCTAGCCCTCAAACACTTTGCCAAAATCAGATATATCATGAAAACCATTGAATAACTAGTTTTCTTAAACAGTTTCTTCCCCCTGCTGCCAGACACACCTCAACATACCTTGCAGGGCTCTTTTTTTTTGCCGTCACGGAAAAATCTGTTTCTGCATTTCCCAGAAGGTTTCTCCTCAGAGCTGTTTTGCATAATGGAGCGAGCTAAGTCAGAGCATTTTGTGGATGATGGTTGCACTGTGCACGCTTTGCAGTACACTGGCTTCTTTGTTAGGTGGGCAGGAGCTGGCACTGCAGGAGCCAACACAAGTAAGGGTGTGCAGAAAGAAAAGGAATAGCCCAAAAAATGAAATCCTGACCAAGGATGTGAATGAGGCATGGAAGATACAGAAACACAGTGTCAAAGCAAGGAATGTGGGGAAATTTTGCCCAGAGACACACCGTTTGAAAATTAAAAGCAAAATGGAAATCTTGTATTAACTTTGTAAAATCATCAAAACTTGTCAGATCTGACCCTGGGTTGCTCATCAGGAAGAACCAGACTGTGGCTTGCCTTGTCTGAGGAAAGGCATCCAGGTTTATGAGGCTCATCTGGACTCTCAGTCCTGCATCCTCCAAGCCACCTGAATGTTGCAGGATTTAATAATCCTTCTTCTGAATAGTGCCCACTGTTTTGGAATAGACTGTTCACCAGTTTGGTACCATTAAAGCAAATTTTGTGCTTGAAATGTGTAGCCTCAAAGTTTAAATGTGGAAGCTCTTCTGTCCCTCTCCTTACCTCTTGTCCTTTGATAGTGCCTTTCACCAAGGAATTCAGTTTCTCTCCCTGCTTCTCTGGTAGAACTCATCTTTACAGCAGTGGTGTGAAAATGATTGCTTGCACCTCTGTTCAAAGATCTAATTAGAGGTGGTGTTGTTATTATTACTGCTGTTACTACTAGTACTGCTGCCGTAATGGTATCTCTCTGCAGTGCTTTGCAAAAGAAAATATTGCCATAGATTGAAGTTAAAGACAGTCAAAGGAGTCCTCCTGCCACCCACCCTCTGTTTCCTACTTGTGTTTGCAAAGCTGTCTTCTAGCAACACTCAAAAAGGGCCGCCTGTCTTTTTTGGCAAAAACTTAAAAGCCCCAATGCCAAAGGCAGTTAAAGGCTCTTTAGGGGCAGAGTTTTGTTTATAAAGACACCAGGAAGGCTGTGGTGCTTATCTAAGATTGTAAGACTCGGCTGATGTTAAATGTAGGCCACTGCACATCATTTGCTGGCCTGTGGTTTTGGGAGCTCTGGCACAGGGCTCAGGAATGGTTTGGGAATGCTCCTCTTGCACATGCTGGCAGCTCGTGGTATTCTGAGGGGAGAAGAGGTGGCTGCTGCCACCAACCAGCAGGGTGCTCCTCTGCTTTTTCATATCATCAGACAAAGGCTGTGCAGAGCCGAGACTCAGACCCATAAATCTGGTGTAATTAAAAACCTGAATATTAACTGTTAAAAGTACTCTGAACAAAAAGCCTCTGAAAGAGATATTAAAAAAAAAAAAACCACAGAGTTTTCAATTACTGCTAAATGAAGCAATAAATGCACATACAGTCAGCGATGTATTTTAATTATTATTCTGAGCTTCTGCCTTATTAGTAATGTACACTGGCTGGTGAGCGCCACAAGCTGCAAGAATCAGGAAGGATTCTCCAGTGTCTCCCTTCTTCCAGAAGGTGTTGCTATTATACAGCTCTGCTACAGACTCACAGACTCGTGTAGAAAGCACGGTGGAATAAAATGTGGTAAGGCTGGATAAAAAATGTAAACCATACTAAGTATATAGAATTCAGTCACAAGGATTTCTATTATGCAGGGAAAAGAGAGCCTTTAGTGTAGTATGTGTCCACAGTATAAATAGTTCGGCAAAATGTAAACACCAAATATTTCCACCAGAGTTCTTTGCAACCTCACATACAGTAGCTCTACTTTTCTTTTTCTTTAAGGACTTCTTTTAATAAAGAGGCTTTTGTGGACTGAATTGGGAAAAATAGCAGCCACCTGTAACTTTTTTTAAACCTAACAGTACATACAGTACATCTATCAAAAGGGGAGGAATTTGAAACCTGCAGACTTTTTAAAGAAGCAAGTTCCACACATGATATAAAACAAATGCCGTGTGTGCACCAAGCCAAGCAAATTAACAAAAGGGCAGGGGCACTTCCAATATTGCTTAAATAACTCAGGCTTAATAATGGGCTTTTTTCACACAAGCTCACAAAAGCTAAAATGTGTTTAAGAAGAAAAACATGCATTTTTATTGTATTGTGTGGCAAGAAACCTAGTTTTTAAAATTATTGTGCCTAAGCACATGAATTCTCTATGCAGGTTTTGAGGGTGGATGTAGCACCTTGGTGTAGAGCTGTTCTCTGTGGATAAAGGGGACAGATTGGTTTTCCTGTACCACTAGGTATTGCTGGTCTATCAGAAGTATTCTAGGCATCACAGAAGTCCCGAGTGTTGCTTTGTTTGCCATCAGTGCTCAGGGAGAAGCCAAGTGTATGTGGGTGCAGAGTGATGCAGTGAGAACCTGGTTTGCAGAGAGGCAGAACTTGTTCTGTTGATGTGAGGGCCAGGTTGGTGTCTTTGGATGCTCAACATCTCTGTGTGTCAAACTGTGAAACATTCCCAAAGGTAGCACCTTTAGGTCAGGGCAAGTGTATTCAGTTAAATTACTCTTCAGAGTTAGCAAGTCCCTTATTTTTCACAGCCCCAGATAACTTATAAAACCCTTAGCATGACCTTTCAGCTTCAGCTCTTGGTGGCTGGCGTCCTCATGGTGAGCCATGGTGCTGCTATATAGAGACCTGGAGTCACTAGGGTTTCCTTACAAATGAAAAAAAAAAAAGTATTTTTAACATGATCATGCTTATGTTTTTCAGTTCCATGGAGAGTGACAAAGAGGACAAAAAGATACTAAAAAATGACTCAGGCAGGAAATTTAAAATTACGTGTTGGTTGATACAAACAGTTCTTTCTATGGAACTGTTGGGCCCCATCTTCGTCGGCTTTGAATAGGCAACACAACATGTCACACTTTGCTTTTCCTGTTGTCCTCCATTTAAACTTCTCCATTTCCTGTGGCCACATCAACATTAAAAGGTCTTGTGCATAAAATATTTGTCATCCTTCCACATAAAAAACAAAGGATCTCTACCACAGATCCACTACAGATGATCTTCTGTCCCCATGACACAGAACTCTCTCTGAATACAACATTTAAAAATCCTTTTGACTCCAGCCCTGTCTGATTGTGTTCAGCCAGAGATTAAATACTGAGATACCACTGTGCCAATGCTGTGCTTGCCAGGTATCTGGAGCTGTTGGTGGCTTGCTCTGTGTCTCAGGTGTTACTGAGGCTTCTGCACCAACTGCTCAAATGCAATTGGTATTCAAGACATTCCAGAAATGCTCCAGAACCTCTCCAGGTGACATTTTGCCAAAGCCAGGGGCCAAAGGTGTGAACAAGAGCCACCTGCACCCACCAGAGACTGTCACAGTAGGGTAACCTTCAGCAAACAGCTTGGCTTTATCATATGCTTCCCTTTGTGCTTCCGTAGTGTCAGCCAAGATTTTCCCTCTAGTTAAAAGTGCTTTGCAATCATTAACAAATAACTGCAAGATTCAAGATTTTTTTTTTCCCTTGGAAAACACAGAAATATCTCAGGGAAACTGAGATGACCAAGAATCACAAAGTCACATCAAGGGTGTGAATAGAAATTAGTTTCCAGTTCCCCTTTTTCCAGCCATGGGGTTTTGTTCTAATTTATTCTTAGAGATCTCCTATTGTCTTGCCATGAAATTGGAGCTTTTTGAGACAAAAGACATCACCTTTCTTTCTGCCTGTTACAGGCCTCACTAATTGCTCCCTGTAGGGACAGAATGAGTGTCATGGGCATTACCGCTGGGTTGGACTTTCAGCTGTTTGGCTGTGTGATTTCAGTGCACTTGAATTAGAGCCTGAACCTCGATTCAGCTTTGAATGCAACAGTTCAGATGTGCAACCGGGTCACCCTGGACCCACCAGCTGCTGTGCATGAGCTGAGTGATGCAGCTTGGATGCTGAGGCCTGATGCTGTTGCAATTCCTCCGTTTTGCTGGTCGTTTTGGAAAGATGTCTCTCCATGTACAGGCTACTGTGGCCTTTCCAGCTTACCTGAAGAACAGCTGTTATGGCTGCTCTCTGCTATCATACTAAAAAGAGACTTCTTTTTATGAACTATTTTTGATGTATAAATTGCATCGTAATATATCTGACGCATATCTGTCAATCTAAATAATTTAGTGTACTGTGTGTGTTTGCACATCAGCCAATGTAACTAAGCTGGTGGCTCTGAAGCTGCTTGAAATTTGGTTGTTTTTTCCACATGTACTTATTTTTATTTTTTATCACTTTTTAAAACAAACAAACAAATTTTAATTTTAACTGAGAAATTAGTGTCCCCCAGCCTCTCACCACACCTTTCAACAAGGAAAAGAAAGAAATTTAAAAAAAACAACAAGGAAAAGGAGGAAGTCCAACAGTTAACAAAATTGCTTTGAACTGAAGACTCTTTAAAGAGTAGAACATTTATTTGCAAAATGCTCTGATTTTCAAAGAAAAAAAGGTTGGTTTTTTTAATAACAAAACAGCCTTCAGGATGAAACATTGCAACCAGCTTTCCTCCACTGCTATCTACATTGGTGCTGTTTTCCCTGACCTGGCTCTACGTTACTTGCCTGCCTGGAGATGCAAGGGGCAACCTCAGATCAAATAGGGGTTACTGGCACTTTGTGACAGTCATTTTCAAAAACAGACAGGCTGAATATTTCAAAGTCCTCTTTCGGGCAACCGAGTCACTGGATCACTCAGATTTGAAAACAACTCCTGATCTACCTGTAGCAATAAAAACGGGCCCTCTTGAATAGCCCAAGAACAGAGCAATCCCTGATGTAATCCCAGTTTGACCAGCACAGGTCACTGTTGTCTGTTTGCAGCCTGGTGAGGAAGCTTGTTGTGCCACCAGCTGTAGAAGCCAAAGGAAAACAATTGCATCACGCAGGGATTTTTTTTTGTCTCCTGTGCAAGGAAGGGCAGGCCATGCAGTAGTCATCAAGCTGCAGTCTGTAAGGTTTTGTTTTGTTGCTCAGTGCTGAGCAATCTGGTCAGTCGCCCGCACTCAGCCACTGAACCTGGTGTGTCCTAGTGCCAGCTGCTTGTGGCCTCAGCCTGCTGGTCATTCACTAAGACTCTGTGGTTTTCAGGCAATCCAGATTTTAACAGGGCTCCTCTGGGGCTCTCCCCCTGATAGTTTCAAACATAACTCTCACAGACAGTAGGTGAAACCCACATTGCTCGCCCTCCCTTAGCCTGCGCCCTTGTGGCACCTGTAGCAGGGCACAGGCAGAAGTCAGGTCCTGCTGCTGCCCTCCCCATGCCATCCTGACTACGGGAGCTTCTTTTGTGTCAGGGAAGGAGGAAGGGAAACCAGGAGGAAATTCAGCTATGATTTTCAATAAACAGACAAATTTTGCTGGGGAAATGGCCCATACATGGTTTGCTGGCTGGATTCAGCAGCAGGAGAGGCCGCAGTTAATCAGCTCTGCCTTTGCCACTAGGTTTCACAGCAGCTGGAGCCACATCCCAGAGGAGGCACAGATGATTCAGCTGCTGGACAAACAAGGAATTAGCACAATAATATTAAGCAAGAAATATCACTACGAGCTCCGACTTCTTTGCGCTCTTCCTTTCCTCCCCTTATGTAAGGCTGTATTAAAACCAGACCTTGGCTGGTGGTTTAGAGAGGCACATTTGACATGGTGAGCTGGATAATTGGGAGTAGTATCAGGGCTTCCTTTGGCCAGGGCACATCTGGGAAAGAGGCAGCAGAGTCTACTCTGCTGTGCTGGGTGCTCATGCGTGACCAGAAGCCCTTCCCACCTCCAGCTTTTTGGCATGCCTGGCTGGAGAGAGCTCATTGTGTGTAGCCATGGCCGTGTTTTTGAGGGCAGGCTGGGGGCAGCCCAAGCAGGAGTGTACCTCTGCTCCTTGTCTGCTCTGAGGGCAGAAGAGAAGAGGTGGGGGCAAGCGGGGCAGCTCAGGGCGGTCAGGTGTGCCACAGCATCACTTCATCCCACTGGGGAGAAATCCTTCCTGAGCCTGAGGGAGAGCCCTGAGGGAAGTGGCTCCTTCCCTTCACTGTCCCAGCCCTTGCCCCTTCATAAGCAATGGCTGAAGTCTGCTCAAGGCCAAAACAGTGTTACTGGGAAGCTGAAAAACATGGGAATGCACTGTTCCTTGACTGGCTTGCAGGATCTCAGTGCACCAGGGATCCAGACTGCTCTTTGACCCTGAAAGATTTCTTTGGCTGGTAAATAAAGAATATCTCAAGGTATCTGCTTAGGAAAGAGGCACAAGAGGGACACCTGGTATTCCTCCACTTTCCTGCTCAGTCCTGACAAGTAAACAACTGGTGAAGTACCTGAATATTGTCTGCCCTTATGTGATCCAAAGTGGTAAAAGGAGAAGAGGGTTGCTGTTGTCATCCAATTAAAAGTGCCCAGGCAGCACTCAGATGAAATCCTGTGCTGGATATGATCTGTATTTTCATAGATCAGCCCACCATGTCAGCCAAGAGTGAGATGCTGGACATTTGAAGGACATGCATTACCCTCACAGTTGGAAGGAAATTATTTGGGATCGTAGTTGTCCTTCACTGTTCCTTAGTATTATTTAATACTCCCTTTTCAACAGTGTCCTGAGGCTTTGATTAAGAACTGGCAATGAGCTGGGGTGCAGTCAGCCTGCTCTTGCTCTTACTGCAGTTGTAGCCTGTTACTGGAGAAACCACCTTCCCTTCAAATACTGTCCTCCAGATCTCCTCTGCTTTCCCTCGTCAGCATGTGGGCATGTTGTCAGCTTGCCCTCCGAGGAGTGAGCTCTGCTTACGAGATATTTATGCATTGCCTCTTAGATATCAGCCACAGTATTTATTTTTGATTTGTATGTGGTTTTGGAGATGCAAAATACTGACCATATGTTGACTTGTATGGGTGGCAGAAAGTAGATGGGGAAAATAATATTGTTCTTTATCAAGAACTTCACAAATTTTAAGAACTGCTACACGTTCTTTACATTTTAGTCTTATTGTGTAATGCCATTAGTATCAGATATGTATCTTAGAACTTACTACATCACTGTAGTTTACTCTCCTTGTCACTTCCACTATGTTTATTGTGTTTTGTAGTTGTCACATCCATTTGTTTTGCCCAGCCACCGATCATGAGGTGATATGTCCCAAACCTTGACCCTTTACCCAGTCAGTGCCCTGGTAGAATGTGGATAGCAATAATCCAAGTGACCTCATGCAATTTCCATACAACAAAACTTTTCTTAATCCAGTCAGGAAAAAAAAAACCTAAACCCTAATAAACCCCATAGAAATAATCAGAAATTATTTTAGAAGAAGGAAAATACACCAATACCTGTGTCATGTAAACTAACGAACTTTATTGTACTGCAGCTCCCTAGTCTTCACACTTAAATATTCAAAAGGATTGATCTTTCTACTACTGAAGATAAACATAGGTTATTCAGTGTCCCTAGGAAGACATGGGTCCTCTGTAACAAGTAGCATTAAAAAATCTGAAAAAAAGAAAAATGTTATAAAAATATCTAGATTAAGGAAAGTGGGAAATTTGGATGTGCAGGATAAAGTTTGAACCAGAAAACCTATAAGGAGATTGGGAGTATCAATTGTAGTGTCTTAATTTATTCTAAGAGATAAATACCTGGGGTTTTTATTATTGTTCACTCACTCCTAACAAAAATAACTATTTTGCAGGAGCCTGCTGGATTTGTAAAATTGGTTTGTTTAATTTACAAGGCATTTGTGAAGCATATGATCACTGTGGAATTATAATGCTTACAAACACCACCTGTTGAGGAAACGAAGTGTTAATATTTCCTAATTTCACAGGGAGAAATGGAGAATGGGGAGATTAGTTTCAGACTAGAGTCTGAAAACTAAGCATTTCTGTTTCCTGTGCCATTGTCTGCAGGCACTAGTCCATGGAATGGAGATGTCCTTTCCACCACAGAAAATATAGGATGCAAAAAGATGTCCAGAGAAATAATTGATGACGGCTCAAAGTAAAGATCTGCGGATGCTGTAAGCAGTAAGTACTTACACATACAGTATTTTCCATATTTTGCTTTGCTCATATATATTGATCCAATCTCATCAATTCATGTAATTTTTCAATACACCATGTTGACTATTTTTAGTTTCTTGATTCACAAGACAAGTTTGGGATCTTGACAAACCCAGGTACTTGGCAACCCAGGATCTCTTTCTCCTTGTTTTGTTGTTTTGGTTTTTTTTCCTCTCAGGTAGTATATTAAAGCTAACTAAATTGTTGAAAACTTTTTTGCAACTCAAGAAGTCAAACAGTTAATTGAATTATGCAGTCAAGGGTCTGCTTCTTCCTTCTCTTGCATCTTAGTTAGCAACTTACAACTGCTGTGAGTACGCGAACTGATCCTGTAATATTTAGATGCTTAACTTATTCTAAGGGATTGTTCAGCATGCAGTGTGATGAAAAATCTGATTTCTTGTCTTCTCTGAGCTAGGATAGGTGCTGGATGGTCCTCCCCTGCCCTGGTAATAATTCAGTGTCATATTTAGAGTGACCAGTTTAGCTGAGTACATTCTACTCAAAGTTAGCATGAAAATAACTATCCATTAAGTTAGATGTCCATGATTTTTTTTTTTTTATGGTAAATGTTGGAACAAATAGTATCCCATATTGGTTCTGTAATTAAGATATGCATATGTTGGCTCCAAAGATCTCTAATTACATCTGCTTTGGGGATGCTGTTAGAGAGAAGATAATTGTATACAGTTGCTGCAGAGATAGTAGAGGAGCTTAATCTGAAGTATAGTGAAAGTTTAGAATAGTAGCTTTGGACCTCCATTTATCTTGTGAGTTCTTATCCACAGAAATTACTGCAAGTGTGCATTATCCTACATGTTCTATTTAAAAAATGATAGATATTTATATTTTGGATGTAGCTTTTCTACTCTGGGCTTCCTTTTCTTGATTTAATCAGTGACAAAACTCCCACAGATTTTAATGGCATGGTCTCAAGACCAACTGATACTGCTCCTGCTGAAAATGGTTTTCATTATGTAGTTTCTTTCATCCAAAGACTCCTGAAGCATCCCAGACTTCATGAGCCAAGTTCAGCACCATGAGGGATTCTTGAGACCAAGCATACAACTTTGTCAAAAAAGATGTGTGGGTATGTCAGTAGAAATCTCCCACGGAAGATTTTTGTTGATGGGATACGTGTTGATGCCCTTTGTGTTGCTGGGATGTCAGAACACTGGGACCAAGGAGCACATGGCATGGGGATGAAAAGGCATGATTCCCTGGAGCTTCTTCCAGCCCCAGCATACCAGAGGCTTGTGGCAGACTGCAGAAAAAGAGCAGTGGTGAGCTGGGTTAGACATACCAAGACAAAATGGCTACAGCCTGCCAATGACTAGAAGAGTCATTTTAAAATTATCCCTGGATAGATGCTGTCTGGTGTTGTGGGCAGAATTTGAAGGGATGCTTCCCGTCTGTGTGCTGGCAATCTTGCAAACAGCAAGAGTTAAAAATTAACAATCTGAGGACAAGCCAAAATACACTCCCTGTCTGTAAATCAAAAAGTACTGCTTCAAACTCAGCCAAATCTGGCTGCTCCCTTATCCCCCACAACCACCATCATAATTACAGCAGCTGATTTTCCTCACACCCACCTCAGAGATTTCTGAGAGTTTTGGCCAGGTTTGCATCCCCATATGATTCAGCCTACTTTTACTTATGTTTAGCTCATTGTGTAATAAGTGAATCTTACATAAGCTAGGGACTGTGGCTCCAGCTCCACAAACCTTCATCAAAAATAGGAGTTTGGAAGCAGAATAACAGCTCATGTAATTTTTTCCTTTAGCAGGGATACAGAATCAACCGTCTTTGGACTAAATGCTCAGCTCTTTCAAATCTGTGCAGAAAAATTAATTCCTACTCAACTAAGCTAATTTACACCTTGCTGAAGGTCTGGTTCTCATCAATAAGTGTCCCAGTGTTGCGATCTTGACAGTAACTAGTCAGAAAGAACAGGAATGGAATTTTGACACATTAAATTCACGGGGAATTTTCTCATTACCACCAGATAAACCCTCACCTTACCCCAGAACAACCAGCTATTCAAAGTAAAAAAAAGACCCTGCTGTGTATCTCTGTTCCTGTCCTGAAACTGTTCCCACTAGAACAGCCAGCAGTTCCCGCTCCAGCTCATTTTATCTGGAAAAGGTAAATAGAAACTGTCAGTTCCTCACAAGAAGATGTTTGAGCGCCTTACTGAACTGATACAAACGGCAATCAGTGAGCTACAGATGCATGGAACATTTCCACAAGGTCCAGACCATAATAAGATTAAATGTGTTTCTCTAGCACCTTACCAGCCAAGGATGTGTTTCCTTGCAATAGGTATTGCAAAAATATAAAGAAACTTGTGAAGAAGTCAATGCTATCAACATGATACCTACTAGCCTGAATGATGTTTTCTAAAGGTTAAAATAATTCCACTGGTATCATTTGGGGTGAAATTGCTTCTGAAATATATGTGTATATACTTTCAGTTGTTGGGTGTGTCTACAATCACTGTTAGAACTGTGCTGCTGAAGTCAATAATTATTGCAAAGTTATGCTGTAGTGGAGACCAGTCTCTAGTCTTGTATTTTAAAACATGTGTGTTCTTGTAAATCTAGTGGGTTTTACTTTATGAAAATAAATTGATAAAAGCATGGCTAGTAATGAAGGAGTTAAAAAGTACAGTCCCAAAAGGGCTGAGCTACAACCCAGGCAGTTTCTGTATTTAAGGATTTATTTTTCCAGTGTCTCTGCACCTTCAAGTTTTTGTTGTTTATTTTGATTTTTTTTTTCTTTTGCTTTTACAATTTAATCTTTTCCATAATGGGACAGACACAAAGCCTTGGCTGGAAATCTCCCCCTAGCCTGTTGCAATATTTATAAAGCTGTGCTTTTTAAACATGCTGCAAGATGTTTAGTAAAACAAAAGGCATTATAATTTATTTTTCCAAGATTATTGATTCAATAAATTAACAATAATTTCCGTGGAGGGTAGGAGCCCTGGCACTATAAAAATTTATTTATCTGCACTTTAACTAGCATTGATTAGAGTATTCAAATTGTCCCAGTGCTATAGAATTACTCTTTATAGGTGGAATGTCCTCTGCTGTGCAGGAGACAGTAAAATAAACATTCAGCTAGAAGTGACAATGGCTCTTTTAAAAGCCAAGATCTTTTCTTTTTTCTTTTCTTTTCTTTTCTTTTCTTTTCTTTTCTTTTCTCTTCTCTTCTCTTCTCTTCTTTTCTCTTCTTTCTCTTCTCTTTTCTCTTTTCAGAGAGAAGAAAGAGTTTGTGTAATGTTTTACAAACACAACCAGCTTCGGCCAAACTACCTTGCAATATTGCAAGGACAGACAAGCAAAAGGTTGCTAAAGGTTGCTATTGTTCTGAGAGGCACAAGGCATAAATATAGCAGTGATATCTTTATATTTGACTATATCCAAATGAAGAAGCCTTTTTCTGCTACTGTTTTAAAGAGCCATTCTGTGTTGCACTGAAGTGCCAGGTGGAATTTTTTGTTGCATGTTTTTCCCTTTCTCCCTTTTGTTTCTAAAGTACCCACTGAACCTGTTCAAGGTAACTCTGAAGCTATTGTAGATATGTTAATAATTCAATCAAAACAAGCCATACTTCGTGATTCACGTTCACCAGGCAGGGTTGCTCAGAAAGGAACATTTTGCCACTGTGGAGAACAATAGCTGGTTTAGTTCACCAGCAATTGTGTTCTTCTTATGTAAAATACTCAAGACAGTTACATTTTTCAGACATGGAGTTCTGACAGGTCTATCTTCTGATACTTATGATAACCCTGCTTTTATTTTACAGCTCTGTTGATGGAAAAGATTAACAGCACCTTTTTCCTCTTTTGGTTTTAATAAAACATCCAACTGCTAGAAATATCACTTAGAACCACGAGCTTGCAATAACGAAAACAAATTATGCATCTTAGTAACCCAAGGTGGATGATTAATGCTGGCTTTAAATGATTGTTTGTGTTAAATTGTTTCTCCAAATGCAATTCAGGAATTTGAAGTTGTCAGATTAACTGCTGTATTTACTGGTCTGTTTGATTAGGTGAGCATAGTTTTATATTCCCTCTTGGAGACCTAAATAGCAACCATTTCCTACCAAAACAGCCCACAAAACAAAGGCCCCATTCAGAGGACTATTCAGAGTGGGCAATGCTCTATAGCCCTTTGTATCCTGAAACAACATGGTTACTGAAGTGCCTCTAAAAGGTACAACAAATTTTAAGAAGAAAATAATAATGGCCATTATAATAATAGTTGGAATATTATGTTTTTGTCTAGAGGTAAATATATTCCATCACCAATTAATGGATTAATTTCATTAATGAGCTTAAAGACATCTCTCAGAATCCTGTATGATTAATACTGTAAAATTGGGTTTAATGAATGCTTCTAAAAGGATGGCTAATATTCATTTGAAACTGTAATCCACACTGCCAGAGTTTGTCCACTTTGGACTCTTTTCACGAACATCCATGGAGTTGAATTTTAATAAGCAGTCATAGGAAATGGATTCTAGGCTTGCACATTTGAATTTTTAACCAAAGTGAATTTTAATTTCTTCTTCTTTGGGACTTTTTCACCAGAAACTTGGTCATCAGAGATAATCAAGGTACAGAAGTAATGTCACGTGTCTTCTTTCTCTTTTTACATTCAACAAGTGCGTAAAAGGCACAGCTTGAACTTTGATCATCACAGTTCAAACATCAAAACAAATGAAGTGTTTGCCGTAGATTTTGATTAAAATTGCATAGTGTCTTTCTATGTCCAGATTAGATACTAAGCATTTTTCTCCTAGTTTGATGATAAGTGGTTTATGCAACTTTCAAGAGCAGCTGGCTGCCAGCTTTGCTGGGACAGTGGAAAAACACGGAGGAATAATAAATATTATTAATAACTCCTTGGTATTTCTGGGCAAAGCCAACCTGATTGCCATATCATTCCTGAGACGGGAGGGAAATTGGAGGACACAACATCCTTCACCTTCTCTTGATGCAATTTCTTTTACTCCTTTTGTTCGAGATAGGGTAGGGACCCAGATAATCTGACCCACTGCAGGGTTTTCGCTCGTATTTCTTTGGGATTATCTTTTCTAGACAGATGGGGTCCCTTTGTCATTCCTATGGACATAGGTAGTGCAATGCAACATGTGCAACATGAGATTTAGAGAGATCAGAAAATATCTGCCTTCACAAGTACTGGTTTGAGGGAATCAAACATCACATGGGATGAATTCCAGTAAGATTCAGAGAGATTGTTGTGCTTTTCCAGCTCAGGAAGCTATAAAGTCTTTAGCAGTACCGAATCCAAAGCACCCTTGGTAAGAAGACTTGGCTATTGCGTTTTACTGATCCTCATGGAGAGATCCATGGTGCTCTGGCTGGTTAGCAGCAAAAAAATGTACCTCTAGGAAGTTTTCGTGTCTCTGTGCCCTGGATTGCTAAAACCATATTAAAGCAGCAGACAACTGGAAAAATCTAATGGATGTGTTCCTGGCTATGAGAACACAGGCTCCTTCCTCATAGATCTTTGAGTTACAGAGTTAGAGATCTTCAGAGGATGCCTCTGCATTCTCCTTTCTAGGATCTCAAGTGCGTTATGTTGGATGGCCATCAAAACCAGGTGTACTACTTCCCAGTCTGCTTCCCAGCCAGTGGCAGCAAGGAGACACAGCTGGGATGCTGGCTGCATCCTTACATCAGGAGTGAGACAAGGATGGTACAACCAGGGGTAGCTGTAAGAGTTGGAGAACTGCTATGTGGAGAACATCTGCAGGGTTCTCAGAGATTTCACAGACAGCGTAGGAAATGAGACACTCAAAGAGAAACTCTTACACTGAAATCAGTGATGTGATTTGATGTGGTGCTGCTGTGACCATCTCAAGTGCTAGATGGCTGATTGCAAAGGTGTAAGCAACGGTCTTCATCCAGTAGGAATGAAGAGCCCTGGGGAAAAAAATCTATTCATTACATTTCTTATATTTCAGTTAGGAATTTACAGCTCATAAGGGTTCATATTCTGAACAAAGAGATGAGTATATTTCAGAAAGTGGTGAACTATTTCTCCTCCTTTTCTGCGGTGCTTAGGGGAAGATACTTGTACCAGCCGCATAGAGAAAAGCAGCCTGGGAAGCTGGACTGTGATTTTAGTTTGAAGGAGATGTGGATCATGGGAAACTGCTCTGGTGTTGCCTTCTGCTATTTACATTTGAAGTAGAAGTATTTCAGCTCAGCTGTGTTGGTAGAAGTGCTCCAAGCTGAGCAGCTGGACATTATCTTCCATAAAAACCTGCCTTGGTCCCTGGAGTTTGCTCCTTTGGGGATCAGATGCTTGCCATGCACCCATCCACTCTCTGGATGGGCTTGCAAAGTCTGCTTGAGTTTGTCTTTAAAGATGACCCTCATCCACTTTCTTTTATGTAGCAGTTTACTTATTAGCACATTTGTTTCCCCTTCCTTTTCCTTGATTGATTACAACATGTAGAACTTGGTCCTTACAGGGGGACCAAATCCTAGCTCTCCTCTTTGTTAAGGAACTGCCCGGTTGCAAAACGTCAACTTTTGAAAATGCTTTTCTCTGGCGAAGCAAAACAAATCCAGTCACACTGAAGACACTCAATTTCTGAAGGCTGTTCCACTAGAGCAGCCACCTCTGAACAGAGCACTCAAATGATTTTCAAAGGCTGGTGGAACAACTCTGCGAATATGAAGCAGAAGTTGCACAGCCAATGCGAATTACACTATTTTGATTGTATTAGCTTATTTTTATTTTACATTGGATATTGTATTGTGTTTGCCTGGCAAGGTTTAGGTAGTAGGGAGGCTACACAAGTGGCTTCTATGAGAAGCTGCTGAAGCTTCACCCTTGTCTGATGCAGGCAATGCCAGCTGGTGAGGCCGAGCTCCTCAAGGATGGTGGTAGAACCTCTGGGATAATGTATTTAAGAAGGGGAGAAAAAAACTGCATAATGGCAATCACACAGAGGAGTGACAGTAGATGAGAGCAACAGCTCTGCAGTCGCTGAGGGCAGTGAGGAAGGACTGGCAGGAGACGCTCCAGGCGCTGGAGCTGAAAT